>JAZDUA010000313.1:0-600000 GCA_038098605.1 Gryllus longicercus | reverse complement strand
GATAAAAACATCTACCACACTTGCTGGACTAATGACCTCAGCAGTTGACGTGCTCCGCGCTCAGAATAACTAATCAGTCAATCAAATGTGCATCTGGGCCAACGTAGTGAATGGTGAACTAGTTATTCAAAGAACGACGTCATCTCGCTGGCTCAATGTTATCTGTACAACAGTGATACTTTTGAGAAATACGTTTTTGAAGTTTTGAGCATCATATCTTTTCTGTATGAAGTCTTCTTAACTTTTGCTTTTAATTATTAAACTCCTGACGAGGCTATTAGAGGTGAAAATAGAAATCAAATGCAGCATTCTTTTCCAAATATATTTTCAGTAAATTATTTAACATTACTTGTGAAATTGGAATTTGTAATACTTAAAATTGTGATGAAGCGGAAAGAACAGCGCGAACAGAAAGTACAATAGTCTATCTGTCTGTCTGTCTGTCTGTCTCTCTCTCTCTCTCTCTCTCTCTCTCTCTCTCTGTCTCTCTCATATGTTTTTGCCACCCATCAAAAACTGAAAATAGTTTACCATACACGAACAAAAAACATACATCTATTCATGAGTTCATAAGTTCATTTTTCATTCAATTTTTTTTTAAATTTACTTTTGGACTTGACCTCTATGCATATTAGTTCTCCATGTAATTAAGATATATAATCAGTAAATAATAGTTTTAGAAATAAAACAAACTAATATTAATATATTGACAAACGTATTCTTATATTTTATCATCGCAAATTGCATAAAGTACAGTTTTTTATCACTTAAAATTACATATATAAAACAATCATGATAAGTAAATATCATGATGAGTAAACATTGCATGAAATCAAAGAACGTATTTTGACAGAAATTTACTTTAATTCTTTGTTTCACAATGATGTTTTAGCACGATGAATCAGGATATTACAACCGAGAATGGTATATTTTTTGCTGCATATGAACTTTAATTTGAAGAATGTTTTGTATGTAATTTAATCCTTGTAAGTTTAATAATTTTGTGATTTCGGTTGTTTTGCAAAACTTCTGTTTATATTTACCCTTTGTACACTGCTGGTAAGATGATAAAGAGCCTTCGCGGGCTGTAAGAGCGAAACAATTTTCACTATTTTATTTCGCACCGCACGTGACGTGAAAACAAAGCTGCCCATTACCATGTAGAGTCGAGTTATTTAAATGTTGCCGCCGTGTACCCGCGGGCACAGTTTTGAAATTCACGTCACGCACGTTAAAGAGACTTCATAAAAAATATATGTTTGGTACAAATTAGCAAATTCAAATAAGAATAGCCGCGAGAGAAAAGCCAGACCGCCAAGCTTTAAAAACACAACACACTGTTCTAAATAAACCATTCACATACAATATTAAAAGTAAAGAGTTCACTATGCTAGGAAGAGTGCAGTTTGTGTATGATGAAAATATTAAAAGAGTGTATCTATGCATGAATGTACTTTGGCACAACAGCTCTTTCCGCTAACCAGTGAGGCACTGAGCGCTAATTAAAAGAGTGTGGAATGCTTTATTTTCTGTATTATTCATAGGGCGGCTTGAGATCTGAAAAATGTAATATTAAATGAAAAGTGAAACCAAATAGATTTTTTTTATAACTTGGTAACATTGTGGCATATTTAATTGGTAATTATTTCCCATCACCTATTTAAATAAAATTGAAGAATGTCGGTGAATTAAAAATAAATGATTTTTAATGTCATATAATAATGTACGTGTTATAAAAATCATTCAATTGTTTCACAACTTTTGTCTGCTCCTCAGTGTGCTTGTCTGTTGTGAAACGTTACTCGTTATACTTTTTTATGAAAAAGAGATTGTGTATTGATCGAACAATACAGCATTCAACAACGCCAAGAAAAGGAAACAAATCGTAAAAGAAAATAACTCTTCATTCCGCAAGAAGAAATTGAATACTTGAACAAAACTAAAAATGTCACTTAATTGTCAAAGAGGCTGAGAATTATGAGACCAAATGTTTTAGTCTTCCCTAAAAGAAAGAAACTGCAAAACTGGGAGAACTGGAGGCGAGGCCTGTATCAATGTAGCCAAAGTTTCGTATTTCACTCGCAGGGCGGCGTATAAAGAAAGAATTAGCTACCCTCAGCTCCCAAGCAGCTCACACGCCTTCTTGTTCTCTTTACTACTTCCTCGACCGTTCCATTCCTTTTCCTTCGCAGCCACCCTCCCCCGCCCCCGCGCCCGCCCCCGCGCCCGCCCCCGCGCCCGCCCCCGCGCCCGCCCCCGCGCCCGCCCCCGCGCCCGCCCCCGCGCCCGCCCCCGCGCCCGCCCCCGCGCCCGCGCCCGCCCCGCGCCCTCCCCCGCGCCCGCCCCCGCCCCCGCACCCTCTCCCGCGCCTTGTGGCTCGGGGGGGGGGCGAACTTTGTAGTTCCCTCCCTCAAATTGCGCCCGGAGCTCGCCTTCAACGAGGCTTCAACTTTTTCGTCTTTCGAGAGCGCAAGAAAAGCCGAGATGCGGGTGTGGGCCGAGTGGTCAGTCTTCTGCTCCAGCGGCCCCGGTCCCACCGCCGTCCTCTCCCACTCACGCACTCGTTTGCTTTTTTTCTTTTTCTTTTTACTTATTCGCGTGGTGAAATGGGGGAAGAGAAGACTTAAAGAAGGTTTCACACGTGCTCACACTCGAGTTTCCGCTGCTGGAATTAGGGGTTTTGCTTTCCCCCATCAGCGATCTCTGCGCTTTCGGTGGTGTCTCTAAATCTGCAGAAATTTACTTTGTTAATTATGAACAAAGGTTGGAGGTACATTTTGACTTTTAAACATGATAGAAACATATTGTTTTAATCTCGAGAAATGATATGGGATACATATTTTCTGAAATTCGGATACGACCCAAGTTATATTTTATATTAAAAATATTCATTGAAACTTTTTAAAACGTATGTCATATGCAATAAAAAATACAATAGTTTTGTAAAGTACATACGTCCATGCAGATGCAATGATAAAATTGAAATAGAACAATGAATTGTGAAACAAGATTATTCACATTACAGAAGTAATTACCATCGTTTTCTAGTAATAATGTTCTAATTTTCTTTTTGTTAGAGATTTGTGAATAATTCTAAGGAAAGGGTTATTGGGTATTTTTCTTCCTTCTAGTTTATTTCATATTCTAAATATCAATTTATGGTATTGACTGATTATTTTTTTCAGTAAAATAGACTGTAAATATTTGTTAAATAAGTAATTCATTGGTTTCTCAATGAAATTTTTTGTGACTTTATGTTGCTAAAATATCCAATGATAAGGAACTTAAGCCTATACAATCGCAACTCTGTGTTTGCTTTCTTGTGCGTATGTTCCTTGATTATTCTTCAATGTATTTTCCTTACGTTTAAAGCTAGAGACAGGAGGAATATATTAAGTTGGAAGGATGTTCAAGAGATGAGATGAAGGCTTAAAGGGCTGTAGATTGTAAGAAAAAAATACCCACGCAAAGATCGCAATATATAAAATTCACACGTCTATCTGAAATCTACGAATTTCGTGTAAGTGTACTTACTGTATGACGACAAATCCGATGGAAACTGTGACCATGTTTGGAAGAAAATAGAATTGATATTAATAAGGAGAGGAGCAAGGCGTAACTCTAAACGATAAAACAACGTCATTCTGAATTACTTCTAGGGTAGATTTGGAAACGAAAACAGTTGACTACAAGTTACAAGAAGAATTTTAAAAATACAATGGATGGGTCAATGAAGGAAATGCAAGGACATTAAAAAACCAAACTGTTCTGACCAGTGACTTTACATAAGCATAATACATTAAAAATTGTAAATGCAGGCCACCGGACATCAGGGCTGTATTGTCTTTAGAAACAAATATTCGTGTATTTTAATATTTAAGAAATTTTCATTGAGTTGGAGAAAACATCAGTGTTAAAAAATATTGATACTGCATTCGATAATCTTTGTAATACGTACGTTCAGGGATTTTATTCCTAACTTTCTGCTTATAGGTTTGAAAATTAGGGATACATTATGGATAAAGAATGGCCCCATTAAATGTGCAGTATTTCGATTTCCAGATATTTGTTTATTTCAAAGTTACACCCAAACGAGGTAGCATTGGTAATTTTAGTAGTTAGTATCTTCTGATTCTCTATTAGAATTCTGACATTTGTCACAGAACGATGCAATTACTAATATTAACAATACAATTTTAATATTATTAGCGATTATAGCAAATATTAAGAGCGATATGTTGAAAGATAATCTTAACATTTGCGAGTGACTGTCTACATTTAGTTAGATACACCAGTTACGTTTCAATTATTTCAAAGGTGTTTCTTCAATTGCCAATGTCAATTGCTGTTCGAGAATACTTTCAAAACCGATAAAGGTTGTTCGTTGAAAAATTGTCGATTTATTATATTTTGCCGCAATTTTTTAGTATTTCTCATGATTAGTACACTCAAATATCGTTTTTATTTTATAGAATATTCCCTCTGTTGAGATTTCACGCTATAAGCCTTGGAAGTCCTTGTTCTTTGCAAAGGCAATTCTAGGTCGCCCACCTGTGGCGCCCCGCCGGCGATCACGGCCCAGCCTCCTGGCTGCCTCGCCCCCCCTCCCCCCTCCCCACCACCCCTGCCGCCGCCGTCGCGGCCCGCTCCCCGGCGGCGCCCTCTGTTGCCGGCGCCTTTGCGACCGGAATTTGATTGCGCGCCAGCTTCCGGTCTCCGCGCCGCGCCGCCCCACCCCGCGTCACCCGCCCCCTCCTTCTCCCCTCGCCGTTCGGGACGCAGCGGTCTCACGCTTGGCCGATGACGGATGGCGGATGGGCGCGGCCGTTGCCCTCCCCTCCCCCCGCCCCGCCCCGCCCCGCTCAGCACCGCTCAGAGCCACCCCGTCCCGTTCCACACCGCCCCTCGCCGGCCGCCCCCCGGTCCGCCCCACACCGTCCCCCCGTTAAGACCCGCCCACAATGCTCCGCCACGCCCTACTCCACCGTGGCTCGTGAAGTCCCGCTCTCCCCGCCCCGCCCCGCCCCACCACGCCCTGTCCCACCACGTCCCTCCCTTCCCCGCCCCCTACCTCGCGCTGCCCCGCCCTGCCCCCTCCGCATCCCACGCCTCACCCTGCCCCGTTCTGCCATGCTCTCCCCGCAATACGTCGCCACACCACCCCTTCAGCTCCCTCGGCGCACTTCGCTGCAAACCCCTCGCCGTGGCCCTCTTCACTCCCGCTTCGCCGCATCTCGCGCTTCCCAGATCACACCTCCCAACCATCTACTCTTTGGTTGTAATCACTTCGCTGCTCTTTACTAGCTCCATTTCTTCCTCCCGCTCTTCTTAACATCATCTGCACCCTGTTGTAAAGCGTTCATTCCCGTTCCCGCATCTGCCCTCCTCATTTCACATTGTCTCTCTTTCTTTCATTCCCTCTCTCCCCCTCATTCTTTATCTCTTCACGTCTCTCCCTCTCCCTCCCCCCTCTCTCTCTCTCTCTCTCTGACACACACATACCTACCTACCATACACACACTCCCTCTCTTTCCCACTTCATCCCTTCTACTTGCAATCACTTCATCCCAATTCATCCCTCCTCGTTCTTACCCCGTTCTCTTTCAAACATGCATCCCACCCATTCGTTTAAATCTCTCATTTCACCTACCTAGTTCTCCTTAACTCCCACATGATAATCGCATCCGCTCTCTAGTTCTAGTGCCCATGTAGAGTCCCACTCCATCTTCGTACAGCTGTGCTTCACACCGCAGTACGTTGCCTCCGTGTACCATGTTGTGGTCCATGTTGCCTTCCTCTGCACCCATTATCTGACATAGTACTCTGTGCTGTCGTTGCTGTCGTCTGCTCCACAATGACTGGTCTGACAACTCTTCACCGACCTATTTAAAAGCTCATAATGTCACGTAAATATGAGCTTATAAAGCACAGGCACGGACAAACTCGTTGGTCACAAAACATCAAAAATTAGTTTTATTGGTGAGAGATAATAAGAACCCATGATAGTGGGATGTTGAAGCCAATACATGACTAAAAAAAGAGTTTAGATTCTGCAACATTTGAAAAATTGTATTAGTTATAAGTGTAAACGATTTGGAGGAAATGTTTTTGATAATTCAGTAAAATGTGCTTTTTGTGAGTTGCATGTTTTTCCATGTCTACATCTTAATTATTCTGAATGGAATATATTTGCTGAATATGAAATATTCACATTAGTCTGTGGGCTAAACATTTCTTCGGTATTTTGGGGCCCCGGAACACTACCTAATGGACAATAGGTTACACATTTTAGCCGCCCGTAAGGCAGTGGCCATTCTGTATATTCTTGTGGGTACCCCGTATGACAACATAACGACCATTCATAATCATTCACCTCACACGACATCTATTCTCATTAACTCAATGAACCACAGTGACATACCACTATCGTTATCACCTACTTAGAAACAAGGACATATGTCGTAGGCTTCCTACATTGCCTCATGCAGCCTCATTCACCTTCATAATTTTGAACACAAGATGAACATGTTTATGTTGCCACTACTGTTAATTACGTGATTTTGTTTTTTAGCTCTACAACTTAACGTGAGGAAGTTCAATCTTACTCTATCTCGTGTTCTGTCAGTTTCCTAAATTAACTCTGCACATTTCATCTCAGAAGGCCAACAGCTTTGCCACAGGTGCCTTTCAACTTCTTTCTTCTGAACTTCTTTCTCAATGAACTCGCTCCTAATCGTCAAACTCTTTCTCACTGCGAGACCCCAGCCTAGCAGATCCGCTTTGATTCTCCTCGGCCTGCGCAGACTTCTCCCCTCTTCCTATCTCCTTTGCCGATTCTCCGCAGTGCGCCATCTACCATCTCCATCTACCACTCCCTAACGCATGGCAAAAGCCCGAATAGTCTAAATAGTCAGGTTCTCATAATATGCTCCTTTCTGGAGATGAACATCAAAGTAATAATTGCGTTTACAGCAATGTTAATTAATTAGTTAAATTGATGAAATATACACACATCAAGTGCTGTCAGTTGCAGATTTTGGAACAACTAAGTGAAAGCAACGATATATATACACGAGGGAAAAGTGGAATCATTCACGCATCTATCTTCATTAACTGTCGTTTAAAGTCGGAAACTTCATTAAATGTCGTTCCACTTAAAACGTACCTTGAAATAAAAATTCCCAAATGTTAATATAAACAGAAAGCTTATCTTCCAATATATCTATGGTTATATTACTCTCCTCGGATGCTCAGTCTTGCAACAGACTCGCACGGGGAGGCAAAGGTAGCGTGTTAGAAATTCACCTCCAATGTGATTTCCTTTACCGTGTGGTTGTTGCGCGGAAGGCTTCTCACACATGTCAGACACGACCATAGCATTGATGGATAGGATAGTGAATGACTATACAGAGTAATTAAATTGATTTTACGTATTAGAATCAGACTCTTCGCCTGAAAAAGTCTGTTTAGAAACTACAGCTGTTATTTCTTCAATATGTATGATTAAGCATCTGTATCTAACATTTGTAAATCAGTTTTATATTGCTATAGACACATAGTTAAGTAAGAAATATCTATATCTATATCTATATCTATATCTATATCTATATCTATATCTATATCTATATCTATATCTATATCTATATCTATATCTATATCTATATCTATATCTATATCTATCTATCTATCTCTCTCCCCAATACGCGTGATAGTGAAGCGAAGTAACTTCTTGGAAATCACCGAAAGCGAAAGTGCGCCCCCGTGCGCGTCGTGTGGCGCACTGTGCGCGTGTGGCCGCCCCCCTCCCCTGGGGGCTGGGCTGCCCGCTGCCGCCGCGCAGAGAAACGCCTTTGTGGCCGCGGCCCAGCATCGAGCGGCCGCCTTTATCGGCCTCGCGGCGCCTCTGGCGATGGCCGCGGCGGGGGCGGCGGGGGCGGCGGGGGCGGCGGGGGCGGCGGGAGCTGCAGGGGTCGGTTCGGGGTGACGACGGTGGTGACTGGCAGTTAGAGGCGACGGTAGTGGCCTGGGCAGTGAGGGCAGCAGTGGCTACGGGGTTGACGGGTACGAAGGGTACGACGGGGGCGGCGGGAGCGGTGGGGGCGGCGGGGGCGGTGGGGGCGGCGTGGGCGGCGGGGGCGGCGGGAGCGGTGGGGGCGGCGGGGGCGGCGGGGGCGGCGGGGCCGGCGGTGACGATGCAGAGAACGCTGAGACGATGGTGGCAGTGAGATCCGGCCATCCGGCGCCTACCCTAAGATAACCCAGAACTTTTAAAGAGAAGAGATCAAAGTGAAGTTTTTGGTGTACCTTCATGCAATATTCGGGGTTTACAAATTGTCCTCTATTCGAAAAGTAAAATTTGACACTTCATTTCTTCAGTTTTCATGTTAATTCATAATAATATTGAGCACTGCAGACATGACGAACATTGTGGTAGTTACGTACTTCTGAACATAGTCTCTTTTTAATTGAAGGATATTGAAGTCTTGATTCTTACTTAAGGAGATACAATAGGAAGATAATTGACCTTTGAAATTTACCAAAAAGAGCTTCTGAGCTTTCGTAGAGGAATGACAGTCCCATGATATTTTCATAAGTAATAGTACGCTTCAGAAGTTAATTAGGTAAAAATTATAATACGTTTCAATGCAATTTGTGCATAAACTTTGAGAATAAAGAGAAGATTTTGTTTTGTCATGTTTTTTGCGTTAAGACAGTAATTTACCGTATTTGTCGGTGTATAAGACGCACTTTTAATTCCTACAGCAACTCTTCAGAAAACAGGATGAGTCTTGTACAACGGATGTGAATTTTTGTAACGGTTAGAATGTTTAGAATTTGTAACTACAAAAATTAAATTTTTGTGCACTTAAAAGCAGGAATTTGTATCTCACAAAATTGAGTTTTACAGAAGGTGTAAGTATTGAAAGACGAAAGAATTCTGGATATTTCGTTGGGTGTAGAAGATTTATGAAAAGGCACGATCTTTCCATGCGAACTAGAAAAATAGCATAAAGACTCCCGGCGGAATATGAAGAAAAGATCATTGCTTTTCACAGGTCACAATTCCCATTCCTTTCATAAAAATAAAAGTCAAGAAAAAATTTAATATTAAAAAATGAAATCCTTCTTGAAAATAGGGGTGCGTCTTATACACCGGTAAATATGGCATTTCATATTCTCTTTGAATTGGATTTCGGCTTATGTAACAGAAATGGTTTTGGCTATTACTCCATCTACAAACGTTGACTACAGTCGGGTTCTCGAGTGGCTTCGTATGACTGATAAGATGCTCTTTCAGTCCATGTTCTCGAGTATTTGAAAGTGTCAATTCAGACGAGAGAGGCTCCACAACGAATACTTGTGGGATTGGTTTTGATATGCGTTTATTGAAGTATTAAAAAAGGGTATCATAGATGTTTGATAGATAAAAACAGGCGTAGGTGGCTCAAGGCATCAATTGATATCACTGCAGTGCCTCTGACCGGGAGGGCCTAGTGTTGCAAATCCGACGATGGGAGAATTTTCGACACTAGCTCTCCACCTTGTATCGAACATTTTGTAAAAAAGTTGGGTTGGGAACATAATTCGTACTCCGCTACTTGAATTCAATGTCTTATTTTACGTGGCCCGACTAGGGCCTTCAGGTTTGCTCTTCAACAACGCAAATTTCATAGCGCTCATTTCGCCATCTAGCGGGGAAAGACGGTATCACACGGGCAACTTTTGAATTTAGCTCGGAGGCTTCTTTTATACTTCCTCTTTCACATGCAGGAATTCTACTACACGGGACAGCCGGCTTTACTCCCGCTCCGAAGGACAGCGAACAAAATAATTTCTCGCTCTTAAAAATCCGCGGCCGCTGTCGGATTTGAATCCGCAAACGGATACAATAGCCCAATACGCTAACAGTTATTCCACCCAAACCACCATCACCGAGGACACTACCACGAAGAGAGGCACGACAAATGAAATCTCACTTGTCCCGAATAGTGAACTCTAGTAACGGAAGGATTCATTAGGTTACCTGATTATTACATAAGTGGTGGATTCTACATATATACCACTAGATGGAAATTGATTTATTAGTCTCTGGTGGTAATGTAACACAATTTCTGACACTGCAGAATATAAACTTTGCTTTCAACTAGTAGTGATCTCAACATCTAGTATGTGATGTTTACTTGAAGGAAACTGCTTCTTGCCTGACACGCTCTCTTCGATAAAATCTTTATCATTCATCGACTTTGTGAGCGAGTGGGTTGTCACGTGAGGATATATGAGTGAGTCCACGTTTGTTTTGTAAAGATCATCGATTAGATCAGTGCAAACAATTGTAGAAAATAGAAATAGATCCTATAATTATCTGATTTTTTTAGCGAAAACATTAAACATATTTTTGCCTTGATAAAAGAAGTGCTTTTGAAAGGAATTGACTTATCTTGAGGATTCATTTTCCAACATTTAGAAGTATATTTCTTTTTTCAACAACGTGAAATAGATTCACACTCTTTTTAAGATTTCTTTGTAATTTTATTTGCTCTTTTGGAATTAAATACACTTACTGTTAAAAGATTCTTATCATTTTCAGCACCATACACTGAATTCCTTGTACAGCAATAAAATAATACGAAGGTGAATCAGAAAGTAAATTAACAAAAGATCTCACTAAAATTAATTTTTCAGAGATTCATGCACTGCTCCTATTAGGAAGTCGGAGCATTTCCCATTCTACCTATTCAAAACATATTTCCTTAAAATACCACAAGACATCGATGACAGCATGGGCGGGGGAAGAAATTATCAAGTGAAAAGTTCTAGAATATTGTTCGGTCTTAATAGAATTGATGCCAATTCATTCCATGTTACCATCCTATCATCAGTCTACCTATCGAACAATCTTAGTAAAGTTTCAACAATTATTCGAAAAATAATTAGTACTACTGCATTTATAATATGTGTTTACGAATGATGCTACGGAATAAATTGTGGCTGTGAGGGGTCTTGTTACCTTACTTATTAGTCCACCCATAATTTCGAATAACACGATTTTTTGGAGTATGTTTATCTTCAATTTCTAAAAGATATTATTGTGAGTTCATTTTGATAATACTGTGAGTTCAAAGTAATTGAATGAAGTATGAAGTATTGAATGAAGATTGAATCCAGTATGTCAGGTGTTCCATCTGGAATCCTAATTCAAAAGTCTTACCCCGGAAGTTAAAATTCGGAGCCCTGAGGATTCCTTATGATTCTGAATGGTTTTACCAAAATTAGATGTGGTACAGTTGTCTGAACCTCCTAAACAGTCAAAACTCCACATAATTCATAATTCAATTTTATATAAGAGCGAAGGTAGAAAGAAAGGGTCCAAGAATACGTGAATAGATTACACTTCTACTCCGTACGTTGCACACCTTTCTTGACGGTTGTGACAGTAAAAAGAAAGTGAATAAAAATCATACTTTAACGTGACGTCATCATGTGTTTTGAAGATCGAGAAGATCACATGATTTAACCGTGCATCACCACGTTACCCAAGTGGTGATGATAAATGCGTTTGAATGTTTTCGTCTAGTTTGATTTCTTTTTTAATTGACATATTTTTACGGCGATAAGATACATCATCAACTAGTGTGGACAGTGACAGCTACAGTTTCCACAGCGAATATGGATGGTTCCTATATCATGCAGGCATGGGTTTCTCACCAGTAGCCTCCACTGACCACCAGTCTCACCTATGAACACTATAACCTAATTTATAATTTAAATTTTAATATTTAAATAAAAAATGATGATTATATGTAAATCGTTTGTACAACCTGCTGTTGGTATGTGATCAGTCAAGAATGTTGCATCAATATAACTTACCCGAAAGTAAACGTAATTTAAGGATGATTAAATATCCTCTTGTGTAAATTGAATGAAAGAATAAGGTTGATCTGTTAATTAGTTCATGGTGAAATTCTTCGTATCTTAAGTATTCGTAATCGGTTATTGGATAAAATATCGACATTATTGAGATAAAATATCTGATAAGTTTCAAGGACCTTTTCAGAATTTCCTCAAAGGTCTATTTGACGGACATGAAAGACAGGAAATTACTAATCATGTTGTCAAGAGTTCTCTTTACGTACCTTGAGATTGAATGCATTTCGCAAGTTTTGGCAGCAAACCATTTCCAATGAACTCTGAATTTTACTGTAAACCTTTTTATTAATTATGTTTGTTTGCAATTTATTTCCACAGAAATAACACGCAAATGGTTGATAATATTTACATTACTAGAAATGTTGCATAACGTAACATTGATATTTAAACAAATCGATACGTCATATCTAGCAGTTTATAGGACTGGAGTCTTCTTATTTCTTCACTATTGTCTGAAAGATGAAAAATAACTCAATGTAGGCACTGAAACAGTTCTCAATGTAGGTTAGGATTCTGAAAATCAACCCTTTTTCGTTCCATATCCTGAAAAGAAGAAACGCTTCTTGGCTTTGGTGCACTCTACCGGTTGAACAAAACAGCTGCCCGAGTACCTACAGAGTGACTATCTGTGTTGTGAACGTAAAATTGTTTTACGGCATACTGACTTTCTTATGATTAATAAACACGGGAAATACAAGACTCTTTAATATATTTCCAAAATGTATAGCATCCCTACTTACTCATACAATCACAACAAAAATATGCAACGGATGTTTACTTGGAAATGCCCATTATATTTCACCAACATGCTATTCATGACATTCCAAGAATTAATTTCCACTCTTGATTGATCTTGAGTTTGTAGCTTTTCTTGATAACTTCAAAACTAATGCATCCATTGTTTGTCAGTGGTGTAATGTAAGGGGTATTTCCAAATATCCGTTTCAAATCGATCCACGTTGGGACTTTCAAATGGTCTGATGGACACAGAGCATTTTGTGGCGAAAATAACGTTCTTGCTTGTAAGCAAGATAATCGAGCAAAATAATCTAAGCTCTTGAGTGCCGAATGTTTGTGAAAGCACTCTAGATAATTTTTAAAGAGCATCCATCTCAGATCGTTGGCATTTAATACAATTGAGCTTTTAATACTTAATGCATTCACCAAACTTAATGAAGAGTAAATGTGAGGAAAATACTTGATGAAAACTCATTTTTAGTTTCTACGCAATCAAAGTATGTGCGGGAGAGAGAAGAGGAATTGATTTATATTTCTTCTCGTTTAACATTGAATATATTCAAGAATCATCTTAAATATTCTCACATCAAGACACTTCTAACACAAAAATTAGATCTACCGGAAGTACTTAAGTAACCACAAGAGAATAATAAGAAATTTTATCGTAAGTTAGGTGAAGTGCGAAGTACAAGAGAAAATTTATATTTTTTATTTGATGTAATAAAAAATAAAAACAAGAATATTTATCTAAGACACAATACTTTTGTTTATTATATGGACAACATTGTTTGCCTTTAGCTACTCCACGAAATACAACTACCAAGCCGACGATTAGTCTGGTCTAGAACACAAAGCATGATGCCTGGTGACAAACGTAATCATGGTTCCGCTGTGCAATATTCCTGCGCAGATATATTTTGAGCCATGGATGCCATTACCCGTGTGGGAAATTTGAAGCTTACCCAGATATTATATGAAATATCTCAGCGTTCATGTTGCAATTCGGCGGTGATAGCCGCTGAAAATATGGATTCCTTTTACAAACAAATTGTGTTAACTCCATTTTGAAGTGCTAGTGAACGTGGGATAGAAGTCATGCGTATCGCATTCCCATCATGGAGATATGAATATATTAAGGTGGCATTACTAACCTCTGTCATGTTCAGCAAGAGAAGCATTAACCCGTTAACGTTTTCATTAATTGCAATTAACCGGTATTTAATCGCTGTGCTGTTGACAAACCTTCGTGCGTCTTCACAAAAAAATGAAGTTTCTTCTTTAAATTATTACCCTATCAAATCACACTCTAAGGAAAAAATTGCATTTAACTATATATTATGTAATAGAAATAACAGGCCTTCGGGTAGGAGCTACTCTATATTCACTGATCTCAAATAATCTGTAAGATTTATAAATCAAAATAAATATGAATAAAATAATTAATGAACATTCATTGTAGGCTCTCAAACAATTAGAACGTGAAAGATAGTGCAGTTCAATGTTCAAGTCAAGCAAAAGGCATTCATATGATAAAAAAAATTATTCCCGTCATGCAAATTACATTTAACTCACCAAATGATCGATATTAATAATAATTATGAAATGTATAATAAGTACACATAAATAATGTGTAGAAACTACACACGTATAAAGGTCTTTTACATTCATTCATTTTTAAAGTAACATAATGAATTTAACAATACGAATCACGTTAACACAAAATACATTTTAAAAGCTGAATTAAAATTAATCACAATGTATTATATAAAATAATAATTACAATCAGAAAAAATCATCTAATTTGGTACAGCAATTTAAAAGAAATCAATATTGTTGCTGGTTAACCAGAAAAACGACTAAAATTTTTTTGAACAAAAGAACCGATCTTTCTTTGGGAAGTAGTCGACCAACGAGTTTTTGTGAACACGAAAGGGGAAGTGACAAATTACATTTCATTATTTAGATTGAATATTCCGAGTAGCCCGTCTTAAAATTGCATGTAACATCTATCAGTCTTTTGGGATTCGTTTCAAGTTCAAAGTGTAACATCAACGTTATTTTCTTGTTCGTAACAAGCGGTTGCAAAGTTAAATGTTACATCGCTTCATCAAGGGAACACTATATATCGACCTAATTGTGAATCAAGTTGTTCCGTCAGGGGCATGGAAAGAAAGTTACTTGGTTAAACTCTACTCTTGGTTGCCATGAAGTATCATAATGTTCTTTTATTTGTGTACATATTTAATATACGTGTGTTATTAATGTGCATCTACTACAAAACATTTTTTCCAGATGCAAATGTTTTATGATACCAATGTGAACAAAATCAAAAACGTATTACGGGACATATATGCTACTTGTTGAGAAACACCCATTGATCTTGTTTTCGGGAACTACAAGTTTTAATGAGGACTATTTGAGAACGTTGGCATGAAGGTGTCTGTGTATTTCGCATTGATTGTGGGATTTTGTACTTCGTACTTTCCCCAGATGGTAAATTGTACACATCTATTGCTTTCCAAGCCCTTCGAATGTGAAAAGGAACTAATAGAAAAGACATCAGTTATAATGAGTAGTGTAAGCCATTTAGAATATTGTCACGTTGCAATATTATTCTCCAAGAATACAGTATCTTCAGTGACAGAAAGCGTTATTGAATATGTCAACAAACTTTCTTCATGGTGCATTCCTTCTATTTTGACTCTAAATATGTGGAAAATTTCTTGGAAATCAATTGAATCTAAACGATTTTTCGTGACATTTTTAGAAAATGTTAACGAAGTGATAATCACACAGTTACATATTTTCAAGAGAATAATATTTGTTACATTCACGAGAGCATGGTATCTTTTCGTGATTACAAATCCAGTAAACGAAGGAGCAAATAGTGTAAGGGATTTGTTCCATGTCGTATGGCACTCCAAAGTTCTCAAAGTTTTGGTGCTCTTTCAGCCAAACAAGGGATCGTCATGTGATCCTAAGCTCGTAAGATGAGATCCATTTCAACAGAATTTTATGCAAGAAGTTTTTAACTCAAAAGAACCGACATAAGAGCTATATTTAATGAAACGCGAATAAACACCAATCAATACATTAGACATGTAGAACATGTAGAATACACATACCCCCACGGCCAGAATGATCTGCGCGTCGTGGTAAGTATTTCAATTCTCAAAAATTCAATTTATCGGCCACTTGAATTAATCGAATAACGTATACGCAGGTCGAACGACAAAAAGAAAAAACAAAATGATACTACAAAATTTGTTAATTTTATCTAAATATCGATGATGTAAAATCATTAATATCTTCTTCTTTTAATACACCACCATTAGTGCGTAGGCTAGTGTCCAAAAGCCCCTTGTGCCTTCTTGTGAGACTTATTCTGAGCACGACTACCTAGGGTAGTATGCAATTGCTTTCGCTAGGGCCGCTAATGCGTCAATTTTGACGTTTGATTTGTTTACCAGATAGCATGGGCGAAGAAACAATAACAGCAATTTTATCCCGTAATTCAAATCTAAACTCTGATTGGTACTAAATTGCTAGATGATTTATTTTTGCCAGGATCAGCCAAGTGCCTTTTCTGGGATCCGTTTTACATGCCGACAAGAGTCCGCATGCAAGCCGTCGATTTATGGCACCTCAAAAATCCCCCGTCACTGACCGGGTTTGAACCCGCGAATTTGGGATCAGTAGCCCGGAATAATAACTACAATACCATCAAAGCCGGTTACAGTAATATACATTAGGAAAATTAATTGTAGAATCTCCACAAAATAGAAATTGAACTAGAGAATGCCTATCTTTGCCAAGGCAGTGGGTTTGACTTACTCGTAATGAATAGAGCCCGAAAGTTCAGGCATTTATTTTACCTACAATAAGCTGGTAAAAGGTATTCATTTTTAATAAAATAGGCACTCAAAAAGACTTTTATTCTGGCTAAAGTAGGGGTCAAAGCATAGGAAACATACCATCACTGGAGCCTCCGCGCCCACAGAAAGACAGTACACGACCGTGCCTTCATGCTGTCCAGGGTTGCAGATATGATTTGAACTTGATAGAGATTGGTGCCAAGAGGAGAAGAGGGAAAAATAATGACGGAAAGGCACAAATGAGGCCAAGTGCCAAAAATAGGCAAAGTGTAAAATGCGTATTTAATGTGTCCATAGTAATCGCAGAAAATGATAACTCGGATTTGTTTTTTTAGGTCAGTTTCAACTTCGAATTTCTGCTGCATACGTCTGTCCTTTCTTAAACCGTGATAATTGACATCGCTCATAAATGTTAAATACTAGTGAACCCGGCAATCCTTCACAATTGCAATCTATTACACTTCTCATACTACTGGTAACGCGATTGTTAATCACGTTGTACCCTACGCTCTGCAATAAGCAACAAGCAATAAGTTGGCAATGTTTTATCGCAATAGGATGAACAGTACGGAAGCGCATTAAGTACGAGTATGAACAAACATTGTTTTTTGAAAATAATATATTTAAAAAAATACTCTAACTCACTGAAAGCTCACTAAATTTTAATAAAAATATAAACTTTTTGGACATTTAATTGCATACAAGTGAAAAATTTATTGCGAGACTGTCTAATTTATTATTAGGCTTCTAACGTAATCTCAATTGTTATGCTCCTAAAAACGTTTGAATGTATTCGCAGTTAGTATATCATGTGATCTAAATGAAAAGCCTTCGCCGCATAGTTACATTGTCCTCAGTGTGTGCCATCTAAATTGGTACTACAACCACGCAGACTCCCTCCCTTGCGCTCTGCGTTTGAGAACCCCAGCGCGTTCCTTCCCATCGCGAGCGTAAGATAATGAGAATCGTCTGTGTAGCAGCAGGCGCCTCCTCTCCGCGCCGCTCCACTCCGCTCAGCGCGAATCAGCCTCGCGTGGCACGACGCCAGCCCCAGGGCCCGCCCCCGCCCCCGCCCCCGCCCGGGCACCCCTGCGGACCCCCTGCTCAGACCTCCGTCGCCTCAGGTCGTCTCCCGCCGCCCTCCAACGCCGCCCATCTGTTTCTGCGCTCTCCATGACCCTTCGTCGACTTCCCGCTCTCTCCGCTGGCCTCTGCCACCCTCCGTTGCCCCTCGTCGCCTTCCATCGCCCTCCATCGCCCTCTGTTGCCTTCCGGTGCTCTCCATCGCCCTCCGTCGCCCTCCGTCGCCCTCCGTCGCCCTCCGTCGCCCTCCGTCGCCCTCCGTCGCCCTCCGTCGCCCTCCGTCGCCCTCCGTCGCCCTCCGTCGCCCTCCGTCGCCCTCCGTCGCCCTCCGTCGCCCTCCGTCGCCCTCCGTCGCCCTCCGTCGCGATCCGTCAACATGTGTCGCTTTCTGTTGCCTTCCATTTTCCCATGATCCGTCATGCCAACCCATGTCGCCCCATGTCACCCCATGTCATTCCATGTCGTCCTTCTCGTCTCCACCGCTTTCGTCGTCCCCGCCACCCCAACCACCCTCATTGTGTCCACCGTCTGTCGCCTTGCCGCCTTCGACGAACCCTGTTCTCACCATCCCCACCAGCCCCACCATCTCCCTCTGTTCGTGTTCCCATCGTCCTATTCCCTTCGGCACCCCCCGACTTCACCGCCGTGCCGTTATCACAGCTCCCACCGCGCCTCCCACCGCCTCTGCCACCACATCCAACGCTGCTGCCACCCCCACTTCCGCCCCCGAGCGGGTCCTCCACCTGTGCCCTCTGCGCCTCCGCCTCCGCCTCCGCCCCGCCCCGCCGCCTCGCAGTCGTTACACGCGGCGACACGGCTCCGAAGCCTGTTCGCGTCGCGTTTGCACCTCATGCGCTCGTTGGCGCACTCGGACCGCCTCCCGCCCTCCCCCTCCGCCCCCCTCCTTCCTGCTGGTGGCGAAGAGGATTCTCTCCTCCGCGGTTCACGAAACGTCGTTGAGGGGCTGATCCCGGAGCCCTCTTCAGGTTCATGCGCGCCCGTGAATTCGTGTTAAATGGTTCTGTTTTTTTTTCTTTTGAGATCTGCTTTCAAATACTGCGTTTTCAAGTTCGTACGCAGCGCTGGCGACTTGGAGAGTAAAATCTCAGAATGCAAGGGATTTTGAGGTACGGAAGGGTGTCGGTCCTCTGGTCCGAGACGTTCTGCCTACTTGTAGTCAGTTGCGTTGTATTCTTAGACGTTCTGTTAATGAAGATATGACAGTGAACTATTCTGAGGTTTGTGAATGAAATCTTGCAATATTCTGTGTTCTTTATCGTAAGCCTCAAAATATAAATATGCATTCATAAATATGGCTCATACAGATGTCCAATTCCGTCAAGTATTACCCCTGACTTTTTAAAATTTTCCTTAAATATAAACTTCAAAAAGTCTGTTAAGATGGAGATGAGATCTTATAATATTCAAGGAATATTTCAAGTTTTTGCTACGCCCAGAGATATCATTACAAAGAACGATTAATAATATAAGTCGGGCAAAATCCAATGTTGTATACAAATATAACTGTCTCGTTTACGATTTCGCCGATAACTGACCAAGACTACCATTTATATTTACATTATTTGCTATTTTCATATTTAAAAAAATCAATATATTAATGGTACAAGCCAATTTATTCACTTTCATTTTTTACATTATATTATGAGAAGTGCACGTTCACTGAAAAATTAAGCAAAATAACACGATATATTACCTTGAGTTTTAAGTGGAGATTTCAATATTAATTTTGCAAATGAATCGCCATTTCAACAATTACTTCAAGTAACTTCAAAGAGCACGCAGTCTAAAACAAGAGGGGTGAACAATATTTCTGTACTCTCTATTCCATTAAACTGTTTTATCTACGTATGGCATATGAATGGCTGAAAACCAGAACAGTATAGGTGTTATTTTATAAATTATGAGGTGTCTGTTTAAGTCAATATGACTGTAAGGTCATGGTGGTTTCATCATTAAAACCACGAGTTTTCAATTGTGCATTAAAACCACGAAAATACATTGCCACAGACATATAGCCCGTTTTCCCGGAATCTATAAAATGTCACTTATTCCGTTCTGTTTTTCACCCATTCATATATTGTATGAGAAAATAAATTAAATACAATTCCCCAAATTTCCAGGTTAAAGAACCCACATAAAATGAAATATTAAACATACTTACAGAAATTAAATATTGTATTCCGTAAGGTGACAGGGCTTAATTTCCAATATTTTAATGGGGAACAAACGCCTGGAGTACCCTTTAAATGTGAAAAATGTATTCTAACTCATCCTAAAACAACGGATGGAACATAAATGCAGTTTGATCACGATTCATCTATAACATTGTCTAAAACATCTATATTTCTATTTCTAAGGCGCCGAGAAATTGAAAGATAACTGTGTGGTATCTGGCCGTGTGAGAGGTGATTTTGTTAAATTCCCAGGAAGTCGAAAAATATCCGAGAATAATTTAAATAAATTTTGTCTGACAGCAAGAAATATTTGATTGAATTTTTCCGACTATTGTCATACCGTGAGTACGTGCTAAATGATGACACTCAGTGCGTCGCTGCGTGCGACTCTGTTGACATCATGCGATATCATTGCTTGAAAGAAGAGGCCGCCTGCCATGATTATCTGTTCACATGTTTCTTTATAGAACAGAAAATTTGTAATCTTGATACACTAAGTGATCAAAAAAATGCGAACACGAGGCTGACAATGACTTACCAGTTCCTAGCGCCCTCCATCGGTAATGATGCAATTCAGAATCTTTTGGCCCACCCTTAGCGTTGATGACAGCTTCCACTCTCGCAGGCGTACTTTCAATCAGGTGCTGTAAGGTTTCTTGGGGAATGATAGCCCAGTTTTTATTGAGTGCTGGGCTGAGGAGAGGTATCGATGTAGGTCAGTGAGGTCTGGCAGGAAGTTGGCGATTCAAAGCATCCCAAAGGTGTTCGAGACAATTCAAGTCAGGACTATCTGCAGGCCAGTCCATTACAGGGATGTTATTATCGTGTAACCACTTCGGCATTGGCCGTGCAGTAGGAACATGTGCTCGATCGTGTTAAAGGAGGCAATTTCCATCCCCAAATTGGTTTTCAACAGTGGGAAACAAGGAGGTATTTAAAACATCAACGTAAGCCCGTGCCGTGATAATGCCACACAAGTCAACAAAGGGTGCAATCATCCTAAATGAAAAACCAGAACGACCAGAACACCAATTTGGACGTCCGGATACTTTTGATCACATAGTATATGTAAAGGATTGTTGTGTTGTGTATCCGCTTACACATATGAAAGCTGATTGGGTTAAAATACTTAATTTGTTGTAGTGTTATGCTACAGTGCTTTGTGTTGGTAGTTTGGGTGCATTTTTGCTGATGCAGACCGCTAGTGTGTGTCTTATTTAGTTACGAAAAACTATTTTAAATTAGGAATAAGGCCGTTTTTACACTTTTAATGATCAATTAAATTCAATGACACAATATAATGCTTATTAATATTTTATTCTAATATTATACATACTTTTATATTTATGAAGACCTCATTAAACACTGTTACAAGTACACATTAGTTTATTGTAGAATAGAGTATATTACAAAACACTTTTATATCTTTAAGTATGTTCTAACTTCATTTTGAATACACTTGTACATTCTTACTAGATCATGAAATTGTATTTTTGTACAAACCTTTGATTTGCTATGAAACAACTGTTTGGCTCATCAATCCTTTTATGAATAAAATATTTTAAACAACATATTTATTTACATTTATTTTAAAATATTATGGCGGTTGAAATTCACAATTCGCTGAGTAAAACCTTGTTATATTGGAACCCAAGTCTCTTTAGCGCTGGCCAGCTGTGCGTCGGGGAAGGCAGCGTTATCGTGCTCCCCTTCGCCCCGCACTCTGTACATTCGCGTCCGCGGTTTACTGCATAGTGCCTTTCCTACTAGGCTCAATATAGAGGTCCTAAAGCCGCCGTCCGAAACAGCTGTAAGTCCGAGAGTTGCCTCCGGAGCTACGCGCAGGTCGCTTTCGAGAAGACCAGATTCGCAGACGGAGTCGCCCCCACCGGTCGTCCCATGCGTCGCGCTGACTGTTCTCTCAGACTCCCATGCCAAAAAATACTGTCGCATTGTTTTCGTATTACTAATTACCGGATAATGTAAACAAGTGTGTGTACATTTTTTTAGTGGATAGAGACTTTATCCTTTGTCTGTTGGTTCCTTTTGCAAAATTTTCAGTACAAACTTTTTTAGCTTGATTACGGGGACACATAACGTGCAATCCCCCAATTGCAACACAACTCGTAATTTGCGTGAGGTGCGACGGAAGTCGTGGCGCGATGGGGGCGGACAGAGTGCGAGGGGTTGGAGGAAGGGCTGGGAAGAAGGACCCTGGGGATACCCAATACATTTTACGTGCCACTTTGCCTTGGGTTCAACGTTTGGACAGGCCTGAATGTCGGTGTTAGAAGGGTAGATTACGTCGCAGGGTATGCCGTTAATACTGCTTGTTTTGAAAACACGACAGTTCACATCAGCGCGTGACTCTCGAGTGTAAATCACAAAGGCAATCGGTACGGAGTATAAGATCTTTGCTTGAAGTTACTCTTGTTAACTTATAATTTCTCTTTTCTCAAAGTGCAGTTGAAAATAGTTTTAGGATTATTACCGCTTCTCCATCTTTCTTAGAGAGATCTCAACTTTAACGACGCGTCTTATAAGACACAATTTTGATTCAATTTTTCTGAACGTAAGCTAAAACAATAGTGCAAATATTGCAAAATTAATAAGTTTTCCCTGATAACTGCAGATAATTTAAGACCTTGAGGACAGCAAAACTTGAAGCTTTCAATCAGTACACAATACTTCGTAGGTTTCAACACGAATCTGATTCAAATATTTCTCATTCGCCCGATTATTGGGTGAACTTTTGTTCAATTCATATTGTTGAAAGAAAAAAATTCTCTCAATTTGGGGAAATTTGTTGAAGAAAAAGAGAATTGAACAAAGTAAATAACGAAAGAAATTGCAAGTACATGACAACCATTGCACGTGTATTGAAGTAAACAAATGAAAAATAGATTGTTTTAAAAGTACCCACAACTGATCTTTGCTTTGCAGTAATACTTAGCTTATTTATTAATATAAGATCCGTTAAGAATTTTGTGAAATTCTAGAAATTAAAAAAGTACATTACTAATTACAAAAATATAAAATATTGTTTATTTTTTACTTATGTTTTCACATTTTTTAACGTTTGTACTAAGGATTTTATCTCTAAGGAGTTTGTCTCGTATCATTCTGTTCGATCTGGGACCACTTACCAGACTAACGCATTTGCGTGCTCCTTGGTACTGAAGTCACCTGAAGTCCTGTAAGATATCCGCAATACAATGCACGAAGAAGAGGGAAAAACATTTATATTCTCTGTGGGAATTAAATCATTGATACCGATCACAGGAGTTAAGACAGTACAATCTCAAAATAGATCACTTATCCAGTTCATCAAAAACATTTATTCTGTCTAGTAAAATTTTGAGTGTATCATCAATGATTGAAGGAAGGCCACGTTTTCAAACGGTTTTCATCAACGTCCTCGTACAAATAACAGCTGTATGTTAAAGCGAGCATGGAGCGCTTCGAGCGCAGTCTGGTGGGAGAAACCCTCTTCCTGGCGTGGAAGCACTCCAATAGCAGCACGACGGTGGCGCCACCTAGCCCCAGTAGCAGCAAGTAGAACGCGCTCTGAAGGTGCTCAGGCCGTAGCTTTTTAGGCGGTGCAGTCGCCTGCAAGGACGAAACGGAGAAACAATCAACTATGTTTAATACGTAGGAACTAAGAAAGAACTGTCTTACATAAAAAATGAACACGTGAATGTGAAATTTTCAAAACAATTGAGTGTTTATAAGAACCACAGCACAGTGTACATTTCGACCAGTGTGTGTGCAGAAACTGAAAGAAAACTATGCAGCCTCAGGCCATGTGATGCACGATGATGGTTTTGTTAGATTCTTAGGAAGTCGGACGTATTCAAAAACAATTAAACAGTTTCGATTTTGTATGAAGAGTGCAAAAATTTGATTATTGTGTCCCGTCTCTTCTCATTCTGTACCTACCGACCGAATTCGCACAGTCTGCTTACGAATCGGCTGATGTAATGCGAGAGCATGGCTCCAACTAAGAGGCCACCCGCAATGCAGTATTTGGTATTAATGTGTTGCGTTTTGGACCAACACCCTTTTTTGATATTCTTCGTAGTACCTAAAGAACTATACGAACTATGTTGTACAGGGTACTATATTGTTTTTCCAGCATTGGTAAGACTATTTGTGTCGAAATATTTAATTTATTGAAGTGATATATTAGATTATTAATTATATTATATTTTATTTGTTCTTGGACAGTGCGCGCGTTTAGAAAACTAAATTTTTTTCAGCAGTAATTTCACTGCACATAATTATCACTTTTTCCCGATGAACGAATAGTAGGAAATTACATACAACAGTGTTCACAAGCGCTCTCAAGGTACATGAAATCTCCTTGATTGCATCAGAACGTGACCTGCCAAATATATGTGGATACGTGATTGCCTAAAACTCAAAGGAAATGCTTCATGTATCAATACTCCAGTTTATGAAATTTCCTACTACATGTTAATTGTCAACAAAGAAGGTCTCCTTTAAGTAATTTTAAACAAAATAATACCCACCAAAATACGCTACCGCTTAAAGATAACCTCATCAAAATTGGTTAACATTATTGTGAACAAATAAGTATTTTTTTAAAAATGTTTTCCATGAGATTTTGTATAACATGAATTTGGAACAGCTCCGTCCATGCTTCTCACGCCTGTCCATTACTGCGGAATCACTTCACCGCAACCCGTCATACCGGAAAACATTGCAGGTTGCCGCAGACCCCTACTTCGCCCGCAAAAAGTGTTAGGCGACCGTAACTCCTCTCACCAGTTCTTGAGATGAACTCAATACCAGTTGGACAATGGACCTGCCACTCACGCTTTAAAATGATATCTCAGCTACCTCTGCAGCCGGCCTGAAAGGTTTACTGTCGACGGCAAACGTAGCCGCTTAGTTCATAAATACCTTCTTAGACAATCACTAGTCAAGATGATTACTTTTATGGAATACACAACGCGCTAAGTTGTTCAATTTGTAGCACTGAAGCTAAAAGTGATACGATATTAAAATGTTCAGTTAAGACTGGTAATACATCAAAGCAAGCAAAATACTTTCGTCAGATTAACTGCATCTTATCTTAATGTAATATGGCACCCAATTAATTGGTTTGTATAGTTCAATTTCAATAAACGTAAAGTTTGTAAGACTGTCTAGAACATAGCGTGACACACGTGATATAAGATGTTATTTAGCTCGTAGAATTGCGCCACTCTACCTATCCGTCTCTAGCCTCAACAATTTCTACTCGCAGAGTAAAATGTCAGTTTTATCACTCGCATTATAAATAATTATACGATTTATGATGACTCTCCTTTTGCGTTTACAATGCTAGGAAGGCATTGAAAATGGTTATGCAACATTTTTGTAGTTATTACAATTATCATTAGTAGTGTCTTGGAACAGCACAAATGCTGCTGATCAACGCTCAAAAACGAAACAGGCACATTGTTCAAGAATAACATATAAATGACTCTCATATAACTAAAAATATTTAAATATTTTAATAGAAACTAAGTTTTTGAATATTGAAATATGTAAATATGCAGTTTTCATAGAAAGAATATCAAAAAAATTTTAATGCATAAAGCAACCTATAAATAGCAAACATTTAGTGGCAAGCATGTAATTGATTTCAGATTGGTTTGTTCGTCCTTTGGTTGTTCATACAGACCACAGATTTTCAGGACTTAATTATTTTGGAGGGCACATTATAACTATTTATCTGATGGAACCACTTACTGTTTTAATAAACTTATTACATTTTTTGTAATGTAATATTTTATTTCATGTAGAGATAAAAAAACATAGAATATTTCTAGAAATGTCAATGACTGTTTCATCAGCAAAATAATTAGTATGTGCCGTTCTAAATAATAAAGACCAAAACATCTGTGATATATGTTTTTATATTATCCTAAGTGACCACAGTTCATTAGACAGCCGGGCTAGATCTCTCGTTGTGGAAAAGAAACCCAAATTCCATTCGAAACCTTTGCAATTCACAACAGTCTTATGAACGTGACACCTGTGGATGATGTCCGCCCATCTGCTGGGCGACCAGCTGAAGTGGTTCAGGGCGTGAACTGGTCACTGCAGTGCCTCCAATTGGGGTTCCACTTCCGATGGTGGCAGAGTTCCGACACCAGCTACATAGCTAGGTCGAATTCATCCGCTGTCTGGAGGAGAATTTTTGCTACGGCTACTCAGACCGGTAGTTTTCCGTGGTTTCTACGACGGTGAACGCTAGGCCAATGACAAAGCAGAACCTTAACAAACGGGCCACAGACCGCGCGCGATCTTCTCTTCCTCAGCCTTATCCTATCACTTACACAAAGTTGCACTACACCACCACATATATTGAAAGATCCGTCGAGAGCGTAGATCTAGTCCCCGCTAGGATGGTGTCACGCTGGTGGGATATTCCTGGTTGGGGAAAAGCCCCACTAGCCGATCACCGCTATCTTCTGTGATACAAAACATGTACTACACTTACGAGATTAATAACCTTAACAGTGGACGCGCTCAAAAATTCTAATCAATAAATTTGCGCACGTATGGTTGATCACTTTTGCTAGTAGTGGTAAAAGTAGAGCCAGAAGGATGTCACTATTTTGTTAGCAATACAAAAAATTCAAATCTTCACGTGGTTTAGCGATGCAAATCATTTTTCTATTACTGTGGAGTAAAAATATGTAGATTTATATTGTTGCCTACCTTGCTTTTTTGAAACTTATTTATACTTCAAATTTTTATGAAAAGATTTTGGAGCTAGATGATTGATTGATTAGTCATTCAAATCGCGTCAACTTCTACAGGTCATTAGTCCCGTAAGTGTAGTGCAGGTAGTTTTATCCTGGAAGGTGGCGTTGATATCCCCCGCCGTAAGAATCAGTGCCGACTCTGGAGCTCTAGAAAACGTTCGCATATTGTACGTTCCCCCCAAAACTCACAAACAGTTCATTGACAAATAAATTCTTGGCTATCCGGGAGTCGCCGCGTCGTTGGCTGAGAGGCCGACGTACCGCCTGACATGTCGCAGGCTTCCTCAGGGCAGTGACCGGATTGCGTCGTCTCCCGAATAGCCCAGAATTTATGAATTCGAAGCTTACGTGTGCATGGACAAATAATATTAACTGGGGCCACCTGGAGTGCGGCGGCGGGCGGCGCGAGGCGGCCCTGCAGCTCGGCGGCGCGCACGGCGTCGCGGCGCCACTGGGCGTAGAGGCCGGCCTGCACGAGCGCGGCGGCGAGCGCGGCGAGGCGCGGGCGCAGCGCGGAGCCGCGCGCCAGCCCGTACGCCAGGAAGGCGTGCAGCGGCCGCTCCGCCACCACGTGCAGGCGCGGCGCGCCCTCCGCCGTGGCGTGGCCGCGCTCGCGCACCACGAACGCGGCCGTGTGCTCCTCCACCATGGCCGCCACGCCCGCGCGCCTCAGCACCTCGCCAAAACAATGCCTTCGCGTCACACTCTGGGGGATTACTGCTTGGCTGCCCGGGCCGGAGTCGGCCGGAGTTGGTAGTTTTGCCGACAGGACTATGAAATCAAATCTGTAGTTTGTTTTTCGATGCAAAATATTTTCTAATATACGGAAGCAAATATTTCTGGTAATTAGATTTGGTTAATAACGCTCGTCGCCAACATTTATTCTAAGTTGAACTAATGTTAGGAAAGGAGTGGGTGTAAGTATTCCCGTTCTCAAGAAATATGCACGTAAAATATTTCTAGGGAGAGCGTACGTTTTCGCCACCCGAGTCAATAACCATTCTCCTGTCCGCAGACTCCGCGTTCTAGGCACTGGTGCCAACGATTCCATGACCTTCCGCAGGGCGAAATACGTTTCAAAGGTTGCGAAATGGCGGCAGTGTTCCTAGGACGCGTTGTCACCCGGACAGCCGAATGGTTATTGACTCGGGTGGTAAAAACTTACGCTCTCCCTAGAAATATTATACGTGCACATTTCTTGAGAACGGGAATACTTACACCCACTCCTTTCCTAACATTAGTTCAACTTAGAAATAATGTTGGCGACGAGCCTTATTAACCAAATCTAATTACCAGAAATATTCGCTTCCGTATATTAGAAAATATTTTGCATCGAAAAACAAACTACAGATTTGATTTAATAGTCCTGACGGCAAAACTACCAACCGTGCTCACTTCTCTCTTTTCTAGCAAAATGAGGGCTCAAGAAGAGCGCGTGGATAACATTATATCAACTATTATTAAATATTATAAGTAGGGAGTGAATTTTAATGATTTTTTTCTTTTCATTTTAGAACAACGCCTTTTAGTATAGACGTTAATTTTATGTTATGAAAAAAGGAAATAATCTATTTTTATATGACTTTTTTACATTTTTCATTTATTTCGACTAATAAGTTATTTGTTACATTTTCCGTCTTTTTAAAGCATTTTTTCGCCAAATTCACGAATTTAATATAATTTTAATGGTAATTGCTTCATATAATTTGTACGTGATGCCACAAATGTTCTCCGCAAAATTCCCGAGTAGCTTATTCAACTTCTTTCAAATTGTAATGGCAGCCGCTCTATGTAATCTAAGATTTCTGTGGCATCTCTCAGCGCCATTCACTGTTAAGCCGATTTTGCGAAAACTAAAGGCAGATATTTCGTAGTAAAGAACAGTCCAAATCAAACGTTTGCAGGCTGAGTTCACTGGTACGCAAATAAGAAGTCTCGATCACGTCACGATCACGTCAATACATATCCAACAGTTTGATTGGTTAATGTGAATTGCTTTTAATCAGATATTTCAAAATCATGTTTCTGTGATTTAGAGCATTTTTAAAACAGTCTAAGAGCATTTAATTGATCATTCATAAAGTATTTATCAGAACACCGCCTGTAAAAGTAATCGAAAGAAATGGATGAACAAATGTCTAATTCAATGTTTGAAATAACTAAATTCAGCAGGACCAGCTGAGTTTGTTCACGTCAACAGCACTGCAGTGTTTCTGATCGGCAGGCCCCAGGGTTCCAATGGTGGTGGAATTCGACACTCGCTAAATAGCTGGGACGACTTCAGCCATTGTCTGGAGGAGCTTTGTAAACGGAAGCCGTTCTGACCGGTATCTTCCCATGTTTTTTTCAGATCGATACCAGGCGGATACCGGAGTACTATTCTTACAAAGAGGAGCGATCTCGACTTGAATATCCTTGCCCCCTCCCTCAACATATGCTTCCTTATTACCACTCGCACGAACACTTACGCGCACTGCACTACCACACATGGCAGATGGCCAGTCGGAAGCTTAAAGATTTTTTCGGGTTGGGCAGTGCTAGATCTGGAGAAATCTCCCAAGCTGACTCGTAGGTTGGTGCCGGATCTCACGATTCAGCGGCAGAGAAACATTCAAAAGCTCTCGATTTGTATTACGCACTGCACTCACAGAGCTAATATTCATAGTAGTTGACGCGCCTTATTGACTCATTCCTAGGTAGCTCGTTCCCTCAACCATTCCGATGAAAACATCTGGTATAAATGTGTTTTCTGCAGATTAACAGGCTACAATGAAAAACACTCGATGACATACGAACTTTCAACTCGTCACCGACCTAATCTCTAATTTCACTACAAGTGAGATGCTTTCCGCATGCGCTACCGTCATTTGTCTTTTTTGCTTGCGTGGCACGCGTCCATCAATTTGCATTAACGTCTGTAGAAGAAATCGAAATTTATGCATTAAAAATGAACTATTGTTCACAAAATCTGCCTGTCAATAAAATATCGTTCAATTTTGACTGTATCTTGTTCTGTAGAAAAATATTAATTATTTAATAATTATGACGAGCGTATAATAAAATAATTTGCGTAATTGTAAACAATAGGGCAAGCACAGCGTAATGGCTGCGTTATATGAAAGAGACTATTCATAAAACATCATTAACGTACGTACACATATGCGCACGGTAACATACAAATATCAGTATCTAAAATTACGAATACTGTAAATTTAGTAAATGGTCATCCCCTCACCTCTTCTGGCATATCGTGGAAATTTTCAAATTTCACAAACTTATGTTGCATCCTCGAAAGAAGCGAGTCTGGATCCGAGTTCTGGTGCAGAATATCCACCACCGATGGATACACCAAGATCGTTTGCCCCGAATGATATAACTCCTCCAGAGTATCGATGTCTTTTAAAAACTTCGGCACCGCCAAATAACTGACCAAGGATCCCTGAAATTGTCAAACAAGTCATAAAGGCTTTTTCATACAGCAAAACGTATTAATAAGTTACCAAATATCAATATTAAATATTTAAGTTGCTGTTCTTGGCATTTCTGTATGACAAAATATTTTATAAATTCAATTACCATGTCAGCATGTGTAACGCGTATCGTGTCAGCGAATTTCAACAGCTTATTTTTTTAATGTCTTAAATTTCAGTTGTTTTTATTTCTATTGTCTTTTACTCACTGACTTTACAACTCACTTGATTCGTTTTATACATGGAACGAAAATATTACTACAGAATAGTATACAAATTTGTTACGTGTTATATCATTTCTGGTGTTAGTTTTTACTTCAAATCCACCAAACAATAACATCTAGAACAAAGATATATTGTCACTCCTCTACCAATTTAACTACTGATCTTGGAATTTTAGTGGATTTTTAAGCAGTTACAATCGCACAATATGTCCTTCGCTTTACTGCTACATCCTTCAGCAAATATGTGTTTTTAGTACATAAGGAAATATAGAAACAAAATACATTTCTTATAAGTGTTTAATGGAAAAGTATTTAGTAACTTGACGCACTCATCAAATGATATTAAATCCTTTAAAGCATGCTCACATGTACTAAGACTTAATACCTAAATATGCCAACTATGCGAATCAATTTGATGCAGCTGAATTAATAATTAATAGTCAAACGAATAGAATGCTTTTGTGTATTATAGTTGTAGTAGTTCGCGTTCGGCAGGAAAGTGTTACCTGAAACGTGCTGGTGACGATCATGCTGAAGATGATCCAGAAGGCGAAGAAAATTCGCTCGGCATAGGTTCGTGGGGAAGTGACATTCATAGACAGAAAGCTGCTCACTGTCAGGAGGTGCATGTATTGTAAGGTAGAGTTATGAGCGTTCCCACGATGGAGCATTAATCGCTGTTCTGCGCGACGCACCGCCCTGCACACAAAAACGGACGATATAACCTTTTATACTCATGTAGTTAAATGGAGGAAACATGAAAAGAGAAAATAACTTCATATTGTTTTTATTAGCGCCAGATTTAGTAAATATGTCGGAAAATGTATTTATTAAAAATAGTGTTATGGGGTGATATTATACCACATATGAAATTAATGTCGAGTTGATTTAGTAATACCCTAACACACTGGCCTCGGACCGCGCGCAGTCTTACCTTCCTTTTCCTTGTCCTATCTTCACCCCTTACATACATTACACTAACGTGAGAGCGTAGGCGTCCGCGGCCGGAGTCAGTATTTACTTGGCTGTCCGGGTGACGCCGCGTCCATGGCGAAGGTGCACCTTCTTCCTGGACGAGGCGTCACCCGGACAGCCGAGTAAATACATTACAGTGACATTCACTACATTACCACACATGCCGAGAAACCGGTCGGGAGCTGAGAGCTCACTTTGGCTGCGGCGTGGCACCGCTGGTGGCAGATACCTCGTTGGGAAAACCCGGCTAGCCCACGGTATGTCGGGCGTCGGATCTGGCAAAGTCGTCGGATCTGGCAAGCGAGGGAAAGACCACAGCCACGTACCGAGCCAAAACATGCACTATAGTTACGGGCCCAACGACCTCAGTAGTTGACGTGCCCGAAATCAATAACAATCTATAAATCAATGGAGCTTATTTAATGTCGAGATGAATATCTCAATTAATGACGTAAGAAAAGTATTATTCTACGCTTCAGTTAAATGTTTGGGTTACATTCTTACATAAAGTTCAATTCTTGAAACCTGAGATTTTGTATTTATTACAAAATGTAATTTTTGGAGCAACATAACCTACTTATACAGCAAGTATTTAAATGGGAACTCAAAAATCACATTTTAGATGTATTATACCTTCCTATAATTTTGTTTTAACGAAATATTCAGTTGTAAGTACAGACGTACATTTCGCATCTGTTTGAATTAACACATGAACGAGGTTATCGAATGACCATCGCTAATGAGGTAATTCTTCTACCTTCATTTAAAATAAACAATATTTATAGCAGCTTAGAACAATTGCAAAGTAGAGCGTCAATGAGGTTCGAAGTTGATTACGTTTTGCAAATGAATGAGAAGTAAGAAATTTTATGTACGAAGCAAATATTGCAATATTGAACATAGCATCGCAATAGCTAGATATATCATCGCACACTGGTATTCAACATATACCTTTTCTACCGCATTCAAACAGATGTGGAGTACCTTTCTAACACCAGTACTCAAATAGTTGCCTACCAGTAATACTAAATATTTCCCATTTTTTACTTATTTATGTAAGATTTCTCTCCGCGCATTGTCATTAGCAAAACGCGATCGTTTACCACCCTACATGCGGAAGTATTCTATCATCGGCCAGCCTTGCACGCATGTAGAAGTTTATAACATTTGTCGAGTACCTGTCTAACGCCAGTACTCAAAACTCGCCCACCAGTAATATTAAAATATTTCTCATTTTTTACTTATTTATGTAAGATTTCTCTCCGCGCATAGTCATTAGCAAAACGTGATCGTTTACCGCCCTACATGCGGAAGTATTCTACCATCGGCCAGCCATGCATGCATGTAGAAGTTTGTAACATTTGTCCCGATTCAGACTGTGTGTTTGTGGTAATGAGCAGCCAACTAACGCACCACCAAACGAGGGTGACGGCGGGCAAGGCGAGCGCGAGCGCGGCCCAGGTGAGCGGCGGGAAGGGCAGGAAGAGGTGCAGGTACAGCGGCACCAGCGGCGCCTTGCGCACGATCACCGCCATGTTGCCCTTGTCGTGCGGGTACGTGAAGTCGATGTCCTCGCGCCACTCGTACTTGACGTAGCGCGAGTTGAAGGCGATGTCGGCGCGCCCGCTCGCCAGGTCCAACGCCGCGCCCCTGTAGCTGCCGTCCGCCCGGCGCACGCCGTAGTACTGCCCGTTCTCCGGCGCGAAGATCCTCGGCGTGGCGTTGATCTTCTCGACGATGGTCCGCATCATGAGGCCGTCGCAGACCCGGACGTGACGCCGCCCCCGGACGCGTTGGCCAGCACGGCGTACGGGACGGTGGGGAACATGGTGATGTTGATGGGGTAGCCGTTCATGTCCTTCAAAGTGCCGAAGAAGCTCTCGAACTGCGCCGGGGAAACCACTTCATCCAGCACCACGCGCACGCGCCCGTTGGAGGTGACGAGGTGGAACGTGTACACGCGCACGTCGCCCGCCCCGCGCGGCGCCACGATGACTGGGTTGTAGATGCGGTGGCTGTGGATGCACGTGGCGACGAGGCGGCGCAGGCGTTCGGCGGGGGCCGGGCCGGGCAGCACGAGGAAGACGCGCGCGTGCGGGTTCCACTGCGGCAGCAGCGGCGCGCGCGGCAGGGCGGCCGCGAGGGCGCGCGCGTCGCCGAAGAGCAGCAGCTCGTAGCGGTAGGACAGCCCGGGGTCCAGCGGCGGGCGGGCGCGCGGCAGCGACGGCAGGACCCCCAGGGCGACGACCGCGTGGCGGTGCAGGGCTGCCAACAGCGCCCGGGGCAGCGGGGCGGGGGCGGGGGCGGACAGCACCGCCGCCAACGTGCGCACCGCGCCCTGGCCGTGGTCGTGCGCCAGCCAGCGGCCCAGCACCGCGCCCACCTCCGCGAACAGGGCGTCCGGGGAGGGCGCGCGCAGACGCGGATGGCAGGGCGGCGGGCAGGCGGCGAGGGACAGCAGCCACAGCGCGCCGACGAGGGACCTGCAGCGACGACTCGAAACAAGGGCGACGAACGTAAGAGTCAAGCTTCGATAATTCAAACTGGCTAGATTACGACATCTTATTCAGCTATTTGTCTTCCGAACTGATATTTTGTTATTGGGGAATGGAAAGATCCATTTAATTAACAATACTATGCTAATTTTGGACTAAAAATCATAACAACGGAAAACATAATTTTACGGGAGAAATAATACTAATTAACACTATTATAGTGATCCAAACAGTTAGGATAGATCAAATTTAACTCACAACTAATAGTCTTGAATTTACCGACATCGATTAAAATAAACCTTTTTTAAACTGTAAATTATTCAAAAAGAGTGTTATTGCCATTAATGATATTAATAATTTAACATAATTGTTTTCATTTTCAAACATAATTATATGATTTTATGTTCAAACCGGGCGCAATTGTTACGTGAAACGTCATGATCCGATACTACATGAAAAGTAAAACATTTTTTAAAAACTTGAGCATTTAGAAAGAAAAATGATACTCTAATGTTAAATTATTATACAATTATTTGCTTCCAACATTTTTAGCTAGAATGCAAGCACATTTGGACGGAAACTCACTCTTGAAAAATATGAGTTCCTAACGTCTCTATATTTCAAAATAACGATTCATAATAGTTATTACAGCTCCCACCCACTCGTCAATAAAATAGGACTAGTTCTAAAATTGTTTTTCAGAAATGTTACTTATAATACAGAAGCACCGCACGTGGATTCATCATATTTTAATTTTGCGCGTCTGACTTGAGATCCACAATCAACCTAAACACTAAGAAATAATACCAAGCTCAAATCAAATTTTGCTTTAGCTCAGAACACTATTACGCGATGGTTCCTATATTGTAATCGCTATCTCCTTTTGACCTTAAATTCATAATATGAGATTCCAAAGACATTTTATCTACCTAATTTTAGGTATGCATAGTCATTTACTTTTAGTTCGCGATGCTACATGAGAAAACTGTTTAGAATCGACATGTTGCAAATGAATTTTTTTGGAAATAATTTGCAGATGAATGACTTTAATTTCTGTCTTAAAATACTGAAAATCATCCAGGAAATAATATTTCAGTCAAACTAATGCAAGACTTGCCTTATCATCAGAGTTCACTTACCCTGACAGATACAAAAAGTTTTAAATGCATGAAAAATATTTATTTTCTTCAAAGAGGAAAATAATCAGAAAATGTGACAATTTCGAACAAAATAAATGACAAAACTATTTTACTCTTAATATCTCATAGATAACGGCAATCATCGTGAAAGTGTGTAACAAAACATATTTCATTATAACTCAATTACCAAAATATTTGTGCACATTGAATGTCTAAATTATTGGACCATCTTTGAAACATAAATAAGCTCTAATAGATCCTGACGTCTATTTAAATTTATAAGTCAAAGCAAAGTTAAAAATTCTTTTCGCGTCCAATGTTTCCAGATCGTATTGTGATCGTATTGTGGAGATGACTCATATTTACAATACGTTTCAATTCTTCTAGGTTGTCTTAACAATCTAGAGAACATTATTAGTCATTAATAAGGAATATTGATAATTCATTATCAATGAACTTCTTTCGAGGGCAAGCACTCCAGAGAAGCTAAACTTCTCCGATCCCACTCACCTGGCGGGCGGCGCTGCAGCCGGGCGTACCACAAGGTCCATGATGCGGCCCGCACTACGCTCGCCCACCCGGCGCGCTCCCAGACCCCGGCGACCGCGCCCCCTCCCGGGTAATGAGGCTCTTGTACTTGTGTTTACCGCCCCGCCGCCGCCCCCCGCCGCCGCCCCCGCCGCCGCCCTCTCGATGCCCATCGAGATACCGGTGGTCGATGCGGCGCGCGCTGCGTGAGAGGTCGGGGGCCGTGTCACTCACGCTGTTAGCGTCTTGCGTCCGGGTGCTCACGCTTCGCAAAATATTTGGTCTAATTTACGGGTGGGTAAATGTTTGGTGGGGGTCTGATGTTTCATTGCGCCTATAACATGAGCCCCCATATATGAGACGATTGGCATTTTGAATTCCTTACATGTTAACTGGCAAATCTTTTTTAATATTTCTAATAAAGGAGCAAGTTGTTGACAATTGAATTTATTATTAGCTAATATTTTTAATAACATACGTCTTAATTATTTAAAATAGGGTATAAATATGATCCAGAATTAAAAGTTATGTTGCTCTCAAAATTGTAAACATAACGAATTCGTTTCAAAACGAATGCTGTAATCAATACTCTTCTCCTAGTTTGGAACATTAATGTCGGGAACATTGAAAACAACAGAGCATTTTATCATTTCGCCTCATTTTTCTAATTTAAATAATTAAAATGTTATATTACTAGAATGTTTTTCTATTAATAAGTAATTCTTAAGTTGTTTGATTTGTCGTACGACTAATAATTTTTGGCTAATGATATAAACAAACTTTATTTTTGCTTCCTTTTCGAGATCGAATTCGGGCTAAGCGATGAGTGGATATCCACTTCATGCGCGCCTCCTGACAAGTTGATAGTCTACACCAGTCGATAGGAGGGACATTTCGCTCTGAGAATGCTGTATTACTGGATGTTTTAAAATACAATAAAGTACGTTTTGGGAGAAATTCAAAATATGTTTGTTCAACAGTTTGTGAATGATGTGAATGCAAATGTGATTGCTTAAGAAATTTATGCTTCATATAGAAGTAGAGTTTTCGAATAATTCTACTTGTGTTTCAGAATCATTGTAGTTGTGTTTATAACAGAAATTATAATTCATAATTTCGCAACATACCTGCATGTGCTTTGTCGGTCATTGGTACGACTCAACTGGAATAATGAAAGAATCAGCAATTTGTTCGGAAGATTGATTAGTGTTATCAGGCTCGTCAACTGCTAGGGCCATTAAGCCCATTCATTGAGTGCTTTTTTATCGTGGAAGGTGGCGGCGATCTTCTACTGCTGGAGGTCCTGACCCGGCGCCGGCCGCTAGCATTGGCCTCGACAGACTGACCTAGCTTTGTATCTGGTGTCAAAAATCTTACCGCCGTCGGGACTTGACACTTAAACGCACAAATATAGGGGGCTCTAGTCCCATATCATTCTTAGTGACTCCTGCGTTGCAAACATCCAAGACATTCTTCGGACGAATCGTGTAAGCAGGATGAATGCATGTCAAATATTGGCCTCCCAAATTAAGAAGACATACTTAGATGTGAATGGTAACGAAAGATTAGCCGTGGAATGAGTTGCTATGGCCACCATAACTCGTTAACAGATGGAACTTAGAAGAAAACTATTGCCGAGTTTGGAGACTTGATGCACAGCCTGTGAATATTAACGACAATTTAATCTAGAAAACACGCACTGAAGCATTCTGTTTGCAGGAAATAGATAGTATAAAGGGTATGTAATTACATATTGTTCAAGTGAATAGAAAAAAAACATTCGTATAAAATTGATCTATTGCTGATAGCCGGATATTGTGTATATTGTTTTGGAAAAATACAAATTCTTAAAGATGAAGTTTTGTTATTTATTCAATAAATATCCTCAAGAACTGGACGTCATTGATGAGTAAATTCTCAGCGGCACCTGACGAGGACTTATCCATGAAATTGAGACGTCGACGGCCACTTAACGCATAGTCATGTCGGCGGACAAGGCGTTACAGAGAAAGCACAGAAGGGCCGGCGCGAGAGTGTGGAGAGACGGGGGCGAAGGGCGAAGGGCTGCAAGGGCGCGCACGGAGCACCCTTCAACACACGTGACGCGGCGCTCTCCCCACGCGACGTGACAGGCAAAGGCCAGCAAAGGGACTCGCCAAGTAGCCCTCGCGCCCTTTGGGCGCGCCCCCGCTCCCACTCGCCTCCGCCCCCGCCCTCTCTTCGCTTCCCGCCCCCGCCCCTACCTTCTCACACCGTCTGCAAAGCCCCGGAGCAACACCACGTCTCCGAGGATCTTTGCCCAGGAGGTCCAAGGGTTTGAGTCACGAGGGTGTCTGTTTTCCCATACTAGCTGCAAATCTGGGAAGAATTTAATAACTATCTGAATAAGAATTCTAACGGTCGGCTGCTCTCATCTAGTTTTCCGTGTATTTCTGCGATCAATATCAGGCAAATGCCGCAGAAGAACTGTAACAAATGGACCAAGAACCACGCGCGATTTTTTTTTAAAATTCCTGTCTATTTCTTTTTCCCTTCCATGCGCTACACAATCACTCATGTCGGGACGTTGGTCGGGAGTTTAAAGTTGGGCCAGGCTAGCGTGGTGGTTGCTGGTGGGAGAAACCTGGATGAGAAATCCGCCAGTAAAGTGTAGTTCTCATCTCATATGAACTAACAGAAGCCCTGTAAGTTTGAAATGAATATTTTGGTTTTGGGAGGTATTTCGGCTCCTCTCAAGGGACCCCCAAAAATCTATGTAAATTGGCGCCGGATCACTCGTTGTAGGCGGGAGCACCTTCAACTTTAGGGATGTTAAGCGTACTACATTCAGGAGACTTATGAGCTAAGTAGAGTGAACGTGCTCGAAATCATAAACGTAATTCAATTCAGTGATGCCTTATTTTACCAAGCGAGTCTCACATCTTCATCTTCCACCTAATCACTTGAACTTCTCTACGCACCTTTTACTCTCTAGCAGAGAAAATAGCTAGCACTCTGGCGACGAGACGCGATAGGAATTTAGGTCAGAGGCTTTCGTTTAGGCTTGAGAAATATTTTACGTCCAGTAAATCTACAATATCGGACATCCGGCTTTAGTTCTCTTACGGAGGAAGTCGTACGAAAGATTTGGTTGACCTTAAAAATACGCAGCTTTGTTCGTGATGAAAACTGCGAACTTGGTATCACAGCCCGGTACCCTAACAGTCACGCCATCGAAAAACAAACCCGCTGTCAACTTACTCACCCCATTCCTTCTCACTCACCTATATTTCCCTTCAACCCGCCAAATGCATCACCCCTTCCCGCCCAGCTCTTCTCCGCACCCCTCATCACCCTTTGCGACTATCGTCAAACCAGTTGGGACCCTCGTTGCGAGCAGTGATGTCTTACATGAAACGGAGCAAGTTGTAGTCTAGCTCTTCAGAAGGAAAAATTGAACTTGCTTTTGCTCAAGTATCGCAGTTATTCTCGTCGATAAATGACATTTTATATCTCTGCCACATACGCGTACAGTGAAGAAAGTAGTTTTACAAGGAATTTATTTCATCTTAATGACAACGATTTTGTTGCATTTCTCTTCTACACTATCACGATTCCACATTTACAAACATATTGACGATGTACGTACATCTCGTAAATATTGAACGACATGCCAAGTACGTCTCATTATCCGTGTTTACCATCGGCGCAAACTCTGGTATCCTGTAAGATCCAAACACCAATTACTCTTTGTGTAATCATTCAGATAAAAATACGCATATAATTATCATCAACCTCTTTTGGAGACAAAACGACTTCTAATTATAACAGTGTCTTATTAAAAAGTGCGGAATAACACGCATACTGATTGCACGAATGCACAATGAGGAAAGCAAATATATTCATTTAAATAAATTTATTTAGTATGTGTGATATGGACAATTCGCTTTGGCTAGCCGTTATATTTGACCGTACTAAATATAAACGTGTAACGGTTATAAAATTCAATAATTTGATAAAATTACAATAAGTAGTAATATGACTAAGATCCTGCGGATTTCAAACGGACCTTTGAACATTTGTGAAAACGTTTACAGGCAGCCTCACGGATATTTTCAACATTTTATAAAAAATGGTCTGGATTACTTTATTCTCTGCAGCTATTTTATTGAACCAAGAGATTTATTGTAGTTCACCTTCCAAGACAAGTTTTTTAAATGAAAAATCTCCGATATATGCCACAGTATTACAATATTTCATTTTTAATACGTGGGTACGTAGTTTTGTGAGAAAGTGAAACTTCCAACGGAAGCAGGATTTCCGACCCTCACTTCAGAGTGAAGTCGAATTCAACTGCTCTCTAGAGGAGAATTCTAAGACCGGCTAATCTAACATAGATTTCTATTCTTTCTCTGATAAACCCTAGTTCAATGTGGGAGCAGTACCCTAACAAACGGACAATGCGCAATCTTACCTTTCTCATCCTGTCTGTCTTTTCCAATTACTTATCTACACTTACCCTTGACTTCCCAATTCACATATGTCAGAAGACCAGGCGGGAGCTTAGAGCGTGTCCCGGTTCGGCCGGTATCCCGCTGGAGGAAGACATTGATGGGGTGGAAGATCACTTCTATCGTGTTTGTTAGATAAACCGACACCACCTAGATAGATCTATTTCAGTGACGCCGAGTAACCCCAGCACCCAGGAGTAATATGCACTCCACTACACCGTAATTTTCTTGCCAGTGGATGATAACTCATTCGTCTATATGTTCAACACAGCCATTGTTCACTGTTATCACAATGTGCGAAATTGAGTGACACGTGCGGCAGAGCTGTCATTTTGTGGTACGTACACAAGTAACTTGGAACTTCATAAATATAAAAATACTTAAATGAATACGAAAAGAACTAAAAATGTAATAAAGCTAGAGAATGAAAGCACTTCTTTTTTCCACTTTTCACATTTACATTCTTGAGCATGCAAAAATCGATTTCCAAACAGGAGTATTTAACAATGTATTCATAATAAACTTAACTAAATCCTACTCACATTAACATACCAAACAGTCGCCTTTTATTGTTCATATATATTCCCATACTAAACAATTAATAGAGCAATTGCAGAAAAAAAGTGAACACAAATCATGCTGAGTTTGTAGTGTTTTAAACTCTAAAATTTAGAGGGAAAATATGGAAACGTTAGGAAAGTCCCAGGCCGAATCAAATTTTGTTGTAAAATATTATGACCGACATTTTTTTCCTAATTGAGAATGATCTTAAATTAGGATTGGAAATTAGGATAAGGTAATACCAGTTCAAACATGGTTGACTCACTAGCGTGTTCCATCCTAACGCTGCATTCCTGCGTCGTCAAATCAATGTAGTAAATTGTTTGTAATCGACTGTAGCTTCTTTTACCTAAATATATATAATATTTTTATATAATTAATATCCAGTATTACCCTTAGTATAGAGAGAAATATTAATTGCTGCGGCACAAAATGCTGTGTTTTAGATAACAAATCGTTTTGTAGGTCGCTTAAATCTTAGAAAATATGTTTTTCTTGTTTCCTACATGTAGTACATCAGTTTTCTTAAAACCTGCATATAAAAAATTAACACCACGTGGTTACTTATAACGAGAACATAACTTATTTACTTTATTACTGCTTACGTAGTATAGAGAAATAATTTGAAAGCTGCGAAAAATAACTGTATTTTGACAGAAAATATCTTATTGCCGGTCTTTGTAACGAACAGTGCATCCTATAATGTAGTGATTTACTTCTAACTAATGTACATGCAGCTTGTGACATGAAAAATGCAGAGGGTGGTATAGGTGCTCTACCAGATATATCCAAAGCGTTTGACACTGTTCCTCACGCGGCGATTCGGTGGGCTCTGTTATGGAAAGGGATCCCTGACGTCTCTACCAATTTGGTAATGGACTCTTACGCCGATGTCTCCTCCGTCATTCAGCACCCCTCGAAAGGAATTGAGGTGCCAATTCGTAGAGGAGTAAAACAGAGAGATCCTTTGCCTCCCTCCTTTTTCATCTCATCTTTGAGTTTCTGCTTGAAAAATTAGAAAACATGTCAGGGTACACGCTGTTGGTAGGAGTGTTTCCGTGTTAGCATTTGCTGACGATCTGGTTCTTTTAACAAAAGATGCTCGAGAAGTTCAAGAATTGGTTCATATTGTGGTGGAATATCTTGCGGCCCTCGGAATGACATTGTCCGTCGCGAAATGTTTATTATTTCAAATTCCAACCTTTGAACAATCCTGGTTCATTGAGCACCCCTGTCTGTAAAGACTGGAGGAGAGCATTTCTTTGGTCAGTAATGATCAGAGGAACGTACATATCTGTAATGAACTGTGAGGAACAACTCTCTCTGGAACGGCTTTCCATCTAAAGCATTCATATCGTGTCGAGGCTTCCGAAAGCGCATTTACAAATCACTTAGACGATGGCATCACTTCATACCCACAAAATGCCTCATTACCTTTATCAGTTGGTTTTATCCATGCCATTTATGTCGATTCTCGGGGAAGCAGACGGTCAAACCAGAGTGGCAGTCAAACTGTGCCTACATCTGCATGTGAGTACTGCAGATGGCTTATTCTATCTGGCCGAGAGAGATGGCTGCGGCTCGCCCAACACGTTCCTAGATTGCGCTGAACCTAGGATTGCCATTTCAAAAACGTACAGAATCTACTTGCAGATGGTTGATATCTAGTATTACAATAATTATTGATAATAAAATAGTACGTAGGTACATAGTTTTGTAAGAAAGTATAAGCAACTTTGTAGTGTATCTGCTCAATCCTGGCTGAAGAAACAGTATATATATATATATATATATATATATATATATATATATATATATAATATGTGTGTGTAATAAAATCTTATGTCTTCCTGTATTTGCAAAATTGCGCGTGTATTCCTGAATTAAAGCTATGTATGAGCTAAACCTTTAAAAAATATGTTTATATCGTTTTAAGCGAATAATTCGTTATTAAAGGTGAAGCAGTCAACTTGAGTTCTAGAGTTGAGAATTGTTTTAATCAAAGTAAGTGTGATAAGTTTTTACTTGTGTTTTCAATCAGTAGTTATTCGGTAAAGAAACCTTCTATCTTAAATTTATACATACATAATATAGCTTCTTGTCTGGAGGACATTAACAAGAGGTGTGTGTGCATGACCTGTAATTGCAGAAACCTTGTTTTATGAAGATAGGAGAGAACTACATATCGTGAATTTCAATAACGCTTCTTTCTGTTCACTGACGGCTCCTTACCTGCTGAAAAAAGAGAGTGCATGGCATCTTGAAGGTGAAATTGATACCAGAAATGACGCGAAGTATAATACTGCCTACTTTGGTAATTGCTTAATATAGCTGTGTGGTTGTGGAATTGTGTATTTTAAGTGATATGCCATAGTATATACATTGTTAATAATGGTCCATTCAGAACGATAATTGGCTGTTCAGAAGTTAGATGATTTTTTTACCGCTTTTAAAACTAGTTAGTGAAATGTATTCTTCCACCAACCACATGGGCTGGAGCGTAAGGTGTCGTGGGAGGGACTACGTATGAGTCCAGAGCTTGTAGTTAGACATACGGATAGTTTTCTCCAGTGATTTACATTGTTCGAATACTGTCTCTACAACGAATGTTAGAGGAATCTATACAATTCGTGTAGAAAAAATGGGACTGTGTTTGGGTGATAATTAAGTCATGTATGTAAATCTACCTGTCATAAATTCTGAATTTCAAAGAAACAGTGTTGTTTTCTTTCAATATGTTCTTAATTAAGAGTGCAAAATATTAAATTGCCACAAATTTATGCATTTAAATAATATTTTTAAAATGAACATTAGTATATTACTTGCATTTTATCTATATAAATACATTCATATATGAACATTTTCCTTTGATGGAATGAAAAGAATGAAAGGGAGTTTCATGGTACAAATACAGGTTAGCCAATGTTTGAGTAAAGATTATAATTTGTGTGTGTTTGTCACCCATAATTTCCCTCGATTCTGTTTCGCATCAATGTGTATCAAAAAATTGCTTTCGCAACTAAAATGACAATAATGAAACTCATTTCTTAATATTTGTAAACCTAATCAATAACTGTTACAGATATCATTAAGTAATTCTGGGTATATGATCTATCTTTGGGTTTTCATCTGCTGTTCATTTAGGAACTTCATGTGCTTTTGAATATATCATTTGAATACAAGGTGAACCTACTATGAAAAAACTGTGTTCTGAGATAAATCAAGTTGAAATACATTGAATTAATTTTTTTCAATGCTTTTATATTAAAGGTGTTAGCGATATTCTGATTTTTGTATGTTACATGATGTTAGTGAGCAAGAAAATTACCTAAAATGTGTAATGCATAAAAATTTGAAAAAAATTGGATTTTTAAGGATAACAATTTCATCGTTTGTGGAGCTGTAAATTTTTATTTCGAAGAGATTTTTAAGGTTCACTTTTTATATGCACATGATATAATATTGTAAGATAAGTGGTTTAATTTAGTTACATTGATTGTTTCACAGCAGTGATATTATGAGTAAAATTAATTTCACATTGAGCAGTGTATATCCCGTTATTCCAAATAACAGGATTTTGTTCAGTATATTTATATTTTACTCGAATATACATATTTTAAATTAAAATTTTGAAGGAAGTTTGTTTTTTTAGAGCCCTAACAGACTTTTATAACATTCATATCTGTTTTTATTTGTGCTTTATTTACCTATTTTATATCAGTAATCAAACATTTTTGTTATGGCATTTTAATATATATAAATTATTAAAAAATATATAAATTCTATTAAATAGTAAACTTATTTGAAGCGAATAATATTATACGCAACAAATTTATATGTTGTGTAGTTAAATACAAGGAGTAGTTGACTTAATTGATTAAATTGTGTTTTGAGGAAAGCTTGTGCAAACGAATGTTTTCTATTTATTTTATACAAATTATTAATAATTTTCTTTTTATCGTAATGCAATAATTACAGCTTTGCTTACGTGAAATTTCAACACCTTGTATTGAATGCTTGCTTGTTGTTTTCATAAAGACACAGTATTAAAAAAGAAACGGCTGTATACTTACATAACTTATGAAAAGACTATCTGTAATATTGCTTTATTTTTTACTCTCTTGAACAAAATGTACTATATTGACTCTGAATTAAAAATTCTATTAATTATTGGTTAATATATCAAAGAGTATATATATATATATATATATATATATATATATATATATATATATACTCTTTGATATATATACATATATAATTCTCGTTTTAGGACTGTTCTCCATTTCTACATTTTGACTGTCTTTAGACGCTTGTAGTGGGGTGCGAAAATGGATGCATCTATTTGATTCGGTGCTTTTGTTCAGGTGGAGAATTCGAATTTTTCCCCTCCATGAAAATAAGAGCTGCCTATGCATGCTAGTTTTGTGTTATGTCCAACAATTATAAGTTCTGCAAACTGTGTTTTACAACACGAGTAGTATTTAAAGGTGTACAATATTGTCTTTGAATTTGTCTGATTTCAATTCACTGCAACTGCGTTCAGGATTCACTTGTGACTATCTGATGTACGCAATCACAGCGTTCCCGGGTAAGAATAAGTTGAACCATATTACTTTGAGCTGCCACTGTGCCTGCTGCTCTATTAACACATTCAGTGTGTGGTGTAGTGCCCACGGCTATCTGTGTGTAAATGTGTGTGTCATGAATTGCTTCTGGTAATTAATTTCAATGCCTTACGTGTGGCCATTCTTGCATAAACCCATGCATGCCTAATTCAAGGCCCCCATTTCGTCCTTTCCCCTGCGCGGCAAATCCGCTGGCGCTGGCGCCTTCAACGCCAACTATCAACTACTAGTACAACGGACAACGTCATTCAGGCCGCCTGCAGAGTCACTTCTGCCATCACACTTCATCCAGACAGGTAACATGCAACACGAATTGATTCATGTGCTATTAACAACAGGTCGTCCAACGTCTGGGGCTGTTTAATGTCCAACTCAAATAATGCCGATATATTCAAGAAATATTTACCACTTACAGTTGATATTTTCCCCAATACAGCATGTCTTACGTAATGCATCTTTGTTGTGATGATTTCCGAAGAATAGTTCTTCTATATTTTAATTTCAACTTTAAAAGTATATTCACTTTATTTGAGGAAAGCAGCATCTGTTATCCGTTTTAGGAATAATTTGTGTCTGATTGTTATATGAACTGAAAACCATTCTAATTTATTTCTGAAATTATTATTTATGAGATTTTTTGATAAGTGAATTTGAAAAATATTTTTATCCAAGGAGACTCAAGATGACCTCAACATAAGACTAAAATGAATACATTTACTTTAGACTGATTTTAGTAAATAGAGTGCAGTTAATGGATAAAAATATGTGTACGAAATATAAAGAATTTTCCCTAAGAAAAGTACGCTAAACGGGACGAGTCGAAGCGATTATACTACCCGTCAAGTGTCGAAGCGGTCATACAGCTGCTTTAGACGCCTGTTACAGAGGTGATCCAGGAGCGGAGGTTGACGACGTTGGCGTAGACCCCTGGCTTGCAAGGGCGACCGCAGCCATAGCCCCAAGACACAAGGCCCACCTGCTTGCCGCCAGCCACCAAAGGGCAGCCAGAGTCGAAAGTACAGGCATCCTTGCCCCCGTCAGCGTAGCCAGCGCACAGCATGCGAGGGGTGATACTATTGTACACCGACCTGCAGTTGTCTTCAGACCAGATGGGAACAGACACTACGCGCAGGGGATTAGAATGAGGACCATGCTCCTGCAAACGGCACATGTTAGCGCGCTACCGTCCATGATTCTCTTGGTGGAACCAAGGCCGCAAGATCTGAAACTTACAGTGATATAGCCCCAGCCTGTGACGTCGGCGAAAGTGCCAGGAGCGGGCATGCTGTTGGCTAGGCGAATAGTCTGCACATTGGCGCTAAAAGTGAATTGGCCTTCGATCTAAAAACAGAAAAATCTAATGTATGAAAGAATTATATACATAAGTTAACAAGACTTAAACGTAAACAACATAACAAGTTGTAAAATTAATAATTACTACAATATATATTTGAGAGGTACATAATTTTTTACATATGGTGAAGATACGCAAACAAGAATTTTCTCCTCAGAGATATTTCTTTTAAATCGTCTCGTCTTGCTTAAGGAGGCAAGCAAAATTAGAATTGAATTTTATGTAGTATTCCAAAACATGTCAAGACAAGCAAGGATAACTTTACTAAAAAATGGCAAATCCAGAAATATATTTAATTCAAAATATCCCTGTAAGAATGCTTTCGAAACAACGAATGCATTACATTATTCAAATGTTATTTTCTTGTCGCTTCGGACAATTAATTTTTAAATATAATGTTTGTGTTAATCGCTTTATTTTTCGTAAAATCTTAGTATCTGAAAAATAATATATATTGGTACTGAAACTTACATTCTTTAAATATAACAATAATTAAATACTCGAAAAAAGTCAGACGTCAACAACGTTATTAATGTCACTAACTTCAATTCTTTCGCAATTTCTATTTTAATCATTAACTCCAAATATTTCGTTCTGACGCAACGTAAAAACTCAATATTATCAATGAAGGCAAATTAGGCGAAATTACTACAAGAAAGGTATTCTGACCATGAAATACAAATATCTACGTTTTCAAATGACGTCTTTTCGATTCAATCTATCCAATGATTGTAATTAAAAGTTACTAAAAATTAATAACTAAATAGACAATCAATGAACATTAATAAGTGATATAATATAGCCTATTTTTATTTTGCATATTACAAAAAAACAGATCGGAACACTGCGTTCATATTCATCAAGATCGGATCCTAGAAAGAGTCCTAGAAAATAGACTGGTCTCGAGGTCGAAAAAAAAATGATCAAATTAATAAGTATTACAAATGAGTCACCTGGATATTAGTTCTGGAATTATTTCTCATGTCATTCATTCAATTTTTTCCCTATCCCATGGTTGGTGTAAATATATTTCATCATTTTAAGTAGAAATACCAAAACTAAAGCAGAAATAACGGAAAAACCATTTGTTTTTTATAAATATTGTACCTAACTTCACCTAATGACCTAATTTTCTAGCACAGACTTTGTCTTTCTATATTTTAAATCGTAGTATTAATTTTTTTTTAAAAATAGAGCAGAACGCGAAATCATGACTAGTGCTATATTTTTTATTGTCTCTTATTATACAATTGATGAAAATTAAAAGAAAAATTATGAGTTGTTTTTGAGATGTGACTTGAGAACAAACTACTCTATTTGCCAAAATTGTACTCGACTATTTTTAAAGACCTCATTTTGTACAACAGACAGAGAGATCTTACCAATTCTTCAATTTTGTTGTTTTAATTTTTTTGATTTTTCTACAAACCGAGCAATAGTCGAATAAAGGACATGCTACACATTTTTATCGCTTTTCATTTTATAATTGATAAAAATTTAAAGAAAATTTTGGAGCGCGTTTGTTGAAAAATCGTACACTTCAATTGCAAATGACGTAAAAACTACTCGATGTTCGGAAAAATTGTACATGACTTTTTCAAAAGAGCTAGTTGTTTTACAACTGAATTTGTCTGAAACAAACATCTCTATCTTAAATTTTGAAGTTTTAATTTATTTAAAAATTTTCAAAAAATCGGAGACATCAACAAAAATAAGACTTGCACCAATCTCATAAACGACCTTTGCACTATTTTGAAATTTTGAAACTGACCTAGGGGCTTAATTAAAAGTTTTCTCAGAATTAAATTTTCGATTTTAAATTTCTGAGATGAGCTAGAATGATTGGGGTATATAAATTTTGGAGAAAATCAGCTAAACTGTTTATGCGCTAGCGTTATGCACAGAGGTACAGACAGACACAGACCATGTAGGCCTTTGTTTGAATGCCATGAAGATGGAATTTCGTAATTAAAACAGCTTTCTCTTTTTAAATTTCTCACTCCTTTTTTGCTGTATCACATATGAATTTATAATTTTGTTATTTAGTTTTTAAAGATTTTAGATACACTTTCTCTTTTCCATTATTATTTGTTTTATTTGTTAATTCCAAATATTTCGATCTCCCTGGTTTTCCTCCGTTTATAATATGTCTCTAAAATGTCTTCAGCTGCTTTAATTATGTTTTTAAGATTCATCCTTTCTTGGTTTATATCTATATAAATTGCTATGTGATTTTTTTCCATTTTCGACCAGAATAGTCACTGTACACTGTCGTTTCTTTGAAAGATGTACTTTAAATACTCTATGTTCAAATATTTTTGAAAATTTTTTAGTTTGCTAACCATTTTAGGGTATTCCTGATTTTAATTGTTTAAAGAAAAGGGTCAGAGTGTACTTTGGAACTTTTGTATACACGTGTCTAATTTAATACGTTTGATTTCTTCTTTGATTAACAATTATATACCGTAGCCTATCAAAGATTTGAAACCACTAGATGCCCAAGAGTTTTTTGTACTTATTTGTGTTTATAGTGCTCCTTTATATTTGTTATTTTCAATTGATATAAAAATGCAAAATTCGTTAATGCTTTCCCATTTTTATTCAATAGTGTTTCTCCGTGTGAACCCAATATATCTCCCATTGACTGGTTCCCTACTCTAGCATTAAAATCGCCACTTAACATTACATTACTTAATAATTTCTATTAGTGCATGGGTCGCCAAATTCATTGAAAAATGGCGCCACGCTCAGAATAACTCAGTTTCGCTACTCTTCGAAGTCATTTTAGAAGAAAAGATGATACATTTAAACTTCCTTCTTGGAGATAGTCTAATCTTGTTAAAAACGCGATAATTACTTCCCAATATTGCATATACTCATTTGTTGTACAAAGCTCTTTTTGAAATCAATTGTCAAGTGGTTCTAAAATTTAATAGATTGCACCACCTCCTGGGTGGCCAAGACCATCATTAACACATTGTAGGATTTCCCGGAATTAAATATTTTTCACATCTGATGCGAGGAGCTCGCATTGTTCGAAAGTCAGGAGAGCTGCAGGCAATTTCGAAGCAATAGTACACAGAATATAAGGGAAACGCACATGGAAAGTTTAGTTCAGTACGTTGGTACTTTACAGCTCATTTCTTACATCTCCACGACTGCAGCCTCCAAAGCGCAGCGGCAAAAAGAGCGTGCATTGGCAACAAGCGATACAGTTGACAATCTCTTTAATACTCATTGATTCTTTCGCAAATCTATGTCTATTACCTGTCGCTCTTTTATCAGAACTCTCAGTCTGATGAGACAGAATGTGATGCTCGTTGCAGTTTCTGCTAATGCTCTCCCAATTCTTCAATTAGTTTAATCAAAATCCCGTAGCGTCAACAATTTCTGTTAATCTTCTTCAGTTGGTTTTCTAGTTTCTAAAATTTTTGGCTAAAACCTTTTCTTCCTTCTAGGGCGTAAATGCTGAACATTACAAGTTATTTTCGTGAGTTTTATGTCGGATATACATCATCGTTTCATTCACAAAGATATAAATATATATTTTTTTAATGTTTTGTTGATGAGAATTCCCAATCTTGCAGATGCTTTTTTTTTTTGCTTGGGACACTTAAGCAATATAATAGATAGTTTTGTAGGTCTTTACTTCTTTTACCTTTTTCTTTGTTTCTGTATCAGGTGCAATATCTACGTCTAAATCTTTGAAGTTCACTAATGTAACCGAACACAGGACCTCCGTTCAACAAACTGTTAAAAACAAATATTGTTTTGGAAAATAATTATTTAGTAAAATAGTCGGCAGAAGAAGAAACCCGTGACGGGAACGCGGAACCAAATTTTATATTCTCGTAGAATAACAGGGAAACTTTCGAAATAGAGTACAACTGTTAAATAATAAGACAATTTTGAGAATCATCCGAAAGCAAATTCGTAAAAGTGGGTACAAACATTTAGAAGAAAAACTTGAAGACGCAGAAACATACTTACACCGAAAGACAATAGAATGTCGGCAACTGATGTAAATAGCTTGAAAATAAGTTGAAATTGGTTAAATGGTGGATAGACCAGATTCGCGAGCTGACGGCAACACTATCACGTACAGGGAAGTGAACATTTGACAGTCATTACCCGCCCGTATGGAATACACTTATAAGAAGACCAAGTATGTGATGTAATTAAGTTAAGTGTTAAAAGTAAACAAATATACTCTCCAAAATTTGTAATATATTAATGTAAAAATAACAATAATTCATTATTCGCGACTGTTATATATACAACTAATCCCACCAATCATTTTTACAGAACTTTAATATTTACGCATTACTTTATTTCAGTACACTACAAGATAAAACATTTCTAATTCTGTAAATTAATATGTCTCTAACGAACTGTAATACTGTTTTTGAGTATATGTAATGTGTATATTATAATAACATATAGTGATACATCTTCAATGACCTTATTGAAAACATACACAAAAGTCACTAATAACCTAGAAGTGATGCGACAATAGAAACATTTTTTTGTGCTTCTTTGGCATTGTAATGGAATCCTGGACTTGATGAATACTACTATCTTATTTATCAAAAACTGATCAATGGAATTTATCCATACTTGCAATTAGGTCAAAATTGTTTTAAGCCATATATAGGTCTTAATAATTTTGCGACTTCTTCTTTTACTTCATAACCTGGTGGTAATTTCATATAATTTTTTTAACTAGATTACCATGAGAGTGCGCCTCTTTAATGTCTAAATAAATACAATCCACTTGTTATACACTCCTAAAGCTTACAATACCATAATTACACACATATTGGCAGAAAGTGCATATGATTCAAAGTAATCAATGTTCTTTTCTTTCCTTGTGAATACCCCTGTCTACAAGCCTTGATTTAAATCTATTTACATTTCCCTCATGATTGCTTTCTACTTAGGAGACCGCAATCCCCCAGTACACTTGATATTTGCTTGTTAATTTACAAACTACCATGTGTGTCTACTTTAATTTTTTAAATATTTCATTTATGGCCTCTACCGATTTATCACCTTAAATATCAGACTTTACTGAATCATCATGATGTTTAAATTCCATTATTTCTGGTACATTTATTTGAACGTGAATCTTGGCTCCCCAACATTCCATAAGGTTTTGTAGTTACTTTATTTGGTCTACCCTTCTGATATGTCTTCAAGGGTGATTCGTCAACTTCTGAATTGCTTCATGCCTCTAATTCACTTTCACTGAGAATTGTTTCTAGTTATTTTTTTCAAATTCTATCCCACATTATGATTTACTATCCGTTACTTTATTATTTGTTACAAATCCATAGCCATTAATAGTTTCAACAAATCTAATATACTTGGAAAGTATTATGTCTTGTTTGATAGTATCTCACAATCTATAAACTGTACTTTGATGTGAGTAATATGCATTTTCATTCTCTTGCATCTAATTCACTTCTACATTGCCTTGGTATTATTACATAATATAAACAACCAAACAACTTTAAATGTTTTACAATTGGCTTTTACTTGTTTATATTCCTTCTCGCACATTATCTTTAATTGTACTATGCGAATCTTACACTACTATGCGAAACTAAGTTTTTTACATGGCAAGCTGTTACTACTGCTCCTGTTCAAAAGCTTTCAGGAACGCATGCTTTCCTCTCAAACATCATTACGTATCACCCGGTGTCTATTTCCGAGAATACAAAAGGATTTTAAGGAAATTAGTAGGGTTGTCCTAGCGGCAGTCCGAAACAGTCCCGAACAAGTCCGCGCATGCGCAGTATAGGCCGTTCCAGCAGCAGCAGCAGTCATCGATTGTGATTGTGAAAGGTTGCTGATTAGTTTGAAACCAGTCACCAACAGCCCGAATCAGGTCGTGCACTCTTCCTCAAACTAGATATCCGCGCGTGCGTACGTCGGACCTCGAGTTCTCGCCAGCGCCAAACTTTGACAACGCGCCATTTACGTTTCCGTCAGGTTTCTGCATATTTGTTTTGTGTTCCCCTCTATATATTTTGAACCTGGTTTGTTTTGCTTTTTATTGATGCTTTGGCGATTGTTTTTGGTGACTTCGGTTTCTTTCGGATTTTTCTCGTGGATATTGGAATTTAACCCTGCTTAATTAAAGTTTTATTAATTCTTGGATATTGGAAACAGCTATCTTTCGGATTTTTTATAGATATTAGAATTTGTGTATATTTCGACAGAGTTTTTAATATTTGTCCTCTTCCTACGCAAAATGACAATTAAATCTTGTTCCAAAACATGGAAGATTGAGAAGAAGCTGTCCAACCGGAGAGAGTGGCAGAAAGAGGGAGAGATTGGGAAAGAGGGATAGAAAGGGAGAGAGAGAGAGAGAGAGGGAGAGAGAGAGAGAGAGAGAGAGAGAGAGAGAGAGAGAGAGAGAGAGAGAGAAAAGAAGAGATAACAACGTCTGAGGGGTTCCGCTAGTTATCTAAAATCTGAAAACTTACTCTCATGACCGCGATGTCGTAATCAGCTGTGAACCTGTCGAAGCTAGGGTGGATAGCGATTTTCGCCACCTCGTGAACGCTGCCTCCCTCTTGGAGAATGGTCGTGCCGGCGCGCACCGTAATTAAGTCAGAGGAGCTAAACGGAGCACACAATACGTTGGTATTTGTTTTTGACATGATTTCCAGCATTATTCTAGACGTATTCTTCGTTCAAAGTACTCACCTGTCAACGCAGTGGGCAGCAGTCAAGACCCACTCAGAGCTTATGATGGACCCACCGCACTTGTAATATCCTCTATACTGCAAGGAGATCTGGAAGCATTTTTTTCAAACAAAACATGGGTGATTTGATAAGAAACCAACACAAAGGAAATTTTATGACTTGATTCTGAACAAGAAAGAGTATGCGAGATTTATTGGAACGTAGATATTAAGGAGTTCTGTGTGGAGATATGGAAGTAAAATGGATTTAATATCATGTTGGCTCGTCCCGGATAGCCCAGCCAACATAAACTCCGGCCGCGGAAGCCTACGCAACCGGATTTAATATCAGTTCTTTGTGGCAGAACTTAATAAAGGAATATTAGTTTGATACTTTTAACAAGTAGAAGTAAATGAAAATATTATTTCTGCGAGCAGTTGAGGCATTCATCCTACATAATATATAATTTCGTATTGTGAAATTACCTGGTAAGGGAACTTGTCGATTGTGGTAATGTTGCCGCCAGTAATGCGGCTGCCCTGTGAGGGCGAAAATGTAGTGTCGGGCTCTGCCTGAAAACATCCGTCGCTGTGTGCAAGCGTTTCTGAAACTGACGAAAAGAATCTCAGCATAATAACATGAGGTTTGTAGAATATTTCTGGGATGTCGTTATTCAATGATGCATTCCTTTCGGAAATTCATAGTCGTATGATGTTTTATTTGTATTCCAAATGATGCAACTAATTGAAATTGGAGTTTCCTTATTTGTGATAGTATTTTGACCATTACGTATTTTTATTTTCTCGCCTTAAGACTTCTTCGTAAGAAGAGAATGGTATGTAAACGTGCTTCATAAAACGTTGAAATGTCGACAGAAGAAACCTTATTGCCTGGTTCTGGTAAGGATAAAAAAACAAATCTTGTTGCTAAATTTACAAAATCATCCGCTAACTAGTGGTGTGTCTAGAAAACATGTTCTGTTGGTTCTTGATACCGAAATATCGTTCGACGGCAAAGTGCCCGTCTGTCAGTCTGTCGGCTGTCACCACTAGTGCCTAAACCATTCAGCCGATTTCCTTCAAAATTTATATTTCTCAATCCATCTGAATGATCTCATTGCTTTGCGAGTTACAAACGGATATTTTCATTTTTGAGGGTAATTCACATAAGGTCTTAACACATTTTAATAATTTTCTCGAAAAAGTACCAATCTGATTGATTAAATTTTGTTTTTGAATAGTTCGATGGACTTGAAGAGAATGTTTTATATCTCATTTTCGTTGACATCTCCGAATTTTGGAAAAATGCAATATATATAAACTACAAAATTGTAAAAATATTTTTTCTCAAGCGTAGTATGTATTAAAAAATTATATGTTCAAAAGAGGTCACGCAAAATTACTTTAGGATATAAGTTCTATTTGTAGTAATTTATATTTGAAATTACCGTAACTTTTTTTCTCAAAATTCTCCACATTTGTGGTTGACACTTTCTTCACTTTTGTAATAAAGGATGGTAAAAAATTTGGTGGTTTTATAATTTTTAGGTGCAATTGGAGTTGGTTAATTGGCGGGTATGAAGTATGTTCTTTGGAGGAAAGTTTCGCTCGTTCGAGCCTTGGGCTTGGAATATAATTTGTTACAATTGTCAGTTGCCAAAAAAAAAAATAATTGAGAGGGTTATTGGAAACCATTTGAAACAATTCTAATCGCAATTTAAATTGGTTAAAATAAATAAATTGCAAGTGATTGCATGCAATTTTCGAACTTTAGACTTTTAAACAATTTTTCACATCTTTCAGTGCGTCTGTATGAACTGATTTAATGAAAATAATGAATATGTCAACATTCAATTCAAATACAATATAACCAGTATCGGTGCGTCCTACTTAGACATCGCTAATGGCTCCGCAATTATTATTACTTTCTCCTCTTACGAACCCTTTGTTGGAAAAATAGGTTATCTTAATAGAAGAGTATGAAGAAAAAGAAAGTTAACGCGAGAAAACGCAGACATTTCGCCTGAAGAAACCCTATTGCGGGGTTATGGTAAAGGAAAAAACAAAAAATTTTGCTGCTAGATTTAAAAGCAAATACTCTTAACTAGTGGTGTAGCCAGAAACCATGCTTTGTTGGTTCTTGATACCCGAACATGGATTGATCGGCAACAACCGATTGGCAGTGTGTCCCCCTCCACTAGCTGCTAGCGCGTTAACAGTTAAGCTGATTTTGTTGAAAATTGATGCTCGCAGATTGATCTGAACGATCTGGTTTCTAACAGAAATATTGGTTGTTGAAGGTTTTTTACTTTCTTGCAATTTCTAACATACGAAGAGAAAGAACTGTAATCGAGTGTGCCGAAAAACAGCGAATTTTCAGCACAAAAACTTTATTACCGGGCCCTAGTAAAGAGAAAGGTTATAAATTCAGATGCTAAATATAGAAAAAACTACCCTAGCACTTGGTATAGCCCAAAACCATGTTTATTGGGTCCTTGATACCGAAAAAACGATTAAAGGAAAGACGTCTGTCTGTCCGTCTGCACAACGATAATCCGGTCAGCCGATGTTCTTCAAAATTGATATTCCCCAATCGTTCTCGCTGATGTCGCGGACTCAGCAATTTAAAACCAAAATATTATATTGCGGGTACATTTCTTGAAACTTCTAAGACATCTCCAAACGCTTTGTTTCGAATTTATTGATTAATATTTTATGCTGAGAAGTGCAAAGGTCGTTTACGAGATTGCTGCAAGGTCTCATTTACTTTGGCATTTTCAATTTTTCGAAAATTGGAAAAAAAATAAACTTCAAAATTTAAGATAGAGATATTTGTCTCAATATCCCAATCTCTTAAAAAAAGAAACGTACAATTTTTTTGAAAACTAGAAGTTTTGCGTTTGAAGTTTTAAAAAAATTCTCATAACCACTCCAACTGTTTTCTTTTTATTTTCTTCACATATATAATAAGAAACAATAAGAAATATGACACAAGTCTCATTTTCGTGTAATGCTTGTATTTTTGAAATTTGCCAAAATCATTTCAAAACTATAAAATTGAAGGTATTGAATTTTTACTTAAGGCAAAGTTTCTTGTAACAAATAAGCTCTTTAAGAAAGTCGTGTACAATAATTTGAAAGTACAAACAATTGTTATGTAATATTCATCGAAATTTCATGAAATAAATACAGGTTTCACCAACTGCAGGTATATAAAAATAATTTAATTTTAATTATAATTTCCAATTAAAAATGCCAATAGAAATTATTTTTATCTTCTCTTACTTTCTTGCTTTTTAAGAAAGTCGTATACAATTTTTTTCAAATACGAAAGATCGTTGTGTAATTTCCGCCCAAAATTAATGATATAATTACATTTTTCACCACCTACGGCTATATAAAAATAATTTAATTTTAATTATAATTTCGTATTAAAAATGCCAATATAAATTATTTTTTATCTTTCTTACCTTTTTGCTTTTTACCCAATATTTATTCTGAATTTATAGATGTATTACTTTTTAAGCAATGCGTTAAGTTTAATAGTAATTTCACAACAATGGTGCATTGATTGAGAGGCACTTAAGTAGCACATGTTTTGTGTATATTATCTTCTCTCTTCCGAGATTCCATGAACGCTTTCTATGTTGAAAAAAAATAAAGCTTTTCGTATTTGAAGTGTGGATGTTAGAAGTCGGTAATAAAATAGAACTCTATTAGTACTGCTATCTTACGACGAAAGGCACCTCCCGAATGAGCAGACAAAATGTTTGTATTATTTTGATGTCAATTTCATGCATTCTAATTACCATATTGATATCATTAGACTAGCAAATGCTCATAGTTTAGATAACGCTACACTGGCAACAGTACATTGTTCACTTCTTTGTTGAATAGGACGTTTTAAAATAAGCGCTGAGGTGTCAGCAGCACAGAAAATGCAATATTTGACGCGTGAAAGTATGTGCAGTTGTAGCATCTCTATTTTTACATGTATCGGGCATTTTCCGGTTTCCGCCTTTGCGCGACATGCGGCACTTCTTTGGCAGAGTGGTCGGCATGTTAACTCAAAGGATTTGAGTTCGAGTCTCGGAGCTGCAAAATCATTTCTGCCTGAAAACATTTTTATTGTAGCTGTTTCAATGTGTTTATGTAATAGAATATTTTTGCGCAACATTTAGAATTAATGCGAGAAAGAAAGTGCACCACTAGTTATTTTCGTGTTCCCTCTTGACTCTTGGAAATTTTTGAAACACAAGAAAGTGCTCGAAATAAAAACGTGTGTAGTTGGCCACATATTCGGGTGTAGATTCAAGCCAAAGGAGATGGGGTCAATATATACTCACCCAAGCCGACACTCAAAAACCACAAGGAGCTGATGAATCTAACCATGTCGAAATCTTCTTTGTCCCTGAACACGAGAGATAATTAAATGATCATGTATAGTGCCCCACACTGGCTATTTGAAACAAAGGTCCCTTAGGATATTGCGTACATTTTAATGGAGGTTGTGTTCTGTTATTCATTGGAATTGACAAAAGAACGTCATTTCTTTTACGGCTTCGAACTCTTTATGGTTTAAGTTTTGATTTATTTCACTGATATTGTTGGCGTTTTAGTATTTTTATTGTGTCCCCCTCCCACATGCCGCGCCGCTGCCGCTCTACGTCGGTTTCTGTAACGTGGCGAATCAAGACCAGTCTTCACGATTCATCTAGAGGTATTTTCCGCTAGCGTGTTTTTCCCCAAACACGCATCTACCACCAGCGGGGCACCGCACCCTTTAGGAGAAGCTCGAAGCGTCCGACCGGTCTGCCGATAAGCATAGTAGTGTAGTGCATGTAAGTGTGTGTTAGGTGTGAGTATAGGAGAAAGAAGAGGAAGGAAAGATCGCGTGCATTCTGTGGACCACTTGCGAGGGTACAGCTCCGGAACACGACTGGAATCGGTCGGTGAAATAACGGGAAACTACCGATCAGAGCACCGGCCTCTAGGATTTTCCTCAAAACGGTGACGTGAATAATCTATTAAGCTGGTTTCGAAATTTCTAGCTCACTCAGGACTCCAACCTTGGACCTCCTGGTGGTGAGAGACGTTGTAGGGACATCAGATAATGTTCTTGGCCGCAATTACCAAATTAATTAAGTAATGTAAAAAGGAAGGAACATAAATTAAATAAGTACAAAAAATTAAGACTTCAGTCATCTTTTGAGAAACAGCCCTCACCAAACAAAGCGCAGATTCAAAAATAAATAGATATCTGCAATATTGATTTAAATTCAAATATTTCAGGGCTCTATCCTGCTTTTTGCCCTTTATCCTTACAATCAAAGAAAAAGTTTGTCTGTAGCCTCCTGGTATTTCAAGCACTGTAGTATCTGATAGCTATTAATGATGTTTTGGCCTGATCTAATATTCGATACAAAACAGAGGCTTATCTTTAATATTGCACGGAGAGATAAATATATATTAATTAACGTTCGAGAGTTTGAGTTTTCATAAGGGACTTTTTAAAGTACACCTGAAGGAGACCAAGCCAACGCTCGTGAACCAAACGAAAACAAAATATAATAAGATTTCGTGATGTGAAATGTATGAAGAAAGCGATTGTCTCTTTGCAACTAAAAGCTCATTTTAATATTAGGAATAAGGATAAGAAAAAGCTTTTATCGTGCTGTTATCGCCGTAGCAGTCAGTCATAGTTTTTGGAGAAAGTGAAAGTTCCAACGGAGGCAGGATTTCCGACCCTCACCTCATAGTGAAGTCGAATTCAACTGCTGTCTAGAGGGGAATTCTAAGACCGGCTAATCTAACATAGATTTCTATTCTTTCTCTGATAAACCCTAGTTCAATGTGGGAGCAGTACCCTAACAAACGGACTATGCGCAATCTTACCTTTCTCATCCTGTCTGTCTTTTTCAATTACTTACCTACACTTACCCTTGACTTCCCAATTCACACATGTCAGGAGACCAGGCGGGAGCTTAGAGCGTGTCCCGGTTGGGCCGGTATCCCGCTGGAGGAAGACATTGATATCCCCCCACACCACCTGGGGCGAAAGAAACTTCTATCGTGATTGTTAGATAAACCGACACCACCTAGATAGATCTATTTCAGTGACGCCGAGTAACCCCAGCACCCAGGAGTAATTTGCACTCCATTCCACTGTAATTTTCTTTCCGGTGGGTGGTAACTCATTCGTCTATATGTGCAACACAGCCATCGTTCACTGTTATCACAATGTACGAAATTGAGTGACACGCGCGGCAGAGCTGTCATTTTGTGGTACGTACACTAGTAACTTGGAACTTCATAAATATGAAAATACTTAAATGAATACGAAAAGAACGAAAAATGTAAGAGAGCTAGAAAATGAAAGCACTTCTTTTTTCCACTTTTCACGTTTACATTCTTGAGCATGCAAAAATCGAATTCCAAACAGAAGTGTTTAACAATTTATTTATATTAATCTTAACTAAATCCTACTCACATAAACATACCAAACAGTCGCCTTTTTATTGTTTATATATATTCCCCTACTAAACAATGAATAGAGCAATTGCAGAAAAAGAAGTGAACACAAATCATCCTGAGTTTGTAGTGTTTTAAACTCTAAAATTTAGAGGGAAAATATGGAAACGTTAGGAAAGGCCAAGCCCGAATCAATTTTTGTTGTAAAATATTATTACCGGCATTTTTTACCTAATTGAGAATGATCTTAAATTAGGATTGGAAATTAGGATTGGAAATTAGGTAATACCAGTTCAAACATGGTTGGCTCACTAGCGTGTTCCATCCTAACGCTGCATCCCTGCGTCGTTAAATCAATGTAGTAAATTGTTTGTAATCGACTGTAGCTTCTTTTACCTAAATATATATCATATTTTTATTTAATGAATATCCAGTATTACCCTTAGTATAGAGATAATTATTAATTGCTGTGGCACAAAATGCTGTGTTTTAGATAACAAATCGTTTTGTAGCTCGCTTAAATCTTAAAAAATATGTTTTTCTTGTTTCCTACATGTAATACATCACTTTTCTTAAAACCTGCATATACAAAATTAACCCCATGTGGTTACTTATAACGAGAACATAACTTATTTACTTTATTACTGCTTACGTAGTATAGAAAAATAATTTGAATGCTGCGAAAGATAATTATATTTTGACAGAAAATATCTCTTTGCCGGTCCTTGTAACGAACAGTGTATCCTATAATATAGTGATTTACTTCTAACTAATGTAGATGCAGTCTGTGACATGAAAAATGCAGAGGGTGGTGTAGTTGCTGTTTTAGATATATCCAAAGCGTTTGACACTGTTCCTCACGCGGCGATTCGGTGGGCTCTGTTATGGAAAGGGATCTATGTCGCCTTTACCATATTGGTAATGGACTCTTACGCCTGTTTTTCCATAATCTTTAAGAAGCGTTCGAAAGGAATATAGATCCCAATTCGTAGAGGAGTAAAACAGAGAGATCCTTTTCCCCCCTCCTTTTTCATCTCATCATTGAGTTTCTGCTTGAAAAAATAGAAAACATGTCAGGGTACACGCTGTTGGTAGGAGTGTTTCCGTGTTAGCATTTGCTGTCTATCTGCTACTTTTAACAAAAGATGCTCGAGAAGTTCAAGAATTGGTTCATATTGTGGTGGAATATCTTGCGGCCCTCGGAATGACATTGTCCGTCGCGAAATGTTCATTATTTCAAATTCCAACCTTTGAACAATCCTTGGTCATTGAGCACCCCTGTCTGTAAAGACTGGAGGAGAGCATTTCTTTGGTCAGTAATGATCTGAGGAATGTACATATCTGTAATGAACTGGAAGGAACAACTCTCTCTGGAACGGCTTTCCATCTAAAGCATTCATATCGTGTCGCGGCTTTCGAAGGCGCATTTACAAACCACTCAGACGTTGGCATTACTTCATACCCACAAAATGCCTCATTACCTTTATCAATTGGTTTTATCCATGCCATTTATGTCGATTCTCGGGGAAGCAGACGGTCAAATCAGAGTGGCAGTCAAACAGTGCCTACATCTGCATGTGAGTACTGCAGATGGCTTATTCTATCTGGCCAAGAGAGATGGCTGCGGCTCGCCCAACACGTTCCTAGATTGCGCTGAACCTAGGATTACCATTTCAAACACGTGCAGATTCTACTTGCAGATGGTTTAGATCTAGTATTACAATAGTTATTGATAATAAAATAGTACGTAGGTACATAGTTTTGTAAGAAAGTATAAGCAACTTAGTAGTGTATCTGCTCAATCCTGGCTGAAGAAACAATATATATATATATATATATATATATATATATATATATATATATGTAATAAAATCTTTTGTCTTCCTGTATTTGCAAAATTGGGAGTGTATTCTTGAATTATAGCTATGTAAGAGCTAAGCCTTTAAATAATATGTTTATAATCGTTTTAAGTGAATAATTAGTTATTAAAGGTAAAGCTTTCAACTTGAGTTCTAGACTTGAGAATTGTTTTAATCAAAGTAAGTGTGATAAGTTTTTACTTGTGTTTTCAGGCAGTAGTTATTCGGTAAAGAAACCTTCATATCTTAAATTTATACATACATTACATAGCTTCTTGTCTGAAGGACATTAACAAGAGGTGAGTGTGCATGACCTGTAACTGCAGAAACCTTGTTTTATGAAGATAGGACAGCCCTACATATCGTGAATTTCAATAACGCTTCTTTCTGTTCACTGACGGCTCCTTACCTGCTGGAAAAGAGAGTGCATGGCATGTTGAAGGTGAAATTGATACCAGGAATGGCGCGAAGTATAATGCTGTCTACTTTGGTAATTGCTTAATATAGCTGTGTGGTTGTGGAATTGTGTATTTCAAGTGATATGCCATAGTATATACATTGTTGTTAATGGTCCATTCAGAACGATAATTGTCTGTTCAAAAGTTATATCATTTTTTTACAGCTTTTAATACTAGTTAGTGAAATGTATTCTTTCACCAACCACATGGGCTGGAGCGTAAGGTGTCGTGGGAGGGTCTACGTATTAGTCCAGGGCTTGTAGTTAGACATACGGATAGTTTTCTCCAGTGATTTACATTGTTCGAATACTGTCTCTATAACGAATGTTAGAGGAATCTATACAATACGAGTAGAAAAAATGGGACTGTGTTTGGGTGATAATTAAGTCATGTATGTAAATCTACCTGTCATAAATTCTGAATTTCAAAGAAACAGTGTTGTTTTCTTACAATATGTTTTTAATTAAGAGTGCAAAATATTAAATTGCCACAAATTTATGCATTTAAATAATATTTTTAAAATGAACTCTAGTATATTGCTTGCATTTAATCTATATAAATACATTCATATATGAACATTTTCCTTTGATGGAATGAAAAGAATGAAAGGGAGTTTCATGGTACAAATACAGGTTAGCCAATGTTTGAGTAAAGATTATAATTTGTGTGTGTTTGTCACCCATAATTTCCCTCGATTCTGTTTTGCATCAATGTGTATCAAAAAATTGCTTTCGCAACTAAAATGACAATAATGAAACTCATTTCTTAATATTTGAAAACATAATCAATACCTGTTACAGATATCATGAAGTAATTCTGGGTATATGATCTATCTTTGGGTTTTCATCTGCTGTTCATTTAGGAACTTCATGTGCTTTTGAATATATCATTTGAATACAAGGTGAACCTACTATGAAAAAACAGTGTTCTGAGATAAATCAAGTTGAAATACATTGAGTTAATTTTTTTCAATGTTTTTATATTAAAGGTGTTAACGATATTCTGATTTTTGTATGTTACATAATGTTGGTGAGCAAGAAAATTACCTAAAATGTGTAATGCATAAAAATTTGAAAAAAATGGCATTTTTAAGGATAACAATTTCAACGTCTGTGGAGCTGTAAATTATTAATTCAAAGAGATTTTTAAGGTTCACTTTTCATGTGCACATGATATAATATTGTAAGATACGTGGTTTAATTTAGTTAAATTGAGAGATTCACAGCAGTGATATTATGAGTAAAGTTAATTTCGCATTGGGAAGTGCATATCCTGTTATTCCAAATAACAGGATTTTGTTCAGTATATTTATATTATATTCGTATGTACATATTTTAAATTAAAATTTTGAAGAAAGTTTGTTCTTTTAGAACACTAACAGAATTTTATAAGATTCATATCTGTTTTAATTTGTGCTTTATTTACCTATTTTATATCAGTAATCAAAAATTTTTGTTATGGCATTTAATATAAATTCTATTAAATAGTAAACTTATTTGAAGCGAGTAATTTTATACGCAACAAATTTATATGTTGTGTAGCTAAATACAAGTAGTAGTTGACTTAATTGATTAAATTGTTTTGAGGAAAGCTTGTGCAAACGAATGTTTTCTATTTATTTTATAAAAATTATTAATAATTTTCTTTTTATCGTAATGAAATAATTACAGTTTTGATTACGTGAAATTTCGACACCTTGTATTGAAGGCTTGCTTGTTGTTTTCAGAAAGACACAGTATTAAAGAAGAAATGGCTGTATACTTACATAGCTTAAGAACAGAGTATCTGTAATATTGCTTTATTTTTCACTTCCTTGACAAAAATGTCCTATATTGACTCTGAATTCAAAATTCTATTAAATATTGGTTAATATATCAAAGAGTATATATATATATATATATATATAATTCTCGTTTTGGACTGATCTCCATTTCTATTTGTTGACTGTCTTTAGACGCTTATAGTGGGGTGCGAAAATGGATGCATCTATTTGATTCGGTGCTTTTGTTCAGGTGGGGAACTCGAATTTTCACCCTCCATGAAAATAAGAGCTGCCTATGCATGCAAGTTTTGTGTTATGTTCAACAACTACAAGTACTGCAAACAGTATTTTACAACACGTGTAGTATTTAAAGGGGTACAATATTGTCTTTGAATTTGTCTGATTTCAATTCACTGCAACTGCGTTCAGGATTCACTTGTGACTATCTGATGCAGGCAATCACAGCGTTCCCGGGTGAGAATAAGTTGAACCACCATATTACTGTGACCTGCCACTGTGCCTGCTGCTCTAATTACACATTCAGTGTATGGTGCAGTGCCCACGGCTATCTGTGTGTAAATGTGTGTGTGTCATGAATTGCGTCTGGTAATTAATTTCAATGCCTTACGTGTGGCCAGTCTTGCATAAACCAATGCATGCCTAATTCAAGGCCCCCATTTCGTCCTTTACCTGCGCGGCAAATCCGCTGGCGCTGGCGCCTTCAACGCCAACTATCAACTACAAGTACAACGGACAACGTCATTCAGGCCGCCTGCAGAGTCACTTCTGCCATCACACTTCACCCAGACAGGTAACATGCAACACGAATTGTTGCATGTGTGCTATTGACAACAGGTCGTTCAGCGTCTGGGGCTGTTTAATTGCCAACTCAAATAATGCCGATATATTCAAGGAATATTTACCACTTACAATTGATATTTTCCCCAATACAGCAGGTCTTAGGTGATGATTCTTTGCTGTGATGATTTCCGAAGAATAGTTCTTCTATATTTTACTTTCAGCTTTAAAAGTATTGTCATTTTATTTGAGGAAAGCAGCATTTGTTATCTGTTTTAGGAATAATTTGCGTCTGATCGTGTTATGAACTGAAAACCATACTAGTTTATTTCTGAAATTATTATTTATGAGATTTTTTGATAAGTGAATTTGAAATATTTTTATCCAAGGAGACTCAAGATGACCTCAACACAAGACTAAAATGAATACATTTATTTTTGACTAATTTTAGTAAGTAGAGTGCAGTTAATGGATAAAAATATGTGTACGAAATATAAAGAATTTTCCCTAAGAAAAGTATATTTAACGGGAAGAGTCAAAGGGATTATACTACCCGTCAAGTGTCAAAGCTGTCATACAGCTGCTTTAGACGCCTGTTGCAGAGGTGATCCAGGAGCGGAGGTTGACGACGTTGGCGTAGAACCCTGGCTTGCAAGGGCGACCGCAGCCATAGCCCCAAGACGCAACGCCCACCTGCTCGCCGTCAGCCACCAAAGCGCCGCCCGAGTCGGACTTACAGGAATCCTTGCCCCCGTCAGCGTAGCCAGCGCACAACATGCGAGGGGTGATACTATCGTACGCCAACTTGCAATTGTCTTCAGACCAGATGGGAACGGACACTACGCGCAGGGGGATAGACAAAGGACCATCCTCCTGCAAACGGCACATGTTAGCGCACTACTGTCCATGATTCTCTTGGTGGAGCCAAGGGCGCAAGATCTGCAACTTACAGAGATACGACCCCAGCCGGTGACGTTGGCGACAGTGCCTGGAGGGGGCATGCTGTTGGCTAGACGAATAGTCTGCTCATTGGCGCTAAAAGTGAATTGGCCTTCGATCTAAAAACAGAAAAATCTAATGTATGCAAATATTCTGTCCATAATTTAACAAGACTTAAACTTAAAGAACATAACAAGTTGTAAAATTAATAATTACTACAATACATATTTGAGAGGTACATAATTTTTTTCATATGGTGAAAATACGCAAACAAGAATTTTCTCCTCAGAGATATTTCTTTTAAATCGTCTCTTCTTGCTTAAGGAGGCAAGCAAAATTAGAAGTGAATTTTTATGTAGTACCCCAAAACATGTCAAGACAAGCAAGGATAACTTTACTAAAAAATCGCAAATCCAGAAATATATTTGATTCAATATATCCCTGTATGAATGCTTTCGAAACAACAAATGCATTACCTTTTTCAAATGTTTTATTTTCTTGTCGCTTCGGACAATTAATTTTTAAATATAATGTTTGTGTTAATCGCTTTATTATTCGTAAAACCTTAGTATCTGAAAAATAAAATATTGGTACTGAAACTTACATTCTTTAAATATAACAATAATTAAATACTCGAAAAAAGTCAGACGTCAACAACGTTATTAATGTCACTGACTTCAATTCTTTCGCAATTTCTATTTTAATCATTAACTCCAAATATTTCGTTCTGACGCAACGTAAAAACTCAAGATTATCAATGAAGGCAAATTAGGCGAAATTACTACAAGAGAGGTTTTCTGACCATGAAATACGAATATCTACGTTTTCAAATGACGTCTTCCCGATTTAATCTATCCAATGATTGTAATTAAAAGTTACTAAAAATTAATAACTAAATAGACAATCAATGAACATTAATAAGTGATATAATATAGCCTATTTTTATTTTGCATATTACAGTAATTAGAATAATCGGGAACACTGCGTTCATATTCATCAAGATCGGATCCTAGAAAGAGTCCTAGAAAATAGACTGGTCTCGAGGTCGAAAAAAAAAATGATCAAATTAATAAGTATTACAAATGAGTCACCTGGATATTAGTTCTGGAATTATTTCTCATGTCATTCATTCAATTTTTTCCCTATCCCATGGTTGGTGTAAATATATTTCATCATTTTAAGTAGAAATACCAAAACTAAAGCAGAAATAACGGAAAAACCATTTGTTTTTTATAAATATTGTACCTAACTTCACCTAATGACCTAATTTTCTAGCACAGACTTTGTCTTTCTATATTTTAAATCGTAGTATTAATTTTTTTTTAAAAAATAGAGCAGAACGCGAAATCATGACTAGTGCTATATTTTTTATTGTCTCTTATTATACAATTGATGAAAATTAAAAGAAAAATTATGAGTCGTTTTTGAGATGTGACTTGAGAACAAACTACTCTATTTGCCAAAATTGTACTCGACTATTTTTAAAGACCTCATTTTGTACAACAGACAGAGAGATCTTACCAATTCTTCAATTTTGTTGTTTTAATTTTTTTGATTTTTCTACAAACCGAGCAATAGTAGAATAAAGGACATGCAACACATTTTTATCGCTTCTCATTTTATAAGTGATGAAAATTTAAAGAAAATTTTGGAGCGCTTTTGTTGAAAAATCGTACACTTCAATTGCAAATGACGTAAGAACTACTCGATGTTCAGAAAAATTGTACATGACTTTTTTAAAAGAGCTAGTTGTTTTACAACTGAATTTGTCTGAAACAAACATCTCTATCTTAAATTTTGAAGTTTTAATTTATTTAAAAATTTTCGAAAAATCGGGGACATCAACGAAAATGGGACTTGCACAAATCTCATAAACGACCTTTGCACTATTTTGAAATTTTGAAAATGACCTAGGGGCTTGATTAAAAGTTTTCTCAGAATTTAATTTTCGATTTTTAATTGCTGAGATGAGCTAGAATGATTGGGATATATAAAGTTTGGAGAAAATCAGCTAAACTGTTTATGCACTAGCGTTATGCACAGAGGGACAGACAGACACAGACCATGTAGGCCTTTGTTTGAATGCCATGAAGATGGAATTTTGTAATAATAACTGCTTTCTCTTTTTAAATTTCTCACTCATTTTTTGCTGTATCACACTTGAATTTATAATTTTGTTATTTAGTTTTTAAAGATTTTAGATACACTTTCTTTTTTCCTTTATTATTTATTTTATTTCTTGATTCCAAATATTTAGACCTCTGGTATTCCTCCGTTTATAAAATGTCTCTAAAATGTCTTCAGCTGCTTTAATGATGTTTTTAAGATTCATCCTTTCTTGGTTTATATCTATATTAATTGCCATGTGATTTTTTTTCCATTTTGGACCAGAATAGTCCCTGTACACTGTTCAAATATTTTTGAAAAATTCTAGTTTGCTAACGATTTTAGGGAAATTTAATTTTAAATGATTAAAGAAAAGGTTCAGAGTGTACTTTGGCACTTTTGTATACACGTGTCTAATTTAATACGTTCGATTTCTTCTTTGATTAACAATTATATACCGTACTCTATCAAAGATTTGAGACCACTAGATGCCCAAGAGTTTTTTGTACTTATTTGTGTTTATAGTGCTTCTTTATATTTGTTATTTTTAGTTGATATAAAAATGCAAAATTCGTTAATGCTTTCCCATTTTTATTCAATATTGTTTCTTCGTGTGGACCCAATATATCTCCCATTGACTGGTTCCCTACTCTAGCATTAAAATCGCCACTTAACATTACATTTCTTAATAATTTCTATTAGTGCATGGGTCGCCAAATTCGTTGAAAAATGGCGCCACGCTCCGAATAACTCAGTTTCGCTTCTCTTCAAAGTCATTTTAGAAGAAAAGATTATACATTTCCAACTTCCTTCTCGGAGATAGTCTAATCTTGTTAAAAAACGCGCAATTTACTTCCCAATATTCAAAATACTCATTTGTTGTACAAAGCTCTTTTTGAAATCGATTATCAACTGGTTCGAAAATTCACCAATAGATTGCACAGCCTCCTGGGTGGCCAAGACCAATCATTATCACATTGTAGGATTTCCCGGAATTTAATATTTTTCACATCTGACGCGAGGAGCTCGCATTGTTCGAAAGTCAGGAGAGCTGCGGGCAATTTCGAAGCAATCGTACACAGAATATAAGGGAAACGCGCATGGAAAGTTTAATTCAGTACGTTGGCACTTTCTAGCTCGTTTCTGCAGTCTCCTCGACCGCAGCCTCCAAAGCGCGGCAGGAAAGAGCGTGCATTGGCACCCAGCGGTACCGTTGACAATCTCTTTAATACTCATTGATTCTTTCACAAATCTATGTCTATTATCTGTCGCTCTTTTTTCAGAACTCTCAGTCTGATGAGACAGAATGTGATGCTCGTTGCAGTTTCTGCTAATGCTCTCCCAATTCTTTAATTAGTTTAATCAAAATCCCGTAGCTTCAACAATTTCTGTTAATCTTCTTCAGTTGGTTTTATAGTTTCTAAAATTTTTGGCTTATTCCTTTTCTTCCTTCTAGGGCGTAAATGCTGAACATTACAAGTTTTTTGCGGGTGTTTTTTGTTCGGATGCACATCATCCTTTCATTCACAAAGTTATAACTATGTATTTTGGTTTTTAACGTTTTGTAGATGAGAATTGCCACTTTTGCAGATGCTTTTTGTTTGTTTGGGACATCTGAACAATAATATAGGTAGTTTTGTAGGTTTATACTTCCCTTTACTTTTTTCTTTGTTTTTGTATCAGGTGCAATATCTACGTCTAAATGTTTGAAGTTCACTAATGTAACCGAACATGGGACCTCCGTTCAACAAACTGTTAAAAATAAATATTGTTTTGGAAAATAATTATTTAGTAAAATAGTCGGCAGAAGAAGAAACCCGTGACGGGAACGCGGAACCAAATTTTATATTCTCGTAGAATAACAGGGAAACCTTCGAGATAGAAAATAAGTGTTAGAAAACTAGACAATTTTGAGAATCATCCAAAAGCATATTTAAAAAGAGGGTACAACAATTTAGAAGAAAAACTTCAAGACGCAGAAACGTACTTACACCGAAAGACTATCGAATATCGGCAACTCATGTAAATAGCTTTCGAAATAAGTTGAAATTGGTGAAATGGTGGATGGAACAGATTCGCGAGCCGACAGCAACTATCATGTTCAGGGGAGTGAACATTTGGCAGACATTACCCGCGCGTATGGAATACACTTATATGAAGACCAAGTATGTGATGTAATTTTAGTAAAGCTTGAAACAATATAAATGGCCATCAAAATATACTGTGCACGGATAAATGAGAATAGTGAAAATATTTTTGTCATTAAGTGTGAATGTTAGATTTCGATTAATTTGTTATTGTGTAGAAGGTTTGTTTTTTGCTGTTTTTGTGTACTGGTTTTTTAGGCCTCGTCCCAGAGGAAAGTGGCGGCGGCGAAGATCGCCGCCGCCGCCGAAAGAACTGTGGTCCCACTGAGCACGGGACTGAGTGAGTGAACACTTGAATAACGTCTGTTTTTATATTCGTCAATCAAGATAGACGATTTCTCCTTGCTCTAGCAATATGATAATGAAAATGTGTGGCTCTATCTTGTACAAGAAGGACCTTAGGTCGCGGCACAATATAAATATTCCAGTGGCACCGCCGTTTGTTCCGAAAATATCATTGTTGTAAAATTTGTTTTGAACAAGGCGTGGATCTCCGGCAAATCCACGATAGATGTACGGAAATTATCCTCACATAGATAGAGGAAGGACGGGATTGTCCCACTAAGGCGTTCAGCTTCCTTGTGTGCTCATCCGCGCACGTTCCCTGAGGATATATGATTGCGATACCTTAATTCATTTAGCTGGTTCTTAGCATTTGTCGTCATATTAGATGCGGCTAGGCAGTATCTTCGGGGATTGTCAGTAGTTATGGCTCCCCTGGCCGCGTTGCAACTTTACTGCATCCGAGACTGCAGTCACTTGTACTAATTCGAAGAGAAGGATGATTAATTGAAAGAAGATTTAAAAATAGTTAAGTCGGAGAAGATAAGTGACTTCCTGGGCTGTCGAACTCTATGCGCATCGGGATCGAAGAAGCAAGAGTTGATCAAGGGAGATCGCCAGGACAGATTTAAAACGTGGCGCATAAGTGAACGGCAGAAAATTTTAGATTTAATTTAGTTATTTAGCCATAAACAGAAAAAAACTGTTAGTGAAGTTTAATCTGCGAACGTTCTTTGAGTTCCAGAAATTCTTAATAAATAAAAATAAAATTTGAAAAAAGAGCAAGAATAGCAACATTTTAAGAACTAGAACTAGAACTTTTCGTTCCCGAGCTAAATAAAACCTTATTGCCACGGTAAACGAACTGCAGATTTTATTTTCTGCATTGCTAACAAAATAGTAACTAGCCTTACCTATACTCTTAGCCACTACAAGCAAAAGAAGAGTTCCACCAAACGTTCGCATGGTGAAGCTACATTTACGTCCAGAAGCAAAACAACGGACCATCTCAGCATTTGCTTAATGTATCAGGGGAACTGGACAAAAACCTGACCGAGATGGGGTTCATTGACCTGGAAGCTCATCTACGTAATTTGTTACAAGCAAATTAGTCTTCACAAAATATACAATACAAATGTAAGCTAATTTATTATTAATCAGTTTTGTTAAAATAAACATTATTTTTCTTTCGATGGTAGGAACAATTATGCAGCAAAATAGATTTTACTTTTAACTTAAATTCGTGAACCGACTTTAATTATTTAATGTCATCTAGCAATGCGTTGTAAAGAAACGTACATGTATTGTGTGTGGATTTCTAGTAGAGAGCTGTTGATATTTATACTTCTTTAATTTGATTTCTACAACATGTGTTGTAGAAATAAATATGAGTATTGCATTAAAATATATTCCCACCGAGTAGTAAGCCAGTTTTGACAAATATTATAGATTCGTAAATTAATAGGCAAGGCAATGGTAAGAATCCAAGCTCAACGAAGAGAGGCTTGCAGTTTCACGCGGATGGAATTTTTTCGTTTTTAACTTACTTGTATTAGATGTGGATGTCTAGTAGGATGGCAATTTTTCAATATTTTTCTTTTATAATTTAAAGGTCTAGATACTACATGGCGATTTTTGCCAGAAAATTATGCGATATCTCAGTCGGGAATGCACAATTGCGAAATACACGCAACGAGTTGCATGAAGGCTGACAGAATTTAAAAGAATTCGCAGAGCGTAACATAATGAACTTAATTTAGTTTTTATTTATGTTTTATGTACATTCGATTTGAGGATTCACTGAATTGAAAGACCTAGAAATTGTGTTACCTAACATCAACTAATAGCATATTGTTCATATTTAATTGAGCATGCGATTGCCGATTTGAAATGCAAAGGTGGAGTGCAACTGTTTTTCCTTTGTTAACTATTAATTTTACAATTACAAAACCAATTTTAAACTTCTGTAATCGAACGATCTATTCCTTCTTTTTTGCAAAGGCAATTCGTGTCATCGGCAAACAGGACTTTTATTCCGTTTTTAATAGACGAGGGCATATCGTTTACTTATAACCAAAAAAGGATTGATCGAACCCCATACTCCATTTGTAAAGAATTGGGAATATGTCTTTTAGTGCCAGTACTGTATTTCTATAATTTGAGATCGAAGTTTAGGGTACGAGGTTATCCAATTTAGGGCGATGCTACGAAGAAGGTAATTTTGATAGCAAAATATTATGGTCAATAACGACAAAGTCTTTCGAAAGATCTAAACATATTCCAAAGAGTACTTCATTTTGGTCTATTGATGAAGCAACATCTTTCAGAAAAGGAAAAATTACACTGTCCATAGATTTTGAATTTCTAAACCCATGATGTGAGTCTGAAAACACTCCGTTTTTCCTGAGAAAAATGTGGAAATATACCTGTGCATAAAGAAGCATTGAAAATGTATGTTAACGGGTGTATAAGGGGAGGTACCGAAGTTTTCAATATAAAATCTAGAACATCATCTAAACCAGATTAATATTCGGTTTTAGCGTACTTACTATTGTCAGGATTTTGTTAGAAGTTTCGGAAAAAAATACCGCGAAAAATTTTTGGGGAAGAGAAAAATATTTGATGTAACTTTTGTCGGTAGACCGTGGTGCTAATCTTCATTTTGGTAGTGGTGTAGTATTCACGCATGATGAAGGTATTTATTTCTGTAGTCCACTTCATCCTTGTGCGTTGCCTGACTGCGACTGTGGTCTCTGGAAGCAATATATTGCTTCTCTGGGAGGCATTTTTGGCAGGTGCAGCTATAAGTGGAGATGGATAGGTGCTGCTATGTTCGGCTGTAGTATATTCGGGGTTATCCCCGAACACGGCCCCTTCTGTTCAGCTCCTGATCACCACCGGCTCGCATGCCGTCACCTCCAGCGGTGGCTCTGAAGGCCCCGGCGCTCCCCAGGCAGCGGCTGCTTTTCCGAGGCCTTACGACGCATACTCCGTGACTCCATATATATTGCCTCAAAAATTCAATTTTGTGAAAGAGATTGCACATTATGATGCACGAATTTTTTCCACGTACCTACACGGATGTAGATAAATGAATAATGGGAGAGATAGTACAAGGATTATATTCAGGGGATACGGTAATTGTGTCCAAATATGTCCCGGAGGATGGAAGAGAACTATTGTGGGTATGGATATGTTTTTAGCAGGAGGCCTGCCGAGGTTGTGAAAGGTAGTGTTTAGCATAATAAAGCACATGCGACGAATGATATCTGGAAGTACTTGTATTGAAAACTGAATACCAAGTGGAGCTTGTCCTCGAAGATCTGCAAAGATAGCAGTCTCCATAAAAAGATAGTCAACTTCTACAACCTCAATACCTAAAATGAGCCGCAAAGGTCAAGTGCCAATTACCAGAATTACAACGGAACATACGAGGCTACCTCACCTTAATTTAATAAACAAATATACTCACCCAAATTTGTAATATAGTAATGTAAAACTAACAAAAATACATTATTCGCGACTGTTATATATACAACTAATCCCGCCAGTCATTCTTACAGAACTTTAATATCTACGCATTACTTTATTTCAGTACACTACAAGATAAAACATTTCTAATTCTGTAAATTAATATGTCTCTAACGAACTGTAATACTGTTTTTGAGTATACGTAATGTGTATATTTTAATAACATATAGTGATATATCTTCAATCACCTTATTGAAAACTTACACAAAAGTCACTAATAACCTCGAAGTGATGCGACAATAGAAACATTTTTTTGTGCTTCTTTGGCGTTGTAATGGAATCCTGAACTTGATGAATACTACTATCACATTTATCAAAAACTGATCAATGGAATTTATCCATACTTCCAATTAGGTCAAAATTAATTTAAGGTTTTACATAGGTCTTAATAATTTTGCGACTTCTTCATTTACATCATAACCTGTTGGTAATTTCATATAAATTTTTTAACTAGATTACCATGAAAGTGCGCCTCTTTAATGTCTAAATAAATACAATCAACTTGTTATACACTCCTAAAGCTAACAATACCATAAATACACACATATTGGCAGAAAGTGCATATGATTCAAAGTAATCAATGTTTTTTTTTCTTTTCTTGTGAATACCCCTGTCTACAAGCCTTGATTTAAATCTATTTACATTTCCCTCATGATTGCTTTCTACTTAGAAGACCGCAATCCCCCAGTACACTTGATATTTGCTTGTTTATTTACAAAATACCATGTATGTCTACTTTAATTTTTTTTTATATTCCATTTATGGCTTCTACCGATTTATCACATTCAATATCAGACTTTACTGAATCATCATAATGTTTAAATTCCATTATTCCTTGTACATTTATTTGAACATGAATCTTGGCCCCCCAACAGTCCATAAAGTTTTGTAGCTACTTTATTTGGTCTATCCTTCTGATATTTTTTCAAGGATGTTTCGTCAACTTCTGAATTGCTACATGCATCTAATACACTTTCACTGAGACTTGTTTCTAGTTATTTTTTCAAATTCTATCCCACATTATGATTTACTATCCGTTACTTTATTATTTGTTACAAATCCATAGCCACTAATAGTTTCAACAAATCTAATATGCTTGGAAAGTATTATGTCTTGTTTGATAGTATCCCACAATCTATAAGCTGTACTTCGATGTGAGTAATATGCATTTTCATTCCCTTGCATCTAATTCACTTTTACATTGCCTTGGGATTATTACATAATATAAAACTCCAAACAACTTTAAATGTTTTACAATTGGCTTTTACTTCTTTATATTCCTTCTGGCACATTATCTTTAATAGTACTATGCGAAATTTACACTACTATGCGACACTAAGGTTTTTACATAGCAAGCTGTTACTACTGCTTCTGTTCATCCGCTTTCAAGAACGCATGCTTTCCTCCTGAAAATCATTACGTATCACCCGGTGTCTATTTCCGATAATACAAAAGAATTTTAAGGAAATTAATAGGGTTGTCGTAGCAGCAGTCCGAAACAGTCCCGAACAAGTCCGCGCATGCGCAGTATAGGCCGTTCCAGCAGCAGCAGCAGTCAGCGATTGTGATTGTGAAAGGTTGCTGATTAGTTTGAAACCAGTCGCCAACAGCCCGAATCAGTTCGTGCACTCTCCCTCAAACTAGATATCCGCGCGTGCGTACGTCGGACCCCGAGTTCTCGCCAGCGCCAAACTTTGACAACGCGCCATTTACGTTTCCGTCAGGTTTCTGAAAATTTGTTTTGTGTTCCCCTCTATAGATTTTGACCCTGCTTTGTTTTACATTTATTGATGCTTTGGCGATTGGTGTCTTTTTTGGTGACTTCGTTGTCTTTCGGATTTTTCTCGTGGATATTGGAATTTAAACCTGTTTTATCTTACGTTTTATTGATTCTTGGATTTTGGTAACAGATATCTGTCGGATTTTCTTGTGGATATTAGTATTTGTGGATATTTCGAAGGAGTCTTTGATCTTTTTCCTCTTCCTACGCAAAATGACAATTAAATATTCTGCCGAAGACATGGAAGATTGAGAAGAATCTGTCCAACCGCTATTATCACTCGTTTCAAATAATACAATAAACTGAAATCCTAAAGAATATTCAAAAACAATAGCACAAGTCACAGTTGACCAGGTTCAAAACTCTTAATTAATAGCAAGGTCAAAAAAAAAATAAGCGAGCAAATATGGAAAAACGTAATTTAATACCAGGAACTGACCAGGACCAGGTCGCTTTGATTTTTGCCCGCTATACGAAAATTGTGACATCTGGCGAATCCGGTGAAACGAAAGCAGCGGCACCTAGAGACTGATTCCTGAACCTACTTGTTCCAGCAGATGCCAATCCGGGACTAGTTTCTGACTAGTTTGCGCTCGCGCATGCGCAGAGGGAGACGACGTAAAACAGTCCGGGATTGTTGCCTGGAACAAACCGATTAGTTCAGGAAAAAAATAGAAAAATAATCAGGATAGTTTTAAGACAAGTAACAAAATTAAATCAATGTGGAATATAGTAAATCATACGACCACATCATCTCGATATTTATTAGAAAATTTTGTTTTAAAGAATAATGAAAATTAAGCCAGTAATCTCCAGAGACCACTGTCGCAGGCAGGCAATGCACAAGGATGAAGTGGACGACAGAAATAAATACCATCATCACGCGTGAATACGACACCACTACCAAAATTGAGATTGACACTACGGTCTAGTGACAAAAGTTTCATCAAGGATTTCTTCATTTTGATGTTAGTGAGCAAAGAATAGCTGACCAGCGTCCAGCAATTGTTCAGAAAAATCTCCTCTCTGCACAACTTTTGTGAGCAATCTAGGAAGAAGTGGGAAAAATGCTTAACTCCTCAGAACCTAGTAATCTGAGGGCAGTGGGGATATCGGCTGTGCAAACTCAGGATGACAATGAGACAAGCCTGTCAGAAAGTATTGATGATGAGAATAGTAAAGACGTGCAAATTCCCAATGAATTTGCAGTCGCACATGCGGAATTTGTAAGAACTGACCCAATGAACCGCTATCTCATTCCAAGGCAAAAATTCTCGAAGAAATTAGGAAGAGCTCTCTGCTTCTTCAATGACAAAATACTGCCACAATATCTACAACAAAGACCATCATTCGAAGAAGTACACAAGCAGATTATTGTGCAGTGGTTGTGGCTTCACGATGTGACGGTTCCAAGCTTTTCGGCTGCTTGGCAACTGTCCACAACGATTGAAGTGGAAAAAGTTTGTCTCCTTGAGGAGGACAACTGGTGATTCGTATTGAACGCACTTCGAGAGGTATTGGAAAAGTCACACAATTTAAAAAAAGAAATTCCTAAGGAAATACCACAAAAACTGAGAAAAAGGTGAATAAAATCCTTATTAATACAAAAATACATACCAACCACGTATACATACGAAGCACGAGCCCTTGAACTCAACAATAACAGAACATCTTGACACCCTACGACAAAAACTTTTGGCGTTGAGAAAACGCCTTTGACGCTACAGGAATTGCACTATGGGTAAGCAACAGAATACTTTTTTAACAGAAACCAGAAGCATTCTACATGAATATTTCAAAAGAAAAGGGCTTCTAAGTGATATGAAAGAGTCAAAGCTTCCCTCAAATGCACAGATAGAGGACTTGTGGACCTGGATTTCAGGGATGTAAGGAGCAACTAATTATAGACTATAAATATGGGTAAAGTGCTTGAAAAACAAAGGAACTTGTACGCATGCTACATAGATTATGATAATGCAATCAACAGTCTGCCCTATTGTTGTCTCCTTCAATGTGTGCATGTATACAAGATCCCCCTGTTTATCCAATACTTCCTGAAAATCGCGATGACTCGATGGCTTACAAAACTGTATACCTTAAATGGAAAATAATCCTTCCACAGAGATATTATTCACATCCGCCGAAGGATTTTCCAGGATAACTCTTTAAGCCCTTTATTGTTCTGCTTAGCCGTGAACGCCGTGACTACTCTACTAAATTCATTTAATTATGGCATCGCACTTAAAAAATGGAACACAACTCTTCTTCGTGTCTCGCATCTTCTTTACATGGATGACCTGAAGCTATATGCAGACACTGAGAGTCATATGCGGCAACTAATAAGCGTGACGGAGAAGTTACTGATGACATCAAGATGAAATTCGGTTTGAATAATTGCAAGAGAGTGAATATATTCGAGGTCATATCCAAGTTAGAAATTTGGAAAATGATGATGAACCAAAGAATACCTTCATGGAACCCATGAAACAGACAAATACATGGGTTTGCAACACTCACTCAGAATCAAACACACTGTTACTAAGAACACACTGATAACTGAAGTGTGTAAATGATTGCATGGACTCTTAAAAACGCAACTCTCTGCTAGAACCCTCGTACAGGCCAGCAATTCATTTGATATTCCAGTGCTGACATACTCCTTTGGCGTTATTAAATGGAGTAACACCGACCTCGACAACCTCCAGAGGACAATTCGAACCGCTATGACTCATCACCGAAAATCTGATCCCCATTCAAATACAGAGCGTTTTACCCTTCCAAGGTCGCAAGAAGGGCGATGTGTTGTAGATCTCATAAATCTACTCAGCTCTCAAATTGCATCACTCAAACGATACTTCTTGGAACAATGTGAGAGTGTTCAACAAGCAGTGAGCGCAGTTGATAATAACATATATACACAACCGTGTGACCGATTTCCATTAAAGGTCTCGTGTTAAATATCTACGTCTACGTGTGTTTTTATTCAGAAAGTTTATGAGCTATTAATTTTGTTTTAATTCCACTAGATGGCACTGCAGGACAAAAGTGCTCTGCATGTTACCTCAATTTCTATTCAAACTGCGCTCCATCTGTTCTCCGTTGTTGCTGAGTGTTACCGTATGGTGTAAGGCGAGACACAGAGACAACATATAAACAGAGAAAGGGATAGACAGGGAGAGTAAATTAACACAGAGAGAGTGAGAGAGGGGGGAGAGATAGGGAAAGAGGAAGAGAGGGAGAGAGCGGGAAAGATTGGGAGAAAGTGAGAGAGAGAGGGAGAGAATGAGAGTGAAAGTGGGAAAGAGAGGGAGAGGAAGGGAGAAAGTGGGATACAGTGGCAGAGAGAGGGAGAGATTGGGAAAGAGGGATAGAAAACAAGAGAGAGAGAAAAGGTAAGATGAAGGGATAACAACGTCTGAGATGTTCCGCTAGATATCTAAAATCTGAAAACTTACTCTCAGGACCGCGATGTCGTAATCACGTCCGAAATTAATGTGGCTAGGGTGGATAATGATTTCCGCCACCTCGTAAACACTGCCTCCGTCTTCGCGTGTGGTCGTGCCGGCGCGCAAAGTAATTTCGTCAACAAAGCTAAACAGAGCACACAAGAAGTTCGTATTTGCATTTGACATGATTCCCAGCATGTTTCTAGTCGCTTTATTCGTTCAAAGTACTCACCTGTCTACGCAGTGGGCAGCAGTCAAGACCCACTCAGAGCTGATGATTGACCCACCGCACTGGTGATATCCTTTCCTCTGCAAGGAGATCTGGAAGCATTTTTATAAACCAAACATGGGTGATTTGATAAGAAACCCACACGAAGGAGATTGTATGACTTCATTCTGAACAAGAATGTGTATGCGAAAATTATTGGAACGTAGATATTAAGTAGTGCTGTGCGGAGATATGGAAGTGAAATGGATTTAATTTCAATTCTTTGTGGCAGAACTTAATAAAGGAATATTAGTTTGATACTTTTAACAAATTGAAGTAGATGAAAATATTATTTCTGCGAGCAGTTGAGGCATTCATCCTTCATAATATAGTATAGTTTCGAATTGTGAGATTACCTGGTGAGGGAACTTGTCGATTGTGGTAATGTTGCCGTCAGTAATGCGGCTGCCCAGTGAGGGCGAAAATTTGGTGTTTGGTTCTGTCTCAAAACATCCGTCACTGGGTGCAAGCGTTTCTGAAACTGACGAAAAGAATCTCAGCATAATAACATGAGGTTTGTAGAATATTTCTGGGATGTCGTTATTCAATGATGCATTCCTTTCGGAAATTCATAGTCGTATGATGTTTTATTTGTATTCCAATGGATACGACTAATTGAAATTGGAGTTGCCTTATTTGTGATAGTATTTTAATCATTTCGTAATTTTATGTTCTCACCTTGAGACTTCTTCGTAAGAAGAGAATGGTATGTAAACGTGCTTCATAAAGCATTGAAATGTCGACAGAAAAAAACCGTATTGCCTGGTTCTGGTAAGGATAAAGAAAACAAATCTTGTTGCTAAATTTAGAAAATCATCCGCTAACTAGTGGTGTATGTAGAAAACATGTTTTGATGGTTCTTGATAGCAAAAAATCGTTTGACTGCAAAGTGCCCGTCTGTCAGTCTGTCGGCTGTCACCACTAGTGCCTAAACCATTCAGCCGATTTCCTTCAAAATTGATATTTCTCATTCCATCTGAATGATCTCTGTGCTTTGCGAGTTACAAACGGATATTTTGATTTTTGAGGGTAATTCACATAAGGTCTTAACACATTTTAATAATTTTCACGAAAAACTACCAATCTTATTAATTAAATTTTGTTTTTGAATAGTGTGAGGGACTTGAAGAGAATGGGAGAATGGTATATATCTCATTGTCGTTGACATGTCCGAATTTTGGAAAAATGCAATATATACTAAAAAATATAAACTAAAAAATTGTAAAAATATTTATTTCTCAAGCGTAGTATGTCTTAAAATATTAGATGTTCAAAACAGGTTATGCAAAATTACTTTAGGATATAAGTTCTATTTGTAGTAATTTACATTTGAAATTACCGTAACTTTTTTCTCGAAATTCTCCACATGTTGTTGACACTTTTTTCACTTTTGTAATAGAGAATGGTAAAAAATTTGGTTGTTTTATAATTTTTAGGTGTAATTGGAGTTGGTTAATTGGCGGGTATAAAGTATGTTCTTTGGAGGAAAGTTTCGCTCGTTCGAGCCTTGGGCTTCGAATATAATTTGTTACAATTGTCAGTTGCCAAAAAAAAAATAATTGACAGGGTTATTGGAAACCATATAAAACAATTCTAATCGCAATTTAAATTGGTTAAAATAAATAAATTGCTAGTATTGCATGCGCTTTTCGAACTTTAGTCTTTTAAACAATTTTTCACATCTTTCAGTGCTTTTGTATGAACTGATTTAATGAAAATAATGAATATGTCAACATTCAATTAAAATACAATATAACCAGTACCCGTGCGTCCTACTTAGATACCGCTAATGGCTCCGCAATTATTATTACTTTCTCTTCTTACGAACCCTTTTTGGGTAAAATAGGTTATGTAAATAGAAAAGTATGAAGAAAAAGAAAGTTAGCGCGAGAAAACGCAGACATTTCGCGAGAAGAAACCCTATTGCGGGGTTATGGTAAAGAAAAAAATCCAGATTCTAGATTTAAAAGCAAATACTCTTAACTAGTGGTGTAGCCAGAAACCATGCTTTGTTGGTTCTTTACCGAAACATCGATTGATCGGCAACCACCGATTGTCAGTGTGTCCGCCTCCAGTCAGCGCTAGCGCGTTAACAGTTAAGCTGATTTTGTTGAAAATTGATGTTCGCTGATTCATCTGAACGAATTGGTTTCTAACGGATATATTGGTTGTTGACGGTTTTTTTTACTTTCTCGCCATTTCTAACATACGAAGAGAAAGAACTGTAATCGAGTGTGCCGAAAAACAGCGAATTTTCAGCACAAAAACTTTATTACCGGGCCCTAGTAAAGAGAAAGGTTATAAATTCAGATGCTAAATATAGAAAAAAATACCCTGGCACTTGGTATAGCCCAAAACCATGTTTATTGGGTCCTTGATACCGAAAAAACGATTAAAGGAAAGACGTCTGTCTGTCCGTCTGCACAACGTTAAATCGGTCAGCCGATGTTCTTCAAAATTGATATTCCCCAATCGTTCTCGCTGATGTCGCGGACTCAGCAATTTAAAACCAAAATATTATATTGCTTGTACATTTCATGAAACTTCTAAGACATCTCCAAACGCTTTGTTTCGAATTTATTGATTAATATTTTATGTTGAGAAGTGCAAAGGTCGTTTACGAGATTGCTGCAAGGTCTCATTTACTTTGGCATTTTCAATTTTTCGAAAATTGGAAAAAAAATAAACTTCAAAATTTAAGATAGAGATATTTGTCTCAATATCCCAATCTCTTAAAAAAAAGAAACGTACAATTTTTTTGAAAACTAGAAGTTTTGCGTTTGAAGTTTTAAAAAAATTCTCATAACCACTCCAACTGTTTTCTTTTTATTTTCTTCACATATATAATAAGAAACAATAAGAAATATGACACAAGTCTCATTTTCGTGTAATGCTTGTATTTTTGAAATTTGCCAAAATCATTTCAAAACTATAAAATTGAAGGTATTGAATTTTTACTTAAGGCAAAGTTTCTTGTAACAAATAAGCTCTTTAAGAAAGTCGTGTACAATAATTTGAAAGTACAAACAATTGTTATGTAATATTCATCGAAATTTCATGAAATAAATACAGGTTTCACCAACTGCAGGTATATAAAAATAATTTAATTTTAATTATAATTTCCAATTAAAAATGCCAATAGAAATTATTTTTATCTTCTCTTACTTTCTTGCTTTTTAAGAAAGTCGTATACAATTTTTTTCAAATACGAAAGATCGTTGTGTAATTTCCGCCCAAAATTAATGATATAATTACATTTTTCACCACCTACGGCTATATAAAAATAATTTAATTTTAATTATAATTTCGTATTAAAAATGCCAATATAAATTATTTTTATCTTTCTTACCTTTTTGCTTTTTACCCAATATTTATTCTGAATTTATAGATGTATTACTTTTTAAGCAATGCGTTAAGTTTAATAGTAATTTCACAACAATGGTGCATTGATTGAGAGGCACTTAAGTAGCACATGTTTTGTGTATATTATCTTCTCTCTTCCGAGAAACCATGAACGCTTTCTATGTTGAAAAAAAATAAAGCTTTTCGTATTTGAAGTGTGGATGTTAGAAGTCGGTAATAAAATAGAACTCTATTAGTACTGCTATCTTACGACGAAAGGCACCTCCCGAATGAGCAGACAAAATGTTTGTATTATTTTGATGTCAATTTCATGCATTCTAATTACTATATTGATATCATTAGACTAGCAAATGCTCATAGTTTAGATAACGCTACACTGGCAACAGTACATTGTTCACTTCTTTGTTGAATAGGACGTTTTAAAATAAGCGCTGAGGTGTCAGCAGCACAGAAAATGCAATATTTGACGCGTGAAAGTATGTGCAGTTGTAGCATCTCTATTTTTACATGTATCGGGCATTTTCCGGTTTCCGCCTTTGCGCGACATGCGGCACTTCTTTGGCAGAGTGGTCGGCATGTTAACTCAAAGGATTTGAGTTCGAGTCTCGGAGCTGCAAAATCATTTCTGCCTGAAAACATTTTTATTGTAGCTGTTTCAATGTGTTTATGTAATAGAATATTTTTGCGCAACATTTAGAATTAATGCGAGAAAGAAAGTGCACCACTAGTTATTTTCGTGTTCCCTCTTGACTCTTGGAAATTTTTGAAACAAGAATGTGCTCGAAATAAAAACGTGTGTAGTTGGCCACATATTCGGGTGTAGATTCACGCCAAAGGAGATGGGGTCAATATATACTCACCCAAGCCGACACTCAAAAACCACAAGGAGCTGATGAATCTAACCATGTCGAAATCTTCTTTGTCCCTGAACACGAGAGATAATTAAATGATCATGTATAGTGCCCCACACTGGCTATTTGAAACAAAGGTCCCTTAGGATATTGCGTACATTTTAATGGAGGTTGTGTTCTGTTATTCATTGGAATTGACAAAAGAACGTCATTTCTTTTACGACTTCGAACTCTTTATGGTTTAAGTTTTGATTTATTTCACTGATATTGTTGGCGTTTTAGTATTTTTATTGTGTCCCCCTCCCACATGCCGCGCCGCTGCCGCTCTACGTCGGTTTCTGTAACGTGGCGAATCAAGACCAGTCTTCACGATTCATCTAGAGGTATTTTCCGCTAGCGTGTTTTTCCCCAAACACGCATCTACCACCAGCGGGGCACCGCACCCTTTAGGAGAAGCTCGAAGCGTCCGACCGGTCTGCCGATAAGCATAGTAGTGTAGTGCATGTAAGTGTGTGTTAGGTGTGAGTATAGGAGAAAGAAGAGGAAGGAAAGATCGCGTGCATTCTGTGGACCACTTGCGAGGGTACAGCTCCGGAACACGACTGGAATCGGTCGGTGAAATAACGGGAAACTACCGATCAGAGCACCGGCCTCTAGGATTTTCCTCAAAACGGTGACGTGAATAATCTATTAAGCTGGTTTCGAAACTTCTAGCTCACTCAGGACTCCAACCTTGGACCTCCTGGTGGTGAGAGACGTTGTAGGGACATCAGATAATGTTCTTGGCCGCTATTACCAAATTAATTAAGTAATGTAAAAAGGAAGGAACATAAATTAAATAAGTACAAAAAATTAAGACTTCAGTCATCTTTTGAGAAACAGTCCTCACCAAACAAAGCGCAGATTCAAAAATAAATAGATATCTGCAATATTGATTTAAATTCAAATATTTCAGGGCTCTATCCTGCTTTTTGCCCTTTATCCTTACAATCAAAGAAAAAGTTTGTCTGTAGCCTCCTGGTATTTCAAGCACTGTAGTATCTGATAGCTATTAATGATGTTTTGGCCTGATCTAATATTCGATACAAAACAGAGGCTTATCTTTAATATTGCACGGAGAGATAAATATATATTAATTAACGTTCGAGAGTTTGAGTTTTCATAAGGAACTTTTTAAAGTACACCTGAAGGAGACCAAGCCAACGCTCGTGAACCAAACGAAAACAAAATATAATAAGATTTCGTGATGTGAAATGTATGAAGAAAGCGATTGTCTCTTTGCAACTAAAAGCTCATTTTAATATTAGGAATAAGGATAAGAAAAAGCTTTTATCGTGCTGTTATCGCCGTAGCAGTCAGTCATAGTTTTTGGAGAAAGTGAAAGTTCCAACGGAGGCAGGATTTCCGACCCTCACCTCATAGTGAAGTCGAATTCAACTGCTGTCTAGAGGGGAATTCTAAGACTGGCTGATCAAACATAGTTTTCTATTCTTTCTCCGATAAACCCAAGTTGAATATGGGAGCAGTACCCTAACAAACGGACTATGCGCAATCTTACCTTTCTCATCCTGTCTGTCTTTTCCAATTACTTACCTACACTTACCCTTGACTTCCCAATTCACACATGTCAGGAGACCAGGCAGGAGCTTAGAGCGTGTCCCGGTTCGGCCGGTATCCCGCTGGAGGAAGACATTGATATCTCCCCACACCACCTGGGGTGGAAGATCACTTCTATCGTGATTGTTAGATAAACCGACACCACCTAGATAGATCTATTTCAGTGACGCCGAGTAACCCCAGCACCCAGGAGTAATTTGCACTCCATTCCACTGTAATTTTCTTTCCGGTGGATGGTAACTCATTCGTCTATATGTGCAACACAGCCATCGTTCACTGTTATCACAATGTACGAAATTGAGTGACACGCGCGGCAGAGCTGTCATTTTGTGGTACGTACACTAGTAACTTGGAACTTCATAAATATGAAAATACTTAAATGAATACGAAAAGAACGAAAAATGTAAGAGAGCTAGAAAATGAAAGCACTTCTTTTTTCCACTTTTCACGTTTACATTCTTGAGCATGCAAAAATCGATTTCCAAACAGAAGTGTTTAACAATTTATTTATATTAATCTTAACTAAATCCTACTCACATAAACATACCAAACAGTCGCCTTTTATTGTTTATATATATTCCCCTACTAAACAATGAATAGAGCAATTGCAGAAAAAGAAGTGAACACAAATCATCCTGAGTTTGTAGTGTTTTAAACTCTAAAATTTAGAGGGAAAATATGGAAACGTTAGGAAAGGCCAAGCCCGAATCAAATTTTGTTGTAATATATTATTACCGGCATTTTTTACCTAATTGAGAATGATCTTAAATTAGGATTGGAAATTAGGATTGGAAATTAGGTAATACCAGTTCAAACATGGTTGGCTCACTAGCGTGTTCCATCCTAACGCTGCATCCCTGCGTCGTTAAATCAATGTAGTAAATTGTTTGTAATCGACTGTAGCTTCTTTTACCTAAATATATATCATATTTTTATTTAATGAATGTCCAGTATTACCCTTAGTATAGAGATAATTATTAATTGCTGTGGCACAAAATGCTGTGTTTTAGATAACAAATCGTTTTGTAGCTCGCTTAAATCTTAAAAAATATGTTTTTCTTGTTTCCTACATGTAATACATCACTTTTCTTAAAACCTGCATATACAAAATTAACCCCATGTGGTTACTTATAACGAGAACATAACTTATTTACTTTATTACTGCTTACGTAGTATAGAGAAATAATTTGAAAGCTGCGAAAGATAATTATATTTTGACAGAAAATATCTCTTTGCCGGTCCTTGTAACGAACAGTGTATCCTATAATATAGTGATTTACTTCTAACTAATGTAGATGCAGTCTGTGACATGAAAAATGCAGAGGGTGGTGTAGTTGCTGTTTTAGATATATCCAAAGCGTTTGACACTGTTCCTCACGCGGCGATTCGGTGGGCTCTGTTATGGAAAGGGATCTATGTCGCCTTTACCATATTGGTAATGGACTCTTACGCCTGTTTTTCCATAATCTTTAAGAAGCGTTCGAAAGGAATATAGATCCCAATTCGTAGAGGAGTAAAACAGAGAGATCCTTTTCCCCCCTCCTTTTTCATCTCATCATTGAGTTTCTGCTTGAAAAAATAGAAAACATGTCAGGGTACACGCTGTTGGTAGGAGTGTTTCCGTGTTAGCATTTGCAGTCTATCTGCTACTTTTAACAAAAGATGCTCGAGAAGTTCAAGAATTGGTTCATATTGAGATGGAATATCTTGCGGCCCTCGGAATGACATTGTCCGTCGCGAAATGTTCATTATTTCAAATTCCAACCTTTGAACAATCCTTGGTCATTGAGCACCCCTGTCTGTAAAGACTGGAGGAGAGCATTTCTTTGGTCAGTAATGATCTGAGGAATGTACGTATCTGTAATGAACTGGAAGGAACAACTCTCTCTGGAACGGCTTTCCATCTAAAGCATTCATATCGTGTCGCGGCTTTCGAAGGCGCATTTACAAACCACTCAGACGTTGGCATTACTTCATACCCAAAAAATGCCTCATTACCTTTATCAATTGGTTTTATCCATGCCATTTATGTCGATTCTCGGGGAAGCGGACGGACAAATCAGAGTGGCAGTCAAACAGTGCCTACATCTGCATGTGAGTACTGCAGATGGCTTATTCTATCTGGCCAAGAGAGATGGCTGCGGCTCGCCCAACACGTTCCTAGATTGCGCTGAACCTAGGATTACCATTTCAAACACGTGCAGATTCTACTTGCAGATGGTTTAGATCTAGTATTACAATAGTTATTGATAATAAAATAGTACGTAGGTACATAGTTTTGTAAGAAAGTATAAGCAACTTAGTAGTGTATCTGCTCAATCCTGGCTGAAGAAACAATATATATATATATATATATATATATATATATATATATATATATATATATGTAATAAAATCTTTTGTCTTCCTGTATTTGCAAAATTGGGAGTGTATTCTTGAATTATAGCTATGTAAGAGCTAAGCCTTTAAATAATATGTTTATAATCGTTTTAAGTGAATAATTAGTTATTAAAGGTAAAGCTTTCAACTTGAGTTCTAGATTTGAGAATTGTTTTAATCAAAGTAAGTGTGATAAGTTTTTACTTGTGTTTTCAGGCAGTAGTTATTCGGTAAAGAAACCTTCATATCTTAAATTTATACATACATTACATAGCTTCTTGTCTGAAGGACATTAACAAGAGGTGAGTGTGCATGACCTGTAACTGCAGAAACCTTGTTTTATGAAGATAGGACAGCCCTACATATCGTGAATTTCAATAACGCTTCTTTCTGTTCACTGACGGCTCCTTACCTGCTGGAAAAGAGAGTGCATGGCATGTTGAAGGTGAAATTGATACCAGAAATGGCGCGAAGTATAATACTGTCTACTTTGGTAATTGCTTAATATAGCTGTGTGGTTGTGGAATTGTGTATTTCAAGTGATATGCCATAGCATATACATTGTTGTTAATGGTCTATTCAGAACGATAATTGTCTGTTCAAAAGTTATATCATTTTTTTACAGCTTTTAAAACTAGTTAGTGAAATGTATTCTTTCACCAACCACATGGGCTGGAGCGTAAGGAGTCGTGGGAGGGTCTACGTATGAGTCCAGGACTTGTAGTTAGACGTACGGATAGTTTTCTCCAGTGATTTACATTGTTCGAATACTGTCTCTATAACGAATGTTAGAGGAATCTATACAATACGAGTAGAAAAAATGGGACTGTGTTTGGGTGATAATTAAGTCATGTATGTAAATCTACCTGTCATAAATTCTGAATTTCAAAGAAACAGTGTTGTTTTCTTACAATATGTTTTTAATTAAGAGTGCAAAATATTAAATTGCCACAAATTTATGCATTTAAATAATATTTTTAAAATGAACTCTAGTATATTGCTTGCATTTTATCTATATAAATACATTCATATATGAACATTTTCCTTTGATGGAATGAAAAGAATGAAAGGGAGTTTCATGGTACAAATACAGGTTAGCCAATGTTTGAGTAAAGATTATAATTTGTGTGTGTTTGTCACCCATAATTTCCCTCGATTCTGTTTTGCATCAATGTGTATCAAAAAATTGCTTTCGCAACTAAAATGACAATAATGAAACTCATTTCTTAATATTTGAAAACCTAATCAATACCTGTTACAGATATCATGAAGTAATTCTGGGTATATGATCTATCTTTGGGTTTTCATCTGCTGTTCATTTAGGAACTTCATGTGCTTTTGAATATATCATTTGAATTCAAGGTGAACCTACTATGAAAAAACTGTGTTCTGAGATAAATCAAGTTGAAATACATTGAGTTAATTTTTTTCAATGTTTTTATATTAAAGGTGTTAACGATATTCTGATTTTCGTATGTTACATAATGTTGGTGAGCAAGAAAATTACCTAAAATGTGTAATGCATAAAAATTTGAAAAAAATGGCATTTTTAAGGATAACAATTTCATCGTCTGTGGAGCTGTAAATTATTAATTCAAAGAGATTTTTAAGGTTCACTTTTCATATGCACATGATATAATATTGTAAGATACGTGGTTTAATTTAGTTACATTGAGAGTTTCACAGCAGTGATATTATGAGTAAAGTTAATTTCGCATTGGGAAGTGCATATCCTGTTATTCCAAATAACAGGATTTTGTTCAGTATATTTATATTATATTCGTATGTACATATTTTAAATTAAAATTTTGAAGAAAGTTTGTTCTTTTAGAACACTAACAGAATTTTATAAGATTCATATCTGTTTTAATTTGTGCTTTATTTACCTATTTTATATCAGTAATCAAAAATTTTTGTTATGGCATTTAATATAAATTCTATTAAATAGTAAACTTATTTGAAGCGAGTAATTTTATACGCAACAAATTTATATGTTGTGTAGCTAAATACAAGTAGTAGTTGACTTAATTGATTAAATTGTTTTGAGGAAAGCTTGTGCAAACGAATGTTTTCTATTTATTTTATAAAAATTATTAATAATTTTCTTTTTATCGTAATGAAATAATTACAGTTTTGATTACGTGAAATTTCGACACCTTGTATTGAAGGCTTGCTTGTTGTTTTCATAAAGACACAGTATTAAAGAAGAAATGGCTGTATACTTACATAGCTTAAGAACAGAGTATCTGTAATATTGCTTTATTTTTCACTTCCTTGACAAAAATGTCCTATATTGACTCTGAATTCAAAATTCTATTAATTATTGGTTAATATATCAAAGAGTATATATATATATATATATATATATATATATATATATATATATATATATATATATATATATAATTCTCGTTTTGGACTGATCTCCATTTCTACTTGTTGACTGTCTTTAGACGCTTATAGTGGGGTGCGAAAATGGATGCATCTATTTGATTCGGTGCTTTTGTTCAGGTGGGTAACTCGAATTTTCACCCTCCATGAAAATAAGAGCTGCCTATGCATGCAAGTTTTGTGTTATGTTCAACAACTACAAGTACTGCAAACAGTGTTTTACAACACGTGTAGTATTTAAAGGGGTACAATATTGTCTTTGAATTTGTCTGATTTCAATTCACTGCAACTGCGTTCAGTATTCACTTGTGACTATCTGATGCAGGCAATCACAGCGTTCCCGGGTGAGAATAAGTTGAACCACCATATTACTGTGACCTGCCACTGTGCCTGCTGCTCTAATTACACATTCAGTGTATGGTGCAGTGCCCACGGCTATCTGTGTGTAAATGTGTGTGTGTCATGAATTGCGTCTGGTAATTAATTTCAATGCCTTACGTGTGGCCAGTCATGCATAAACCAATTCTTGCCTAATTCAAGGCCCACATTTCGTCCTTTCCCCTGCGCGGCAAATCACAGGTCGCCAGCTTCCGCTGGCGCCTTCAACGCCAACTATGAACTACAAGTACAACGGACAACGTCATTCAGGCCGCCTGCAGAGTCACTTCTGCCATCACACTTCATCCAGACAGGTAACATGCAACACGAATTGTTGCATGAGTGCTATTGACAACAGGTCGTTCAGCGTCTGGGGCTGTTTAATTGCCAACTCAAATAATGCCGATATATTCAAGGAATATTTACCACTTACAATTGATATTTTCCCCAATACAGCAGGTCTTAGGTAATGATTCTTTGCTGTGATGATTTCCGAAGAATAGTTCTTCTATATTTTACTTTCAGCTTTAAAAGTATTGTCATTTTATTTGAGGAAAGCAGCATTTGTTATCTGTTTTAGGAATAATTTGCGTCTGATCGTGTTATGAACTGAAAACCATACTAGTTTATTTCTGAAATTATTATTTATGAGATTTTTTGATAAGTGAATTTGAAATATTTTTATCCAAGGAGACTCAAGATGACCTCAACACAAGACTAAAATGAATACATTTATTTTTGACTAATTTTAGTAAGTAGAGTGTAGTTAATGGATAAAAATATGTGTACGAAATATAAAGAATTTTCCCTAAGAAAAGTATATTTAACGGGAAGAGTCAAAGGGATTATACTACCCGTCAAGTGTCAAAGCGGTCATACAGCTGCTTTAGACGCCTGTTGCAGAGGTGATCCAGGAGCGGAGGTTGACGACGTTGGCGTAGAACCCTGGCTTGCAAGGGCGACCGCAGCCATAGCCCCAAGACGCAACGCCCACCTGCTCGCCGCCAGCCACCAAAGCGCCGCCCGAGTCGGACTTACAGGAATCCTTCCCCCCGTCAGCGTAGCCAGCGCACAACATGCGAGGGGTGATTCTATCGTACGCCAACTTGCAATTGTCTTCAGACCAGATGGGAACGGACACTACGCGCAGGGGGATAGACAAAGGACCATCCTCCTGCAAACGGCATATGTTAGCGCACTACTGTCCATGATTCTCTTGGTGGAACCAAGGCGGCAAGATCTGCAACTTACAGAGATACGACCCCAGCCGGTGACGTTGGCGACAGTGCCTGGAGGGGGCATGCTGTTGGCTAGGCGAATGGTCTGCACATTGGCGCTAAAAATGAATTGGCCTTCGATCTATAAAGAGAAAAATCTAATGTATGCAAATATTCTGTCCATAATTTAACAAGACTTAAACTTAAAGAACATAACAAGTTGTAAAATAATAATTAATACAATACATATTTGAGAGGTACTTAATTTTTTTCGTATGGTGAAGATACGCAAACAAGAATTTTCTCCTCAGAGATATTTCTTTTAAATCGTCTCTTCTTGCTTAAGGAGGCAAGCAAAATTAGAAGTGAATTTTTATGTAGTACCCCAAAACATGTCAAGACAAGCAAGGATAACTTTACTAAAAAATCGCAAATCCAGAAATATATTTGATTCAATATATCCCTGTATGAATGCTTTCGAAACAACAAATGCATTACCTTTTTCAAATGTTTTATTTTCTTGTCGCTTCGGACAATTAATTTTTAAATATAATGTTTGTGTTAATCGCTTTATTATTCGTAAAACCTTAGTATCTGAAAAATAAAATATTGGTACTGAAACTTACATTCTTTAAATACAACAATAATTAAATACTCGAAAAAAGTCAGACGTCAACAACGTTATTAATGTCACTGACTTCAATTCTTTCGCAATTTCTATTTTAATTATTAACTCCAAATATTTCGTTCTGACGCAACGTAAAAACTCAAGATTATCAATGAAGGCAAATTAGGCGAAATTACTACAAGAGAGGTTTTCTGACCATGAAATACGAATATCTACGTTTTCAAATGACGTCTTCCCGATTTAATCTATCCAATGATTGTAATTAAAAGTTACTAAAAATTAATAACTAAATAGACAATCAATGAACATTAATAAGTGATATAATATAGCCTATTTTTATTTTGCATATTACAGTAATTAGAATAATCGGGAACACTGCTTTCATATTCATCAAGATCGGATCCTAGAAAAAGTCCTAGAAAATAGACTGGTCTCGAGGTCGAAAAAAAATTGATCAAATTAATAAGTATTACAAATGAGTCACCTGGATATTAGTTCTGGAATTATTTCTCATGTCATTCATTCAATTTTTTCCCTATCCCATGGTTGGTGTAAATATATTTCATCATTTTAAGTAGAAATACCAAAACTAAAGCAGAAATAACGGAAAAACCATGTGTTTTTTATAAATATTGTACCTAACTTCACCTAATGACCTAATTTTCTAGCACAGACTTTGTCTTTCTATATTTTAAATCGTAGTATTAATTTTTTTTAAAAAATAGAGTAGAACGCGAAATCATGACTAGTGCTATATTTTTTATTGTCTCTTATTATACAATTGATGAAAATTAAAAGAAAAATTATGAGTCGTTTTTGAGATGTGACTTGAGAACAAACTACTCTATTTGCCAAAATTGTACTCGACTATTTTTAAAGACCTCATTTTGTACAACAGACAGAGAGATCTTACCAATTCTTCAATTTTGTTGTTTTAATTTTTTTGATTTTTCTACAAACCGAGCAATAGTAGAATAAAGGACATGCAACACATTTTTATCGCTTCTCATTTTATAAGTGATGAAAATTTAAAGAAAATTTTGGAGCGCTTTTGTTGAAAAATCGTACACTTCAATTGCAAATGACGTAAGAACTACTCGATGTTCAGAAAAATTGTACATGACTTTTTTAAAAGAGCTAGTTGTTTTACAACTGAATTTGTCTGAAACAAACATCTCTATCTTAAATTTTGAAGTTTTAATTTATTTAAAAATTTTCGAAAAATCGGGGACATCAACGAAAATGGGACTTGCACCAATCTCATAAACGACCTTTGCACTATTTTGAAATTTTGAAAATGACCTAGGGGCTTGATTAAAAGTTTTCTCAGAATTTAATTTTCGATTTTTAATTCCTGAGATGAGCTAGAATGATTGGGATATATAAAGTTTGGAGAAAATCAGCTAAACTGTTTATGCACTAGCGTTATGCACAGAGGGACAGACAGACACAGACCATGTAGCCCTTTGTTTGAATGCCATGAAGATGGAATTTTGTAATAATAACTGCTTTCTCTTTTTAAATTTCTCACTCATTTTTTGCTGTATCACACTTGAATTTATAATTTTGTTATTTAGTTTTTAAAGATTTTAGATACACTTTCTTTTTTCCTTTATTATTTATTTTATTTCTTGATTCCAAATATTTAGACCTCTGGTATTCCTCCGTTTATAAAATGTCTCTAAAATGTCTTCAGCTGCTTTAATTATGTTTTTAAGATTCATCCTTTCTTGGTTTATATCTATATTAATTGCCATGTGATTTTTTTTTCCATTTTCGACCAGAATAGTCCCTGTACACTGTTCAAATATTTTTGAAAAATTCTAGTTTGCTAACGATTTTAGGGAAATTTAATTTTAAATGATTAAAGAAAAGGTTCAGAGTGTACTTTGGCACTTTTGTATACACGTGTCTAATTTAATACGTTCGATTTCTTCTTTGATTAACAATTATATACCGTACTCTATCAAAGATTTGAGACCACTAGATGCCCAAGAGTTTTTTGTACTTATTTGTGTTTATAGTGCTTCTTTATATTTGTTATTTTTAGTTGATATAAAAATGCAAAATTCGTTAATGCTTTCCCATTTTTATTCAATATTGTTTCTTCGTGTGGACCCAATATATCTCCCATTGACTGGTTCCCTACTCTAGCATTAAAATCGCCACTTAACATTACATTTCTTAATAATTTCTATTAGTGCATGGGTCGCCAAATTCGTTGAAAAATGGCGCCACGCTCCGAATAACTCAGTTTCGCTTCTCTTCAAAGTCATTTTAGAAGAAAAGATTATACATTTCCAACTTCCTTCTCGGAGATAGTCTAATCTTGTTAAAAAACGCGCAATTTACTTCCCAATATTCAAAATACTCATTTGTTGTACAAAGCTCTTTTTGAAATCGATTATCAACTGGTTCGAAAATTCACCAATAGATTGCACAGCCTCCTGGGTGGCCAAGACCAATCATTATCACATTGTAGGATTTCCCGGAATTTAATATTTTTCACATCTGACGCGAGGAGCTCGCATTGTTCGAAAGTCAGGAGAGCTGCGGGCAATTTCGAAGCAATCGTACACAGAATATAAGGGAAACGCGCATGGAAAGTTTAATTCAGTACGTTGGCACTTTCTAGCTCGTTTCTGCAGTCTCCTCGACCGCAGCCTCCAAAGCGCGGCAGGAAAGAGCGTGCATTGGCACCCAGCGGTACCGTTGACAATCTCTTTAATACTCATTGATTCTTTCGCAAATCTATGTCTATTATCTGTCGCTCTTTTTTCAGAACTCTCAGTCTGATGAGACAGAATGTGATGCTCGTTGCAGTTTCTGCTAATGCTCTCCCAATTCTTCAATTAGTTTAATCAAAATCCCGTAGCTTCAACAATTTCTGTTAATCTTCTTCAGTTGGTTTTATAGTTTCTAAAATTTTTGGCTTATTCCTTTTATTCCTTCTAGAGCGTAAATGCTGAACATTACAAGTTTTTTTCGGGTGTTTTTTGTTTGGATGTACATCATCCTTTCATTCACAAAGTTATAACTATGTATTTTGGTTTTTAACGTTTTGTTGATGAGAATATCCACTTTTGCAGATACTTTTTGTTTGTTTGGGACATCTGAACAATAATATAGGTAGTTTTGTAGATCTATACCTCCCTTTACTTTTTTCTTTGTTTCTGTATCAGGTTCAATATCTACGTCTAAATGTTTGAAGTTCACTAATCTAACCGAACATGGGACCTCCGTTCAACAAACTGTTAAAAATAAATATTGATTTGGAAATTAATTATTTAGTAAAATAGTCGGCAGAAGAAGAAAACCGTGACGGGAACGCGGAACCAAATTTTCTATACTCGTAGAATAACAGGGAAACTTTCGAGATAGAAAACTAGACAATTTTGAGAATCATCCAAAATCATATTTAAAAAGAGGGTACAACAATTTAGAAGAAAAACTTCAAGACGCAGAAACGTACTTACACCGAAAGACTATCGAATATCGGCAACTCATGTAAATAGCTTTCGAAATAAGTTGAAATTGGTGAAATGGTGGATGGAACAGATTCGCGAGCCGACAGCAACTATCATGTTCAGGGGAGTGAACATTTGGCAGACATTACCCGCGCGTATGGAATACACTTATAAGAATACCAAGTATGTGATGTAATTTTAGTAAAGCTTGAAACAATATAAATGGCCATCAAAATATACTGTGCACGGTATAAATGAGAATAGTGAAAATATTTTTGTCATTAAGTGTGAATGTTAGATTTCGATTAATTTGTTATTGTGTAGAAGGTTTGTTTTTTGCTGTTTTTGTGTACTGGTTTTTAGGCAGCGTCCCAGAGGAAAGTGGCGGCGGCGAAGATCGCCGCCGCCGCCGAAAGAACTGTGGTCCCACTGAGCACGGGACTGAGTGAGTGAACACTTGAATAACGTCTGTTTTTATATTCGTCCATCAAGATACACGATTTCTCATTGCTCTAGCAATATGATAATGAAAATGTGTGGCTCTATCTTGTACAAGAAGGAACTTCAGTCGCGGCACAATATAAATATTCCAGTGGCAACGCCGTTTGTTCCGAAAATATCATTGTTGTAAAATTTGTTTTGAACAAGGCGTGGATCTCCGGCAAATACACGATAGATGTACGGAGGTTATCCTCACATAGATAGAGGAAGGACGTAATTGTCACACTAAGGCGTTCAGCTTCCTTGTGTGCTCATCCGCGCACGTTCCCTGTGGATATACTCTATGACTCCGATACCTTAATTCATTTAGCCTGGTTCTTAGCATTTGTCGTCATATTAGATGAGGCCATGCAGTATCTTCGGGGATTGTCAGTAGTTATGGCTCCCCTGGCCGCGTTGCAACTTTACTGCATCCGAGACTGCAGTCACTTGTACTAATTCGAAGTGAAGGATGATTAATTGAAAGAAGATTTAAAAATAGTTAAGTCGGAGAAGATAAGTGACTTCCTGGGCTGTCGAACTCTATGCGCATCGGGATCGAAGAAGCAAGAGTTGATCAAGGGAGATCGCCAGGACAGATTTAAAACGTGGCGCATAAGTGAGCGGCAGAAAATTTTAGATTTAATTTAGTTATTTATCCATAAACAGAAAAAACTGTTAGTGAAGTTTAATCTACAAACGTTCTTTGAGTTCCAGAATTCCTTCTTAATAAATAAAAATTAATTTTGAAATAAGAGCAAGAATAGCAACATTTGAAGATTTAGAACTTTTCGTTCCCGAGCTATATAAAACCTTATTGCCACGGTAAACGAACTGCAGATTTTATTTTCTGCATTGCTAACAAAATAGTAACTAGCCTTACCTACACTCTTAGCCACTACAAGCAAAAGAAGAGTTCCACCAAACGTGTGCATAGCGAAGCGATATTTACGTCCAGAAGCAAAACAAGGGACCATCTCAGCATTTGCTCAATAGATCAGGTCAACTGGACAAAAACCTGATCGAGATGGAGGTCATTGCTCTGGAAGCTCATGTACGTAATTTGTTATAAGCAAATTAGTCTTCACAAAATATACAATACAAATGTAAACTAATTCATTATATATCACTCTTTTGTTAAAATAAGCATTATTTTTCTTTCCATGATAGAAACAATAATGCAGCAAAAGAGATTTTACTTTTAACTTAAATTCGTGAACCGACTTCAGTTATTTAATGTCATCTAGCAATGCGTTGTAAAGAAACGTACATGTATTGTGTGTGGATTTCTAGTAGAGAGCTGTTGATACTTATACTTCTTTAATTTGATTTCTACAACATGTGTTGTAGAAATAAGTATGAGTATTGCATTAAAATATATTCCCACCGAGTAGTAAGCCAGTTTTAACAAATATTATAGATTCGTAAATTAATAGGCAAGGCAATGGTAAGAATCCAAGCTCAATGAAGAGAGGCTTGCAGTTTCAAGCAGATGGAATTTTTTTTTTAAACTTACTTGTATTAGATGTGGATGTCTAGTAGGATGGCAATTTTTCAATATTTTTCTTTTATAATTTAAAGGTCTAGATACTACATGGTGAGTTTTGCCAGAAAATTATGCGATATCTCAGTCGGGAATGCACAATTGCGAAATACACGCAACGAGCTGCATGAAGGCTGACAGAATTTAAAAGAATTCGCAGAGCGTAACATAATGAACTTAATTTAGTTTTTATTTATGTTTTATGTACATTCGATTTGAGGATTGACTGAATTGAAAGACCTAGAAATTGTGTTACCTAACATCAACTAATAGCATATTGTTCATATTTAATTGAGCATGCGATTGCCGATTTGAAATGCAAAGGTGGAGTGCAACTGTTTTTCCTTTGTTAACTATTAATTTGATATTACAAAACCAATTTTAAACTTCTGTAATCGAACGATCTATTCTTTCTTTTTTGCAAAGACAATTCGTGTCATCGGCAAACAGGACTTTTCTTCCGTTTTTAATAGACGAGGGCATATCGTTTACATATAACCGAAAAAGGATTGATCGAACCCCATACTCCATTTGTAAAGAATTGGAAATATGTCTTTTAGTGCCAGTACTGTATTTCTATAATTTGAGATCGAAGTTTAGGGTACGAGGTTATCCAATTTAGGGCGATGCTACGAAGAAGGTAATTTTGATAGCAAAATATTATGGTCAATAACGTCAAAGTCTTTCGAAAGATCTAAACATATTCCAATGAGTACTTCATTTTAGTCTATTGGTGAAGCAACCTCTTTAAGAAAAGGAAAAAATGGCAGTGTCCATAGATTTTGATTTTCTAAACCCATGTTGTGAGTCTGAAAACACTTCGTTTTTCCTAAGAAAAGTTTGGAAATATTCCTGTGCATAAAGAAGCATTGAAAATGTATGTTAACGGGTGTATAAGGGGAGATACCGAAGTTTTCAATACGAAATCTAGAACATCATCTAAACCAGATTAATATTCGGTTTTAGCGTACTTACTATTCTCAGGGTTTTGTTAGAAGTTTCGTAAAAAAATATCGCGAAGAAATTTTTTTGGAAAGAGAAAAAACTTTGATAAAACTTTTGTCGGTAGACCGTAGTGCTAATCTCCATTTTGGTAGTGATGTAGTATTCACGCATGATGAAGGTATTTATTTCTGTAGTCCACGTCATCCTTGTTCGTTGCCTGTCTGCATCAGTGGCCTCTGGAAGCTATAGATTGCTTCTCTGGGAGGCATTTGGGGCAGGTGCAGCTATAAGTGGAGATGGATGGGTGCTGCTATGTTCGGCTGTAGTATATTCGGGGTTATCCCCGACCAGGGCCCGCCTGTTCAGCTCCTGATCACCACCGGCTCGCATGCTGTCACCTTCAGCGGTGGCTCCGAAGGTGCCCCGGCGCTCCCCAGGCAGCGGCTGATTTTCCGAGGCCTTACGACGCATACTCCGTGACTCCATATATATTGCCTCAAAAATTCAATTTTGTGAAAAAGATTGCACATTATGATGCACGAATTTTTTGGACGTACCTAAACGGATGTTCCTTTGCTAATTTAACTGTAGTTGCGATTTATTTATTTCATTCTTACCTCGAGTGAGTGGACGAAGGAAGTGTCGTGCCTCAGCAGTGACAGGAGGTTAGGAAGGAGGGGCGACATTTGTAAATAAATGAATAATGGGAGAGGTAGTACAAGGATTAGGTTCAGGGGATACGGTAATTGTGTCCAAATATGCCCCGGAGGATGGGAGAGAACAAGTGTTGGTATTGATATATATTTAGCAGGAGGCCTGCCGAGGTTGTGAAAGGTAGTGTTTAGCATAATATAGCATATGCGACGGTGGATATCTGGAAGTACTTGTATTGAAAACTGAATACCAAGTGGAGCTTGTCCTCGAAGATCTGCAAAGATAGCAGTCTCCATAAAAAGATAGTCAACTTCTACAACCTCAATACCTAAAATGAGACGTAAAGGTCAAGTGCCAATTACCAGAATTACAACGGAACTTTCGAGGCTACCTCACCTTCACTTAATAAACAAATATACTCACCCAAATTTGTAATATAGTAATGTAAAACTAACAAAAATACATTATTCGCGACTGTTATATATACAACTAATCCCGCCAGTCATTCTTACAGAACTTTAATATCGACGCATTACTTTATTTCAGTACACTACAAGATAAAACATTTTTAATTCTGTAAATTAATATGTCTCTAACGAACTGTAATACTGTTTGTGAGTATACATAATGTGTATATTATAATAACATATTGTGGCGTCACCAATCACATTAGAATAATTTTATTGTGGCGTCGCCAATAATATCATAATAATTTCATCTAGAGATAGCTTCCATCGCGGCAAAAGTAGGTCAAGGGACGATGCCTTTGTCGCGAAGACCCTTCTAACGACCGCACTTAGGCCCCATCGGGGGCGGACACGTTTATTACCCATCGTAAAAGCCGGCCGGGCCGTCGGCCAAAACCCCATCGAACAATACCCGCCCCCGCACCCCTTTTCTCTGCCACGCGCTGACACGGGTGTCTGCTAGGAAAAGGACACGTTTATGACACTTCGTGAACGAGACCATTCTAGCCATCAGCCGACCCCCCTTCGAACAATACCCACCCCCGCACCCGTTTGCCACGCGCCTCGGGTAAGGCGCCCAGATCCCCAAAGGGACTATTTAGAAATTAACCGTCGCAGGCTGCCGATTAGCCTCTGCCGACCATTTATGGCCCATGAGAATACGCTACCGCGTGAACACGTGTCCGGACAGCTGCAAGAAGCTTCTGGGACCACTTACAAAGGAAGAGAGAGAAAGGAGGGGAGCCGGAGATAGAAAGAGAGCGATCTCTGGAAAATTCCACGAAAACTGCAACTTGATTGGTAAATTAGAATGCTGAAACGCAGTTACCCTCAGCCAATGGGAAGTTTCACTATGAGGGAAGGGGTAAATTTACAGATTTAGAAACGTTTTGGGAGGGGGGAAGGGAGCTTTCTTGAACACGAGATGCCCAGAGAAAACTTACGATCGGAACGCGATTAGGGGAAAGATGTTCCCAGAGTGGAGAGACTTATGAGCAGGACGCGACTAGGGAAAGATGTTCGCAGAGTAGAACTTACGATCAGAGCGCGACTAGGGGAAAGACATTCCCAGAGAGAAGTTTATTTTATTTGGACGCGACTAGTGGAAGATGTTCGCAGAGCGGAACTTGCTATCAGAACGCGACTAAGGGAAAGACAGGATCAGAGAGAACTTTATTCTGATTAGGCCGGCATTAGTGCAAAGACATTCTTAAAACGGCACCGTGGATTTGCCGCGGAGGAAACTCGGGCGGGAGATCGCAGGATCCCGCGCTACTTCCGCGTAGGCCCGTCTGCCTCTGCCGCCTTTCACGTCGGGCCCATTCATAGCCCGCACTGCACTACGGCCAGCGCCCGTGGCCCCTCGACCGACTGAGCCTGCACGATTCGGCGACTCCGTCGCCGCGCCCCGCCGCCAGCTGAGGGACGCACCGCGGGAGGTCGGCGACCTGGGATCGCCTGCCACCTCCGCATCCGAGGGTCGCCGCACGGCCAGCCCGTGCGGCCAACACAGCCAGCGGTGAAAGTTACGACACGAGACACCTAGCAGGACATTTTGGGCGAGAGATTAATAGTGGCCGCGCTCAGGCCCTGCAGATTGTAGATGTTGCATGCATTATTAGAAATTAAGCCTTATTTTGTTAGCTTTAAGAGAATTAGTTATTAGTGATACAAGTAATGAGCTCGCAGAATAGATATAAGAGGAAACCTGTGTCGCCCTTAGCGACCTGTAACTTCCCTGGCAGCTCATGCTGCAAGGAATAAACCTCAATTTATTATAAAATGACTCAGTGTGTTAATTCATGACCTCCCAACACTTCCATCCAGCCACATTACAGGAGCTGAACCTGGCGCCCTCCCCCGTTGACATTACAATATAGTGATATATCTTCAATCACCTTTTGAAAACTTACACAAAAGTCACTAATAACCTCGAAGTGATGCGACAATAGAAACATTTTTTGTGCTTCTTTGGCGTTGTAAGGGAATCCTGAACTTGATGAATACTACTATCACATTTATCAAAAACTGATCAATGGAATTTATCCATACTTCCAATTAGGTCAAAATTAATTTAAGGTTTTATATAGGTCTTAATAATTTTGCGACTTCTTCATTTCCATCATAACCTGGTGGTAATTTCATATAAATTTTTTAACTAGATTACCATGAAAGTGCGCCTCTTTAATGTCTAAATAAATACAATCAACTTGTTATACAATCCTAAAGCTAACAATACCATAAATACACACATATTGGCAGAAAGTGCATATGATTCAAAGTAATCAATGTTTTTTTTCTTTTCTTGTGAATACCCCTGTCTACAAGCCTTGATTATATCAATTTTCATTTCCCCCAAGATTGCTTTCTACTTAGGAGACCGCAATCCCCCAGTACACTTGATATTTTCTTGCTTATTTACAAAATACCATGTATGTCTACTTTAATTTTTTTTATATTCCATTTATAGCTTCTACCGATTTATCACATTCAATATCAGACTTTACTGAATCATCATAATGTTTAAATACCATTATTTCCGGGACATTTATTTGAATGTGCATCTTGGCTCCCCAACATTCCAAAAGGTTTTGTAGCTACTTTATTTGGTCTACCCTTCTGATATTTTTCATGGGTGATTCGTCAACTTCTGAATTGCTACATGCATCTAATACACATTCACTGAGACTTGTTTCTAGTTATTTTTTTCAAATTCTATCCCACATTATGATTTACTATCCGTTACTTTATTATTTGTTACAAAACCATAGCCACCAATAGTTTCAACAAATCTAATAAGCTTGGAAAGTATTATGTCTTGTTTGATAGTATCCCATAATCTATAAGCTTTAGTTTGATATTAGTAATATTCATTTTCATTCCCTTGCGTCTAATTCACTTTTATATTGCCTTGGGATTACTACATAGGCTAAACAACCAAACAACTTTAAATGTTTCACAATTGGCTTTTACATGTTTATATTCCTTCTGGCAATTTATCTTTAATTGTACTATGCGAAACTTACACTACTATGCGAAACTAAGTTTTTTACATAGCAAGCTGTTACAACTGCTTCTGTTCATCCGCTTTCAAGGACGCATGCTTTCCTCCTGAAAATCATTACGTATCACCCGGTGTCTATTTCCGAGAATACCAAAGGATTTTAAGGAAACTAATAGGGTTGTCCTAGCAGCAGTCCGAAACAGTCCCGAACAATCCCGCGCATGTACAGTCTAGTATTGGCCGTTCCAGCAGCAGCAGCAGCAGTCAGTGATTGTGATTGTGAAATGTTGCTGATTAGTTTGAAACCAGTCGCCAACAGCCCGAATCAGGTCGTGCACTCTCCCTCAAACTAGATATCCGCGCGTGCGTACGTCGGACCTCGAGTTCTCGCCAACGCCAAACTTTGACATGGCGCCATTTAGGTTTCCGTCAGGTTTCTGCAAAATTGTTTTGTGTTCCGCTCTATAGATTTTGACTCTGCTTTGTTTTACTTTTTATTCATGCTTTGGCGATTGTTTTTGGTGACTTCGATGTCTTTCGAATTTTTCTCGTGGATATTAGAAATTGTGGATATTTCGAGTTTTTAATCTCTGTCCTCTTACTACCCAAAATGACAATTAAATCTTCTTCCAAAGACATGGAAGATTGAGAAGAATCTACCAAAATGCTATTATCACTCGTTTAAAAAAATGCAATTAACGGGAAAAAAAGGGTAATAAAAAATAGCATAAGTCACAATAGACCTGGTTCAAAACTCGTAATTAATAGCGGGGTAAAAAAAAATAAGCCAGCAAATATGGAGAAACGTAAAATGCAATTAAATACCAGGAACTGACCAGGACCAGGTCGCTTTGATTTTTGCCCGCTATACGAAAATTGTAACATCTGGCGAATCCGATGAAACGAAGGCAGCGGCACCTAGAGACTGATTCCTGAAGCTACTTGTTCCAGCAGAACCCAATCCGGGGCTCGTTTTGACTAGTTTGCGCTCGCGCATGCGCAGAGGGAGACGACGTAGAACAGTCCGGGATTGTTGGCTGGAACAAATCTATTAGTTCAGGAAAAAAATAGAAAAATAATCAGGATATTTTTAACACAAGTAACAAAATTAAAGCAATGTGGAATATAGTAAATCATACGACCACATCATCTCAATATTTATTAGAAAATTTTGTTTTAAAGGATAATGAAAATGAAGCAAGTAATTTCCAGAGACCATTGTCGCAGGCAGGCAATGCACAAGGATGAAGTGGACTACAGAAATAAATACCTTCATCATGCGTGAATACGACACCACTACCAAAATGGAGATTGACACTACGGTCTACCGACAAAAGTTTCATCAAAGATTTCTTCGCCGTTTCCCTCATTTTGATGTTAGTGAGCAAAGAATAGCTGACCAGCGTCAAGCAATTGTTCAGAAAAATTTCCTCTCTGCACAATTTTTGTGAGAAATCAAGGAAGAAATGGTAAAAATGCTTAACTCCTCAGAACCTAGTAATCTGAGGGCAGTGGGGATATCAGCTGTGCAAACCCAGGATGACAATGAAACAAGCCTGTCAGAAAGTATTGATAATGAAAGTAGTAAAGACGTGCAAATTCGCAATGAATTTGCAGTCACACATTCGCAATTTGAAGGAACTGACCCAATGAACCGCTATCTCATTCCAAGGAAAAATTGCTCGAAGAAATTAGCAATAGCTCTCTGCTCCTTTATGACAAAGTACTAAACAACATCTACAACAAAGACGATCATTTGAAGAAGTACACAAGCAAATTATTGTGCTGCAGTTGTAGCTTCAAAATGTAGCTATTTGAAGCTTTTCAGCCGCATGACAACTGCCCACAACGATTGAAGTGGAAAACGTTTTCCACCTTGAGAAGGACAACTGGTGATTCGTAGAGAACGCACTAGGAGGGATATTGGAAGACTCACACAATTTCAAAAGTAAATGCCTAAAGAAATACCACAAAACGGAAAAGAAAGGTGAATAACATCATTATTAATACAAAAATACATACGAACCACGTATGGAAGCACGAGCCCTTGAACTTAACAATTACAGAACATCTTGACACCCTACGACAAAAGCTTTTGGCGTTGAGAAAAAGCCTTTGACACTACAGTAATTGCACTATGGGGAAGCAACAGAATACTTTTTTAACAGAAACCAGGAGCATTCTACAGGAATATTTCAAAGGAAAAGGGCATCTAAGTGATATGAAAGAGTCAAAGCTTCCCTCAAATGCACAGATAGAGAACTTTTGGAAGCCTATCTGTTCATCTGCTGTGTCCCACAACCCAGATATGACGTGGACTGAAATGGTACAAGACAGACACCGAGATATTCCTCTAATGGGTTAACCAATCATCATTGTGGGAATTGTCCAAGCAGCTTTGAACAAAGCACATAACTGGAAGGCACCAGGAGGTGATAGCCTGCACAATTATTTGGTGAAAAAATTTCCCAGCAATCACTATCATATAGCAAATATAATTCAATATTTTCTTCACAACCGAGAATATCTGCCTTATTTCCTCACTAAAGGTATAACGTTCTTTCTACCAAAGTTGGGTGACACTAAAAACCCCTCGAAGTACAGGCTTATAACCTGCCTTTAAACTTTTTTTCAAACACTTAACATCGTGTGTTACAAATGATTATGATACATATTGAGGAACAGAACATCTTAGAGAAACAACAGAAACGATGTGGACCTGGATTTCAGGGATGTAAGGAGCAACAAATTATAGACTGTAAATATGGGTCAAGGTCTTGAAAAACAAAGAAACTTGTGCGCATGCTACCTAGATTATGCTAAAGCATTCAAAAGTGTGCCCCATTGTTGGCTCCTTCAATGTTAGGATGTATACAAGGCCCCCTGTTTATCCAAAACTTCCTGAAAATCACGATGATTCGATGGAATACAAAACTGTATATCTCTAATGGAAAATAATCTGTTTACAGAGATATTATACACATCCGCCGAGGGATTTTCCAGGATGACTCTTTAAGCCCTTTATTGTTCTGCTTTGCGTGAACCCCGTCACTACTCTCCTAAATTCATTTAATTATGCCATCGCTCTTAATTATGGATCTCAACTCTTCTTCGTGTCTCGCATCTTCTTTACATGGATGACCTGAAGCTTTATGCTGACACTGAGAGTCATATGCGGCAACTAATAGGCGTGACGGAGAAGTTAACTGAGGACATCAAGATGAAATTCAGTTTGAATAAGTGCAAGAGAGTGAATATATTCGAGATCATATCCAAGTTAGAAACTTGGAAAATGATGATGAACCAAAGATTTCCTTCATGGAACCCCATGAAACACACAATTACATGGGTTTCCAACACTCACTGAGAATCAAACACACTGTTACTAAGAACACACTGACAACTGAAGTGTGTAAATGATTGCATGGACTTTTAAAAACTCAACTCTGCTAGACACGTCGTACAGGCCAGCAATTCATTTGTTATTTCAGTGCTGACATACTCCTTTGGCGTTATTAAATGGAGCAACACCGACCTCGACAAACTCCAATTCGAACCGCTATGACTCAACACCGAAAACATGATCCCCATTAAAATACAGAGCGTTTTACCTTCCAAGATCGCAAAGAGGGCGATGTGTTGTAGATTTCATAAATCTACACAAGCTCTCAAATTGCATAACTCAAACGATACTTCCTGGAACATTGTGGGAGAGTTCAGCAAGCAGTGAGCGCAGTTGATAATAACATATATACGCAACCGTGTGAGCGATTTCCATTAATAGTCTCGTGTTAAATATCTACGTCTATGTGTGTTTTTACTCAGAAAGTTTATGAGCTATTAATTTTGTTTTAATTTCACTAGATGACACTGCAGGACAAAAGTGCTCTGCATGTTACCTCAATTTCCATTCAAACAGCGCTCCATCTGGGCTCCGTTGTTGCTGAGTGTTACCATATGGCGTAGGGCGAGACACAGACACAACGGATAAACAGAGAAAGGGAGGGACAGGTAGAGAGAAATTAAGTCAGAGATAGTGTGAGAGAGGAGGAAGAGAGAGGGGAAAAGGAAGAGAGAGGGAAAGAGTGGGAGAAAGTGAGAGAGAGTGGGAGAGAATGAGACAGAATGAGAGAGGGAGAGCGAGGAAGAGAGAGGAAGAGAGTGGGACAGAGAGGGAGAGAGAGGGAGGGAGAGGGAGAGAGAGGGAGGGAGAGGGAGAGAGAGGGAGAGAGTGGGAGAGAGTGGCGGAGAGAGAAGGACAGATTTGGAAAGTGGGATAGAAAAGGAAAGAGAGAGAGAGAGAGAGAGAAAAGGTAAGGTGAAGGGATAACAACGTCTGCGGAGTTCCGCTAGTTATCTAAAATCTGAAAACTTACCCTCAGGACCGCGATGTCGTAATCACGTCCGAAATTAATGTCATATGGATCATGTCCGTAATTAGGGTGGATAACGATTTGCGCCACCTCGTGAACGCTGCCTCCCTTTTCGCGTGTGGTCGTGCCGGCGCGCACCGTAATTAAGTCAGAGGATCTAAACGGAGCACACAAGACGTTCGTATTTGCTTTTGACATGATTCCTAGCATATTTCTAGTCGTTTTATTCGTACTAAGTACTCACCTGTCTACGCAGTGGGCAGCAGTCAAGACCCACTCAGAGCTAATGATGGACCCACCGCAATCGTGATATCCTTTCTTCTGCAAGGAGATCTGGAAGCATTTTTTTATACCAAACATGGGTGATTTGATAAGAAACTCACACGAAGGAAATTTTATGACTTCATTCTGAACAAGAAAGAGTATGCGAGATTTATTGGAACGTTGATATTTAGTAGTTCTGTGCGGAGATATGGAAGCGAATTAAATTTATTTTCAATTCTTTATGACAGAACTTAATAAAGGAATATTAGTTTGATACTTTTAACAAATTGAAGTAGATGAAAATATTATTTCTGCGTGTAGTCGAGGCAATCATTCTTCGTAATATATAATTTCGTATTGTGAGATTACCTGGTAAGGGAACCTGTCGATTGTAGTAATGTTGCCGTCAGTAATGCGGCTGCCCTGTGAGGGCGAAAATTTGGTGTCGGGGTCTGACTCAAAACATCCGTCACTGGGTGCAAACGTTTCTGAAACTGACGAAAAGAATCTCAGCATAATAACACGAAGTTTGTAGAATATTTTTGGGATGTCGTTAGTCAATAATGCATTCCTTTCGGAAATTCATTGTCGTATGATGTTTTATTTGTATTCCAATGGATGCGACTAATTGAAATTGGAGTTTCCTTATTTGTGATAGTATTTTGATCATTTCGTATTTTTATTTTCTCACCTTAAGTCTTCTTCGTAAGAAGAGAATAGTATGTAAACGTGCTTCATAAGTCGTTGAAATGTCGACAGAAGAAACCTTATTGCCTGGTTCTGGTAAGGATAAAGAAAACAAATCTTGTTGCTAAATTTAGACAATCATCCTCTAACTAATGGTGTGTCTAGAAAACATGCTTTGTTGGTTCTTGATACCGAAAAATCGTTTGACGGCAAAGTGCCCGTCTGTCAGTCTGTCGGCTGTCACCACTAGTGCCTAAACCATTCAGCCGATTTCCTTCAAAATTGATATTTCTCAATCCATCTGAATGATCTCTGTGCTTTCCGAGTTAAAAACGGATATTTTGATTTTGAGGGTAATTCACATAAGGTCTTTACACATTTTAATAATTTTCTCAAAAATTACCAATCTGATTGATTAAATTTTGTTTTCGTATAATGCGAAGGACTTGAAGAGAATGGGACAATGGTATATATCTCATTGTCGTTGACATCTCCGAATTTTGGAAAAATGCAATATATTGTAAACTAACCTAATGATGTGATCGGGGGAGGGCGCCAGGTTCAGCTCCTGAAATGTGACTGGATGGAAGAGTTGGGAGGTCATGAATTAGCACAGAGTCATTTGTGACAAATAACAATTTATTCCTGGCACCAAAAGCTGCCAGGGAAGTTACATGTCGCAAAGGGCGACGCAAGTTTTCTACTAAGTCTACTTTGTGGACTGATTGTCCTAATTACTATTTGCTAAGTCCCTTACAGCTAACACATTATGCTTACTCTTTGATGAAACGTGCTATTCATCATTTAAGGTCTGCGGGGCCTGAGCGCGGCCACTTGGAGTTTCTCGCCGTTACGATTGTTCTGCGAGACGGCTCCGTCTCGCATTTTTTCACCAGTGGCTGCGTTGTCTCCGCGGGCGGGCCGAGCTGCGGCTCCGGAGCAGAGGCGGCGGCAGTCCCGGGTCGCTGACCTTCATCGGCGCGTCCTCTCTCGGCAGGCAGCGGCGCGTCCCCCTCACGGCAGGTCGCCGGCTCGAGCAGGCTCAGAGGGGCGAATGGCCACGGGCGTTGACGTAACGCGGTGGGCTGTCACTGGGCCCGAAGCGGGAGGCGGCAAAGGCTGGTGGGCCGGTGCGGAAACGGCGCGGGATCCAGTAGTCTCCCGCCCGTGTATCCTCCGCGACAAGTCCACTAGTCGCGTCCTAGCTAATTCGATTCTGGGAAAGTCTTTCCCAAACTCGCGTCCCGATCGTAAGTAACTGAGTAATCGAGCGAATTGGCAACCAAGAAGTATCTTGGAAGTATCTCGAAGTATCTCCGAAGTAGCTCTAAGTAACAAGAAATTAGCTCTCAAAAATTTCTTAGGAGCGTTCCGAAAAAGTCTTAGAAGTCTGGCCGAAAAAATCTTAGAAGTGTCACTGGGAGAGTTCCTCCCCCGTCGCGCTCCGATTAACAGATAAAGTTTTCTCCCTGCATCTCGTTTTTAAAAGAAGTTCCTTTCTCCCTCCCAAAATGTTCCTAGCTCTGAATTTCTCCCTTCCCTCATGGCGAAGCTTCCCATTGGCTGAGGGTGGCTGCGTCGCAGAATCCTGATTAACCAATCATGTGGCAATTTTCCCGTATTTTTCCGTCGATTGCTCTCTGTCTGACGCTGGCTTCTCTCTCTCGCTCGCTTCCCTTTGTCAGTTGTCTGGACACGTGCGCGTGCAGAAGCGCATTTCACGGATCCTCGACGGTCGGCATGGGCTAATCGACAGCCTACTGTATTTAGTTTGTAAACAGCCCCTGCGGGAATTCTGGTGCCTAGTCCAGTCGCGTGCCAGAACGGATGCGGGGGCGAGCATTGTTTGAAAAGGGATCGGTTGATGGCCAAGAAAAGGTTTCGCTTACGACGTGTTGTAAATGCGTCGTCGTCTTAATTGACACCCGGCCAACCCCTTTGGGGGGCTCCGCCTTCCTTCCAGGGTGGTGGCAAAGAAAGGGCGCGAGGGCGTGCATTGTCTGACCGGGCCCCGGCCAGGGCCATTATGTCTTTTTATGAGGGGGCAATAAACGGTCCGCCTCTGAAAAGGTGGCTAAGTGCGATCGGGGCGGGCCGATGCGGAACGAAAGAAACCGTCGCGGCGCACTTCATTCTCGACGCGAGCTATTTCCAGCAGTAGGAATTATTTGTTATTGGCGATGCCATAATAAAATTATACTTAATTAATCGGTGACGCCACAATATACTACAAAAATATAAACTACAAAATTGTAAAAATATTTCTTTCTCAAGCGTAGTATGTATTAAAAAATTAGATGTTCAAAAGAGGTCATGCAAAATTACTTTAGGATATTTGTAGTAATTTATATTTGAAATTTCCGTAACTTTTTTTCTCAAAATTCTCCACATGTTGTTGACACTTTCTTCACTTTTGTAATAGAGGACGGTAAAAAATTTGGTGGTTGTATAATTCTTATGTGCAATTGGAGTTGATTAATTGCCGGGTATGAACTAAGCTCTTTCGAGGGAAGTTTCGCTGGTTCGAGGCTTGGGCTTGGTATATTGTTAGTTACAATTGTCAGTTGCCAAAGAAAATTATTGAGAGAGTTATTGAAAACCATTTGAAACAATTCTAATCACAATTAGAACTGCTTAAAATAATTGAACTGGAAGAAATTGCATGCTATTTTTGAACTTTAGACTAGTAAAAATTTTTTCACATCTTTCAGTGCGTCAGTATGAACTGATTTAATGAAAATAATGAATATGCCAACTTTCAATAAAAGTACAATATAACCAGTACCCGTGCGTCTAACTTAGACATCGCTAATGGCTCCGCAATTATTATTACTTTTTCTTCTTACGAAACCTTTGTTGGAAAAAAGTTATGTAAATAGTAAAATATGAAAAAAAGAAAGTTAGCGCGAGAAAACGCAGACTTCGCCAGAAGAAACCTTATTGCGGGGTTATTGTAAAGAACAAAAAAAAAAATAAATCCAGCTTCTAGATTTAAGAGCAAATACTCTTAACTAGTGGTGTAGCCAGAAACTATGCTTTGTTGGTTCTTGACACCGAAACATCGATTAATCGGCAACAACCGATTGTCAGTGTGTCCGCCTCCACTGGCTGCTAGCGTGTTAACAGTAATCTGATTTTGTTGAAAATTGATGTTCCCTGATTGATCTGAACGAACAGGTTTCTAACGGATATATTGATTGTTGAAGGTTTTTTACTTTCTCGCAATTTCTAACATACGAAGAGAAAGTACTGTAATCGTGTGCCCGAAAACAGAGAATTTTTGACCCAAAAACTCTTATTACCGGGCCCTAGTAAAGAAAAAGTTTATAAATTTAGATGCTAAATATAGAAAAAAATACCCTGGAACTTGGTATAGCCCAAAACCATGTTTATTGGGTCCTTGATACCGAAAAAACGATTAAAGAAAAGACGTCTGTCTGTCCGTCTGCACAACGGTAAACCGGTCAGCCGATGTTCTTCAAAATTGATATTCCCCAATCGTTCTCGCTGATGTCGCGGACTTAGCAATTTAAAACCAAATACTATATTGCGGGTACATTTCATGAAACTTTTAAGACATTTCCAAACGTTTTGTTTCGAAAATATTGATTAATATTTCATGTTGAGAAGTGCAAAGGTCGTTTACGAGATTGCTGCAGGTATCATTTACTTTGGCTTCTCCAATTTTTCGAAAATTGGAAAAAAAAATTAACTTCAAAATTTAAGATAGAGATTTTTGTCCAAATATCCCGATCTCTTCAGAAAAAGTAACGTACAATTTTTTGAAAACCAGAAGTTTTGCGTTTTTTCCGTTTGAAGTTTTAAAAAAATTCTCAAAACCCCTCCAACTGTTTTCTTTTTATTTTCTTCACATATATAATAAGAAACAATAAGAAATATGACACAAGTCTCATTTTCGTGTAATGATTGTTTTCTTGAAATTTGCCAAAATCATTTCAAAACTACAAAATTGAAGGTATGGAATTTTTACCTAAGGCAAAGTTTCTTGTAAAAAATAAACTCTTTAAGAAAGTCGTGTACAATTTTTTTCAAATACGAAAGATCGTTGTGTAATTTCCGCCCAAAATTAATGATGTAATTACAGGTTTGACCACCTACGGCTATATAAAAATAATTTAATTATAATTATAATTTCCTATTAAAAATGCCAATATACATTATTTTTATCTTTCTTACCTTTTTGCTGTTTCCTCAATATTTATTCTGAATTTATAGATGTATTACTTTTTAAGCAATGCGCTAAATTTAATAGTAATTTTACAACAATGGCGCATTGATTGAGAGGCACTTAAGTAGCACATGTTTCGTTTATATTATCTTCTCTCTTCCGAGAAACCATGAACGCTTTCTATGTTGAAAAAAATAAAGCTTTTCGTATCTGAAGTGTGAATGTTAGAAGTCGGTAATAAAATAAAACTCTATTGGTACTGCTATCTTACGACGAAAGGTACCTCCCGAATGAGCAGACAGAATGTTTGTATTATTTTGATGTAAATTTCGTGCATTCTAATTACTATATTGTAACATCTCCGCGCATGGGAAAATGCGCGGTTAGCGGCCCGGTTGTAGCTCAGTCGGTCCTTGTCCCTCTACTCGTTTAAAAATTAGGTGATGGAAGGAATTGTTAATTAGATTCTCATGGACAATCAAAATAAACAATTTGATTCCTGGTGAAAGACTACGTTTAATCCTGGACAAAGCTGTACCAGGGAAGTTACATTAATAAAATAAAAGTTACCGAAAAGATTGAATAAAAAAAGAAAAAAGTAAAGATTAAAATTAACAGGAAAGCTTACAACTAGAGAAGAGTATAAAATTATTTTATAACTAGAATAACAATAATAAATGACCTTTCTTGTGCCCTGGCGCGACACCGCGTTGACAAAAAATCAAAGAGGTTAATAGCCCCCAGTTACATTGCCTGAGAGCTTCCGTGTCAAAAGTTCAATGTGCCCGGGCGGACGCGGCGAAGCTTGTGTGCGGCCGGCGGGGCGACCTTCTCTGGAATGCAGGATGGCTTGCACCCTCTCCAACAGGGCGGTCAGTGGCGTCTGGCGGCGTCTGGCGGCGTCTGGTGACGTCAGCAGGGGGGGACCGTCTGGTGGCGTCTTCGGCGGAGCTTGTAGGTAGCCGGGGATATCGCCCCCGATCGCAGGTGCGGAGCACACAACAATGACTCCCTCCGATCTCATGAGAATGTTCTCAGGCACAAATTCAAAAGTTGCGAAATCCTTCAGAGGCGCACTCGCCTCTTCCCGCGACTGGCTCCCACCCCAGAGAAGTTTCTCGACCAAGTAAAATTTAACCAAGTGCCTTCAGAGGCGCACTCGCCTCTTCCCGCGACTGGCTCCCACCCCTAGAGAAGTTTCTCTCTGACTGTTCTCAGCCCACTGCTCTCAGCCCACTGAAATTTTGTTTCTCAACCAAGTATGAAGTTAACTTTTATCCCCACCCTTTCTCCTCATATGCTCTTGCTCCCTACAATGATCGCGTCGCTATTGGCTAAAGGAGATGGCGTTGTGCACTAAATTCGGCCAATAAGCTCTGATGGAGTAAAGGAATTTTCCACTCTCTGTTTCTGTCGGAATACAGCGTCCCTTTGTTCCGTCTCGAAAATAAGCCACGTCTGTGAAGGGGCCTCCCGGCTACAGAATTATTGTTTTGGGCTTCCCTGAACACGACGACAGGTGTTTCAAAGATATTCCAGATTTGGCTGCGTCTGGGCGGTTTTCAATTAACCCTTTGGCCGGCCGTTGAGTGGGGTGTCATAAAAATCCGAAATGGGCCAGGGGATCGTGGCTGTTACTAGAAGGGGGGCTGCGCGCGTGACGCCGTATGTATTTTCTTCAATAAAATTTTTTTAGGACTACTTTACTTAATTTAATTTATCTTATACTGTACCGCTACAATATTAATATCATTAGGCTAGCAAATGCTCATAGTTTAGTTAACGCTGCACTGGCAACAGTGCATTGTTCACTTCTTGGTTGAGTTGGACGTTTTGAAATAAGGGCTGAGGTGTCAGTAGCGCTGAAAATGCAATATTTGAATTTTACGTTGCTGTTTCTAAAAACGCATGAAAGTATGTGCAGTTGTAGCATCTCTATTTTTACATGTATCGGGCATTTTCCGTTTTCTGCCTTTGCGCGACATGCGACATTTCTTTGGCAGAGTGGTCGGCATGTTAACTCAAAGGATTTGAGTTCGAGGCTCGGAGCTGCAAAATCATTTCTGCCTGAAAACATTTTTATTGTGGTTGATTTATTGTGTTTATGTAGTAGAATAATGTTGCGTAACATTTAGAATCAATGCGAGAAAGAAAGTGCTTTGTCAGCACTACTAGTAAATTTCCTGTTCCCTCTTGACTCTTGGAAACATGTTGACTACCTAATCGGGTGTAGATTCGCGCCATAAGGGTTGCGGGCAATATATACTCACCCAAGGCGACACTCAAAAACAACAAGGAGCTGATGAGTCTGGGCATGTCAAATTCTTCTTTGTCCCTGCACACGAGAGATAATTCAACGATCATGTACAGTTCCCCGCACTGGCTATCTGAAGCAAACGGCAGTAGGATATTGCGTACATTTTAATAGAGTTTTTGTTCTGTTATTCATTGGAATTGACAAAAGAAAGTCATTTCTTTTACGGCTTCGAACTCTTTATGGTTTAAGTTTTGATTCATTTCACTGATATTGTTGGCGTTTTAGTATTTTTATTGTGTCCCTCTCCCACATGCCGCGCCGCTCCCGCTACGTCGGTTTTTGTAACGTGGCGATTCATCTAGAGGTCTTTTCCGCTAGCGTGTTTTTCCCCAAACACGCATCTACCACCAGCGGGGCACCGAACCCGTTAGGAGAAGCTCGAAGCGTCCAACCGGTCTGCCGATAAGCATAGTGTTGTAGTGCATGTAAGTGTGTGTTAGATGTGAGTATAGGAGAAAGAAGAGGAAGGAAAGATCACGCGCATTCTAGGGACCACTTGCTAGGGTACAGCTCCGGAACACGCCTGGAATCGGTCGGTGAAATAACGGGAAACTACCGATTAGAGCACCAGCCTTTAGGATTTTCCTCAAAACGGTGACGTGAATAATCTCTTAAGCTGGTTTCGAAACTTCTAGCTCCGTCAGAACTCGAACCTTGGACCTCCTGGTGGTGAGAGACGTTGTAGGGACATCAGGTAATGTTCTTGGCCACAATTACCAAATTAATTAAGTAATGTAAAAAGGAAGGAACATAAATTAAATAAGTACAAAAAATTAAGACTTCAGTCACCTTTTGAAAATCAGCCCTCACCAAACAAAGTGCAGATTCAAAAATAAATAGATATCTGCAATATTGATTTAAATTCAAATATTTCAGGGCTCTATCCTGCTTTTTGCCCTTTATCCTTACAATCAAAGAAAAAGTTTGTCTGAAGCCTCCTCGTATTTCAAGCACCGTAGTATCTAATAGCTAATAATGATGTTATTGCCTGATCTATAATTCGATACAAAACAAAGGCTTATCTTTAATATTGCACAGAGAGATAAATATATATTCATTAAGGTTCAAAAGTTTGAGTTTTCATAAGGGACTTTTTAAAGTACACCTGAAGGAGACCAAGCCAACGCTCGTGAACCAAACGAAAACAAAATATAATAAGATTTCGTGATGTGAAATGTATGAAGAAAGCGATTGTCTCTTTGCAACTAAAAGCTCATTTTAATACTAAGAATAAGGATAACAAAAACCTTTTTTGTCGTGCTGTTATCGCCGTAGCAGTCAGTCATAGTTTTTGGAGAAAGTGAAATTTCCAATTGAGGAAGGATTTCCGACCCTCACTTCATAGTGAAGTCAAATTCAACTGCTCTCTAGAGGGGAATTCTAAGACCGGCTGATCTAACATAGATTTCTATTCTTTTTCTGATAAACCCTAGTTGAATGTGGGAGCAGTACCCAAACAAACGGACTATGCGCAATCTTACTTTTCTCATCCTGTCTGTCTTTTCCAATTACTTACCTACACTTACCCTTGACTTCCCAATTCACACATGTCAGGAGACCAGGCAGGAGCTTAGAGCGTGTCCCGGTATCCTGCTGGAGGAAGACATTGATATCCCCCCACACCACCTGGGGTGGAAGAACACTTCTATCGTGTTTGTTAGATAAACCGACACCACCTAGAAAGATCCATCTCAGTGACGCCGAGTAACCCCAGCACCCAGGAGTAATTTGCACGCCACTACACAGTAATTTTCTTCTCGGTGGATGATAACTCATTCGTCTATATGTGCAACACAGCCATCATTCACTGTTACCCTAATGTGCGAAATTGAGTGTCACGCGCGGCAGAGCTGTCATTTTGTGGTACGTACACTAGTAACTTGGAACTTCATCAATATGAAAATCTTTAATTGAATGTGAAGAAAACTAAATTGTAATAAAGCTAGAAATTGAAAGCACTTCCATTTTTCACTTTTCACATTAAATTCTTGAGCGTGCAAATGTCGATTTCCAAACAGGAGTGACTAACAATTTAATCATATTAAACTTAACTAAATCCTACTCACATAAACATACCAAACAGTCGCCTTTTAATGCTTTTATAGATTCCCCTACTAAACAATTAATAGAGCAATTGCAGAAAAAGAAGTGAACACAAATCATACTGAGTTTGTGGTGTTTTAAACTCTAAAATTTAGGGGGTAAATATGGAAATGTTAGGAAAGTCCAAGGCCGAATCTTATTTAGTTGTGAAAGATTACGACCGGCTTTTTGGATCTTATTAGGAATCATCTTAAATTAGGTTGGGAAATAAGTTTGACGGGTAATACTAGTTTAAACATGGTTGGAACACTGTATTCCAACCTAACGCTGCATCCCTGAGTCGTCAAATCAATATAGAAAATTGTTTATTATCGACTGTAGCTTCTTTTACTTTAATTTTTACTACTGAATCAATATCCAGTATTACCCTTAGTATAAAGAATGAACATCATATGGTTACTTATTACGAGAATATCATTTATTTACTTTCTCTATTACTGCTTACGTAGTATAGAGAAATAATTGTAAAGCTGCGAAAAAAAGTGATATTTTGACAGAAAATATCTTATTGCCGGGCCCTGGTAACGAACAGTGCGTAACTCTCGATTCAATAATGTGGAGAATTACTTCTAACTCATGTGGATCAAGAGCTCGGTGAGTGTGGGAAACTCAAAATCACTATTGAAACGCAGGACCAATAGATTGAGACCTATGCCAAGTTATTGGAAATTTTAGGCAGCCTTTACGTACGATCTAAGCATTTAGATATTATGTTTATAGTAGTTTGAAGTGAATAATCAGTTAATAAAGGTGTAGCAGTCAACTTAAGTTCTAGAGTTGAGAAATGTTTTAATAAAAAAAAGTGTGATAAGTTTTTGCTGGTGATTTCAGTCAGTGGTTATACGGTTAACAAACCTGCATATCTTAAATTTATACATACAAAAAATAGCTTCTTGTCTATGAAGGACATTAATAAGGGGTGTGTGTTCATGGCCTGGGGAGTACAGTTCTATGACGATTAGACAGCACTACATATCGTGAATTCCAATAACGCTTCTTTCTGTTTTACTGACGGCTACATACCTGCCTGAAAAGAGAGTGCATTACATGCTGGAGGTGAAATTCATTCCAGAAATGATACGAAGTATAATACTGCCATTTTTGGTTATCGCTTAATATAGCTGTGTGGTGGTGGAATTGTGAATTTCAAGTGATATGCCATAGTATATACAATGTTGTTCTTGGTCCATTCATATCTACAATTGTCTGTTCAGAGTTAAATGATTTATACAACTTTTAAAACTACTTAGTGAAATGTATTCTTCCAACAACCACAAGGGCTGGAGTGTGAGGTGTTGTGGGGGGGGGGGGGGTCTACGTATGAGTCCGGTACATGTAGTTGGATATACGGATAGTTTTCTCGAGTTATTTACATTGTTCGAATACTCTCTCTACAACGAATGTTAGAAGAATTGATACAATTTGTGTGGATAGAACGTGTTTGGGTGAGAATTAACTCATGTATTAAAATCTGCATGTCATAAATTCTGAATTTCAAAGAAACAATGTTGTTTTCTTTCAATATGTTCTTAATTAAGCGTGCAAAATATTAAATTCTCACAAAGTTATGCATTTAAATATTTTTAAAAGGAAGTTTTAAAGAGAATATTGCTTGCTTTTTATCTGTATAAATACATTCATATATGAACATTGTCCTTTGATGGAATGAAAAGAATGAAAGGAAGTATTGTGGTACAAATAAAGGTTTGCCAATGTTTGTGTAAAGAGTATAAATTGTAGGACTTAGTCGCCGATTATTTCCCCCAATTCAGTTTCGCATCAATGTGTACCAAAAAATTGCTTTCGAACAGGCAATAATGAAAATAATTTCTTAATTATTAAAAACCTAATCAATACCTGTGGCAGATATCATGAAGTAATTCTGGGTATATGATCTATCTTTGGGTTTTCGTCTGCTGTTCATTTAGGAACTTCATGTGCTGTTGAATACATCATCTGAATACAAGTGAAACCTACTACCAAAAACTGTTCTGAGATAAATCAAGTTCAAATACATTGAGTTATTTTTTTATGCCTTTTTGAAGACTACATATGTATCTTGTAACATGCTTTAATATCCAATATTAATTTTTGAAAATAAAGTGGACAAAATAAGGGTTAAATGTAAAATATTCCTGTACATGTTCACAATAATTTACAAAATCCCAAATTCTGGACTCCAAAGATGTTGCTAATCGAAGGATCATATGAGAATTAGTTTTGTATATTGTAGCGGTACAGAAATATTAAGATAAATTAAATTGAGTAAAGTAGCCCTAAGAAATTTATTACTGAAGGAAAACATACAACGTCACGCGCGCAGCCCCCCTTCTAGCAACAGCCACGATCCCCTGACCCATTTCGGATGTTTATGACCCCCACCCAACGGCCGGCCAAAGGGTTAATTGAAAACCGCCCAGACGCAGCCTCATCTGGAATATTTTTGAAACGCCTGTCATCGTGATCGGGGAAACCCAAAACAATAATTCTGTAGCCGGGAGCCGGGCCCCTTCACAGTCGTGGCCTGTTTTCGAGACGAGAGAAGGACACTATGTTCCGACGGAGATAGAGAGTGGAAAATTCCTTTACCCCACCGGAGCTTATTGGCCAAATTTAGTGTACAACGCCATCACCTTTAGCCAATAGCGACGCGATCGTTGTAGGGAGCAAGAACATATGAGGAGAAAGGGTGGGGATAAAAGTTAACTTCATGCATTTTTGAGAAACAAAATTGCAGTGGGCTGAGAGACTTCTCTGGGGGTGGGAGCCATTCGCGGGGAGAGGCGAGTGCGCCTCTGAAGGCACTTGGAAAATTTCAGTGGGCTGAGAACAGTTGGTAGAGAGACTTCTCTGGGGTGGGAGCCAGTCGCGGGGAGAGGCGAGTGCGCCTCTGTGGGCACTTAGTTGAAATCACTGGGGTGATAGATTGAAATTCTCAGTGAGAATTTTAGAGGAAGTGCAAAAGAACTTCGAAAGTAAATTGGCGAATCCTTTGTAATTGCGTATTCGCTACAGGATTTCGCAACTTCTGAATTTGTATTTGAGAGGATTCGCGTAGTTCAGAGGGAGCCTTTGTTGTGTGCTTCGCACCTGCGATCGGGGGCGATATCCCCGGTTATTTACAAGCACCGCTGAAGCAGCCTCCAGACGGCCCTCCCTGCTGACGTCGCCAAACGCCGCCAGACGCCGCCAGACGCTGCCAGCCGCCCTGTTGGAGAGGGTGCAAGCCATTCCGCATTCCAGAGAAGGTCGCCCCGGCCGCACACAAGCTTCGCCGCGCCCGCCCGGGCACATTGAACTTTTGACACGGAAAGTCTCAGGCAATGTAACTGGAGGCAATAAACCTTTTTTTGAAGTTTTGTCATAGCGGTGCCGCGCCAAGGCACAAGAAAGGTCCTCAAGGACGACTCTGAAATTCTAGCTATAAAATAATTTTGTACTCTTCTCTAGTTGTAAACTTTCCTTTTAATTTTAGTCTTTATTTTTTCTTTATTCAATCTTTCCTTTCCTTTTTCATTAATGTAACTTCCCTGGTACAGCTTTGTCCAGGAATAAACGTTGTCTTTTACCAGTAATCAATTTGTTTATTTTGAATGCCCATGAATTTAATTAACGATTCCTTCCATCAACTAATTTTTAAATGAGCAAAGGAAATTGTTACAATTGGCTATATTTTTTTTAAACGAGTAAAGGAAATAGGACCGACTGAGCTATAACCGGGCCGCTAACCGCGCATTTCCCAGTGAGCGGAGGTGTTACAATAAAATTCCAAAAACATGACAATGCGCATGGTGATTTCTTCTGCACTCATGTGATTAGTATTGTAGTATATTAAAGGTGTTAGCGATATTCTAATTTATGTATTTTTCATAATTTTGGTGAGCAAGAAAGTTATCTAAAATGTGTAATGTATAAAAATGTGAAAAAATGGCATTTTTAAAGATTACAATTTCATCGTTTGTGGAGCTGTTAATTTTTAATCCAATGAGATTTTTAAGGTTTCAATTTTAATGTGCACATGATGTAATATTGTAAGATAAGTGGTTTAATTTGGTTACACTAATTGTTTCACAGCAGTGATATTATGAGTAAAATTTTTTCACATGCGACAGTGTATATCCTGTTATTCCAAATAACAGGATTTCTTTCAGTATATTTATATTATATTGGTATATACACATTTTTAATTAAGAATTTTAAGAAATTTTGTTAATTTTAGAGCACTAACAGACTTTTAAAAGATTCAAATCTGTATTAATTTGTGCTTTATTGTTCTATTTTATACCAGCAATCAGTAACTTATGTAAAATTATTTAATATAAATTTTATTAATTAGTAAACGTATTTAAAGGGAGTAATTTTAAACGCACAAATTTATATGTAGTGTAGCTTAATACTAGTAGTAGATGAAATTGATTGATTAAATTGTTTTTGTGGATGAGATTGTTCAAATGAATGTTTCGTATTCAGTTATAAAAATTATCAATAATTTTCATTTAATTGAAAGGCATATGTTACAGTTTTAATTACGTGAAATTTAACAACCTTGTATTGAAGGCTGGCATTGTGTTTTGATAAAGACACAATATTAAAAAAGAAAAGGTTATTTGGAGTATTTTGACTATTTTCTAAAGTCATGAATTCAATATTAATGCGTTCGGTCCACAGCAAAGAGTTGATTTGTGTATATTATTACTTATACTGGTTTTGTAAAATTTGTTCATTGTGTGCTTGACGTACTTGATTCTATATATTGTGTGTGTGTGTGTGTAACTTATAAATAGGGTATTTGTAATATTGTTTTATTTTGCACTTCCTTGACCCTTGACCAAAATGCTCAATTTTGACTTCGAATTTAAAATTCTATTACTTAATGGCTTCTATTTCAAAGTGTATAGTGAAACGCGGAGCGTTTCTCTACGTAATTAGAGACACAGAGTGTAATAGTATAATTACGACCAGTTTTGAACTGCGCAGTATTAGCGGCAGGTGCGGCGACCGGCGGAGGGGGACTAGAGAACGAATCCGCCGCCGTGGGCCGACGAGAGCGGGCGAGACATCGGCCGTTGGCAGATGGCAGTTGGCCGTTGGCAGAGTGGAGTGTGAGACGGTGCTCGCGACGAAGAAGATTAAATTCAGTGAACTGATCATAGAAATACGGACAGGAAGCAGGTGAATGTAATGTTGGCAGATGTCGGAATGTATAAGCTAAAGATTGTGTTCGTCATATCATAAATAGTGAAGATAGAAGTAAAACTGTAAATCGCGGAACTGATGCCTGTACGAGTTTCGGCCACGTGCTCCGTAGTGATAATTAGGAGAGTGGAAGAGAACTGACGAAAGGTGTTGCGACATAACAAGAAGTACATTGCAAGGACAAGACGAACGTAACCCAGAGGCCGTAAATGCTCAAGCGGAACTACACGCACAACAAACAGCGTCGAAGCAGAGGGATTCGTGCTGCCGCCGCCGCGGGCCGATAAGGCAGGAGCCCGCCTCACCAACCGCCCGGAGCGCCGGGCTGCGTTGAAGGTCACCGGCCGCTGCTGCCGTTGGCGATAGTCAGTGAACAAACGAGGTATTCATGGGACCCGAGGTATGATGAAATCTAGTTGTATACCGAATCTTGGTACCAAGACGGGGAGTAATCGTATGTGTGATAATGTACAGAACGTGTGATTTTAAGAATAAATTGTATTTGTGTTCAGACAAATTTCTTACTTTGATTTTCCAATGTAATGCCGATTCCTTTAAGAGACCCATTCACGAGATAAGACACCCGTCCGTTACAAATTTTATTGCAGTGGAAAGTACCGCCAAGCAGGTACGTCACAATATATATAAAATATACATATGTTATACATTGCGTTGCGCATTATTTTTACGTAAATTATAAATTATATTTCGTTTAGTATATGACTACATCCATTATATTGCAAATTTTGTAGATTAGTAGATTCAAATGTCTCGGTTCACGCGTGTCCTACATTTCTACATGTAGACTGTCTTTAGACGCTTATGGGTTGGCGGTGTGCGAAAATGGCTGCTTGTTCTTCCGTCTTCTCTTTCCGTCAGAATGAGGGTTTGTGCTAGCCACGCTTATTTTTGAAAAAAATATTAAGTTCAGAATGCATTGTATAGCCATGCATCCTATGTCGTGTGCCAAGGTTGGTTCGCCTTACTATTAATTCAAATGCTCGTATTGCCTTTGTAATACTTTACTCTCAAACAAACAAATACTATTGATCAGTCTGATGGTTTGGGTGCGAAAAGATACCGCCTCCCGCCGCCTCACAGCAAAAGAGTCAGTCGGCAGTACCAGTCGGCAGCACCAGTCGAACTTCACGCCAGTAATATGTGCTCCGTTTCGTGTCACTATAACAACGCTCGAAAGATTTATTGAAGTCACACCACTAATAGTAATTTATTTCAATCTTATACTTACAGTTCCGATTTATACTTTCATACAGCGTGCTCCTCATTTACGATTCGCATTACTTTTACAACCTGCTCTACGATCATTTACAAGTTTATTTCAATGGGACGTCCTTTAACCGAAGTTTTGTGTTATGTTCAACAACTATAAGTACTGCAAACTGTGTTTTACAACACGAGTAGTATTTAAAGATGTACAATATTGTCTTAGAACTTACTTGACTTCAACTACCTGCAACTGCGTTCAGGATTCACTTGTGACTATCTGATGCACGCAATCACAGCGTTCCAGGGTGAGAATAAGTTGAACCACCATATTACTTTGAGCTGCCACTGTGCCTGCTGCTCCATTAACACATTCAGTGTATGGTGCAGTGCCCACGGCTATCTGTGTGTGAATGTGTGTGTCATGAATTGCTTCTGGTAATTAATTTCAATGCCTTACGTGTGGCCATTCTTGCATAAACCCATGCATGCCTAATTCAAGGCCCCCATTTCGTCCTTTCCCCTGCGCGGCAAATCCGCTGGCGCTGGCGCCTTCAACGCCAACTATCAACTACAAGTACAACGGACAACGTCATTCAGGCCTCCTGCAGAGTCACTTCTGCCATCACACTTCATCCAGACAGGTAACATGCAACACGAATTGATCCATGTGCTATTAACAACAGGTCGTCCAACGTCTGGAGCTGTTTAATTGCCAACTCAAATAATGTCGATATATTCAAGAAATATTTACCACTTAGAATGGATATTTTCCCCAATAAAGCAGGTCTAACGTAATGCATCTTTGTTGTGATGATTTGCGAAGAATAGTTCTTTTATATTTGAATTTCAACTTTAAAAGTATAGTCACTTTATTTGAGGAAAGCAGCATCTGTTATCCGTTTTAGCAATAATTTATGTCTGATCCCTATATGAACTGAAAACCATACTAAGTTAATTCTGAAATTATTATTTATGAGATTTTTTTTGATAACTGAATTAGAAATTTTTTTATCCAAGAAGACACAAGATGACCTCAATGACAGATGACCAAAATGAATACATTTATTTTAGACTGATTTTAGTAAATAGAGTGCAGTTAATGGATAAAAATATGTGTACGAAATATAAAGAATTTTCCCTAAGAAAAGTACGCTAAACGGGACGAGTCGAAGCGATTATTCTACCCGTCAAGTGTCGAAGCGGTTATACAGCTGCTTTAGACGCCTGTTACAGAGGTGATCCAGGAGCGGAGGTTGACGACGTTGGCGTACACCCCTGGCTTGCAAGGGCGAGCGCAGCCATCGCCCCAAGACACAAGGCCCACCTGCTTGCCGCCAGCCACCAAAGCGCCTCCCGAGTCGGCAATACAGGCATCCTTGCCCCCGTCAGGGTAGCCAGCGCACAACATACGAGGGGTGATACTATCGTACACCCACTCGCAGATGTCTTCAGACAAGATGGGAACGGACACCACGCGCAGGCGCGTAGAAGTAGGACCATACTCCTGCAAACCGCATATGTTAGCGCGCTACCGTCCATGATTCTCTTGGTGGAACCAAGGCGGCAAGATCTGCAACTTACAGAGATACGACCCCAGCCGGTGACGTTGGCGACAGTGCCTGGAGGGGGCATGCTGTTGGCTAGGCGAATTCTCTGCACATTGGCGCCAAAAGTGAATTTGCCTTCGATCTAAAAACAGAAAAATCTAATGTATGCAATTATTATGAACATAAAATAACAAGACTTAAACTTAAAGAACATAAGTTGTAAAATTAATAAATAATACAATACATATTTGAGAGGTACATTAGCTTTTCACAAATGGTGAAGATACGTAAACAAGAATTTTCCCTTCACAGATATTTCTCTTTAAACCTTCTCTTCTGGCTTAAGGAGGCAAGCAAAATTAGAAATACATTTTTATGAAGTACCCCAAAACATGTCAAGACAAGCAAGGATAACTTTACTAATAAATGGAACATCCAGAAATAAATGCCATCCAATATATCCCATTATGAATTCATTCGAAGCAACGAATTCATTACCTCTTTCACATGTTTTATTTTCTTGTGCTACAAACAATTAATTTTTAAATATAATATTTGTGTTAATCGCTTTACTATTCGTGAAACCGTAGTATCTGACAAATAATATATTGGAACTGAAATTTACATTCTTTAAATACAACAATAATTAAATACTCAAAAAAATTAAGACGTCAACAATGTTATTAATGTCACTGACTTCAATTCTTTCGAAATTTCTTAATTGATCATTAACTCGAAATATTTTCTTCTGACGCAACGTAAAAACTCGACCTTATCAATGAAGTGCAGAGATGCCATTTTAGGCGAAACTACTACAAGGAAGATGTATTGTAACCATGGAATCCAAATATCTACTTTTTGAAATGACGTCTTACTTATTTATTTCATCCAATTATTGTAATTAAACGTTACTAAAAATTAATAACTATATAGACAATCAATGAACATTAATAAGTGATATAATATAGGCCATTTTTATTTTGCATATTACAATAAAAAAGAAAAATCGGCAAATCGGCGTTCGTATTCATCAAGTTGATCCTAGAAAGAGTTCTAGAAATTAGACTGGTCTCCAGGTCGAGAAAAACTTCGAACAAATTAAAAAATATTACAGATTAATCACCTGGATATTAGTTCTGGAATGGTTTTTCATATCATTCATTCCAATTTTTCCATAGCCCATAGTTGGTGTAAATATATTTCATTAATTTCAAGTAGAAATAACGCAAAAACTCTTTGTTTTTCTTAAATATTATACCTAACCTGTCTAAAGAGCTTATTTTCTAGCACTGACTTTGTCTTTGGGAAAAATGTGTTTATTAAAGTTTGTAGTATTAAATGTTTTTTTTTGTTTTCAAAAAATCGAGCACAACGCGAAATCATGACTAGAGCTATACTTTTTTTATTGTCTCTTATTACACAAATCATGAAAATTAAAGGAAAAAGTTATGAGTGGTTTTTTTGATTTGACTTGAGAAAAATCTACTGTTTTTTGCAAAAATTGCAAAAACTTTTTTAAAGACCTCATTTGGTACAACAGACTGACTGAGTCAAAAATCTTATCAATTCTTTCATTTTGTAGTTTTTTTTTTTTTTTTTTTTTTTGCAACCCATCTTTATCGCTCTTCTTTCTATACGTGACGAAAATTTAAAGAAAAAACTTGGAGCGCTTCTGGTGAAGAATCGAACATTTCATTTCCAAATGACGCAAAAACTACTCGATGTTCAGAAAAATTGTACATGACTTTTTTAAAATAGCTAATTTTTTTACGACAGACTTTGTCTGAAACAAAAAATCTCTATCTTACATTTTGAAGTTTTAATTTATTTTACAATTTTCTAAAAATCGGGGATGTCAACGAATATTGGACTTGCACAAATCTCTCAAAAGACCTTTGCACTATTTTGAAACTTTGAAAAAGACCTAGGGGCTTAATATAAAGTATTCCCAAAATTAAATTTTCGATTTTAAATTCCTGAGATCAGCTAGAAGGATTGAGGGATATAAATTTTGGAGAAAATCAGTTAACGGCTTATATGCTAGCGTTATGCACAGATGGACGAACAGACAGACAGAAGTTGCAATCAATCGATTTGTCGGTACTAAGGACTCACAAAACATGGTTTCTGGCTTCACCATGTGTTAAAGGTTCTATACTTAGCAACACGATTTATTCTCTTTTTCCTTACCAGGGCCCGGCAATAAAAGTTTTTGTGTCGGAAATGTTCTATTTTCCGGCGAACAATTACAATAGTTTATCTTTTTACGTTACTAAGCTCGAAAAAGTAATAATCATGTTTGTTTATTCGTATGTTGTGCGATACCGGACCGTTCATGTGGTTGCGATAACACTGTCAACTTATTGCCCGCACTTGCGGAAAGTTTATTGACATAATACAATGGGAATGCGCATATATCTGTCGCACTCAAAATGGGGCATTGTTGATCATGATTCAAGAGTTTATGATGTCTCAAGCACCACTGAAGAGGATTGCCACCCACCGTACCCTAGCATGTGAAGCGCGTCTTCGCTGCATATTCCGTCCCCCGCCATTGTAAATTATCGGCCGGAGTTATTTCTTAAACGTTATCTCGGACAGTAAATGAAATTTACCCAAACAGTGACACAGCGAATACGTGCCCAAATATGTGGGAGAATGTTTTAAGAATAGGATTATTGTCTGCCGTATTCAGTCCAGAATTCAGAACAGACCCACACCAGCGATAGAACCTATTAAAATGTTCGAAGAGCGTAGTGAAACACGTGGTTGACAATCACAAAATCAGTAGCGTGTGAGGTGTGATTCATTGCAATTAGAGACACCTTGCCGTGTACGTTAGTATCTGATCCATTGTACGTGAAATCGCACAAGAGGTTCACGACGATTTTTAAACGTTCGATATTTGTGAGAGTTGAGTCCGTATAGTAAGAAAAGGAAAGATTTTGGATTCTTCCATTCTCTTTGGATGCTGTAATTTCTACGACACTAGTTTAACATGTCCAAAAGGTTGTTTAATTTTTTGAGAGCATATTTTACAAGTTTCGTCTATTTACTCAACCCTTACTGAGGTTTTATTATTAAGAAACGAATTCAGGATATTTTCCATTTCATTATATTCTCTAAGGTCATTACCATTTATTGGTTCAAAAGTTTGGTAGTCATTTCTTAAAATCTCTTTACTTGTGTGGTTGGTTCATGGATTAGTAAAATATTCTAACTAATCTTTTGTGATGATATTAATCAAATGTACAGTGCCTCTTTCTTCTGTTTCAATTTTTCAGAGCCTTGTAGGCATTTGTCTGAGTGCCATGATGATCGTATTTCATAATTAAAACAGCTTTCTCTTTTTAATTCTCTCACTTCTTTTTTGCTGTATCACATTTGAATTTATATATTTGTTATTTAGTTTATAAAATTTTAGATACACTTCCTTTTTACTTTATTATTTGTTTTATTTCTTGATTGCAAATATTTAGACCTCTGGTATTCCTCCGTTTGTAATTTGTCCCTAAAATTTCTTCAGCCGCTTTAATTATTAAGTTTATAAGACTCATCCATTCTTGGTTTATATCGATATTAATTGCTCTGTGATTTATATTTTTTTGTATTCTTGACCAGTATAGTCTCCGTATACTGTCTCTTCTTAAGAGATGTACTTTGAATACACTATGTTCTGATATCTTTGAAAAATTCTAGTTCGCTAACCATGTTAGGGAAATTCTAATTTTAAATGTTAAAAGAAAAGGGCCAGAGTGTACTTTGGCACTTGTGTATACACGTGTCTAATCTAATACGTTCGACTTCATTTTTTGATTAGCAATTATATACCGTAGTCTATCAATGATTTGGAGCCTCTAGATTCCCACGTGTTTTATGTACTTTGTGTTTATAGAGCATCTTTATATTTGTTATTTTTAGTTCATATAAAAATGTAAAATACGTTAATGTTTTCCCATTTTTATTTAACATTGTTTCCCCGTGTGGACCCAATATACCTCCAATTGGCATGTTACCTACTCTAGCATTAAAATCGCCACATAACATTACATTAGATAATCATTTCTGTTAGTACATGGGTCGCCAAATTCATTGAAAGTTGGCGCCACGCTTCGAATAACTCAGTTTCGCTACACTTCGATGGCGTTTCAGAAGAAAAGATGATACATTTAAACTTCCCTCTCGGAGAGAGTCTAATCTTGTTAAAAAACGCGTAAATTACTTCCCAATTGACCACATACTCATTTGTTGTCCAAAGCTTTTTTCTGAAATGGATTGTCAACTGGTTCGAAAATTCACCAATAGATTGCACCACCTCCTGGGTGGCCAATACCAAACATTAACACATTGTAGGATTTCCCGGAATTTAATATTTTTCACATCGGAGCTCGCATTGTACGAAAGTCAGGAGAGCTGCAGGCAATTTTGAAGCAATCGTACACAGAATATAAGGAAAACGCGCATGGGAAGTTTAATTCAGTACGTTGGCACTTTCTAGCTCGTTTCTGCAGTCTCCACGACCGCAGCCTCCAAAGCGCGGCAGGAAAGAGCGTGCATTGGCACCCAGCGGTACCGTTGACGATCTCTTTAATACTCATTGATTCTTTCGCAAATCTATGTCTATTATCTGTCGCTCTTTTTTCAGAACTCTCAGTCTGATGAGACAGAATGTGATGCTCGTTGCAGTTTCTGCTAATGCTCTCTCAATTCTTCAATTAGTTTAATCAAAATCAAGTAGCCTCAACAATTTCTGTTAATCTTCTTCAGTTGGTTTTTTAGAGTTTCATAAAATATATGGCTTAATCCATTCCTTCCTTCTAGGGCGTAAATGCTGAACATTACAAGTTTTTTTCGGGTGTTTTTAAGTCGGATGTACATCATCCTTTCATTTACAAACTTATAACTATGTATTTTGGTTTTTAACGTTTTGTTGATGAGAATATCCACTTTTTCAGATACTTTTTGTTTGTTTGGGACATCTGAATAATAATATAGGTAGTTTTGTAGGTTTATACTTCCCTTTCACTTTTTCTTTGTTTCTGTTTCAGGTACTATACCTACGTCTAAATCTTTAAAGATCACTGATGTAAACGATTCAATTAGTTTAATCAAAATCAAGTAGCCTCAACAATTTCTGTTAATCTTCTTCAGTTGGTTTTATAGTTTCTAAAATTTTTGGCTTAATCCTTTTCTTCCTTCTAGGGCGTAAATGCTGGACATTACAAGTTTTTTTCGGGTGTTTTTAAGTCGGATGTACATCATCCTTTCATTTACAAACTTATAACTATGTATTTTGGTTTTTAACGTTTTGTTGATGAGAATATCCACTTTTTCAGATACTTTTTGTTTGTTTGGGACATCTGAACAATAATATAGGTAGTTTTGTAGGTTTATACTTCCCTTTCACTTTTTCTTTGTTTCTGTTTCAGGTACTATACCTACGTCTAAATCTTTAAAGATCACTGATGTAAACGAACGCAGGACCCCTGTCCAACAAACTGCCAAAAACAAATATTGTTTTGGAAAATAATTATTTAGTTAAATAGTCGACAGAAGAAGAAACCCGTGACGGGAACGCGGAACCAAATTTTCTATACTCGTAGAATAACGGGGAAACTTTCCAGATATAAAACAAGTTTTAAAAAATAAGACAATTTAGAGAATCATCCAAAAGCATATTTTAAAAGAGGGTACAACAATTTAGAAGAAAAACTTCAAGACGCAGAAACATACTTACACCGAAAGACAATCGAATATCGGCAACAGATGTAAATAGCCTTCGAAATAAGTTGAAATTGGTGAAATGGTGGATGGAACAGATTCGCGAGCCGACTGCAACACTATCACGTTCAGGAAAGTGAATATTTGGCAGACATTACCCGCGCGTATGGAATACACTTATAAGAAGTCCAAGTATGTGATGTAATTTTAGTAAAGCTTGAAACATTGTAAATTGCCATCGAAATTTACTGTGCGCGGTATAAATTAGAATAGTGTAAATATTTTTGTCATTAAGTGTGATTGTTAGATTTCGATTAATTTGTTATTGTGTAGAAGGTTTGTTTTTTGCTGTTTTTGTGTACTGGTTTTTTCGGCAGCGTTCCAGAGGCGGCGAAGATCGCCGCCGCCGCCGAAAGAACTGTGGTCCCACTGAGCACGGGACTGAGTGAGTGAACACTTGAATAACGTCTGTTTTTATATTCGTCAATCAAGATAGACGATTTCTCCTTGCTCTAGCAATATGATAATGAAAATGTGTGGCTCTATCTTGTACAAGAAGGAACTTAGGTCGCGGCACAATATAAATATTCCAGTGGCAACGCCGTTTGTTCCGAAAATATCATTGTTGTAAAATTTGTTTTGAACAAGGCGTGGATCTCCGGCAAATACACGATAGATGTACGGAAATTATCCTCACATAGATAGAGGAAGGACGGGATTGTCCCACTAAGGCGTTCAGCTTCCTTGTGTGCTCATCCGCGCACGTTCCCTGTGGATATACTCTATGACTCCGATACCTTAATTCATTTAGCCTGGTTCTTAGCATTTGTCGTCATATTAGATGAGGCCATGCAGTATCTTCGGGGATTGTCAGTAGTTATGGCTCCCCTGGCCGCGTTGCAACTTTACTGCATCCGAGACTGCAGTCACTTGTACTAATTCGAAGTGAAGGATGATTAATTGAAAGAAGATTTAAAAATAGTTAAGTCGGAGAAGATAAGTGACTTCCTGGGCTGTCGAACTCTATGCGCATCGGGATCGAAAGAAGCAAGAGTTGATCAAGGGAGATCGCCAGGACAGATTTAAAACGTGGCGCATAAGTGAGCGGCAGAAAATTTTTAGATTTAATTTAGTTATTTAGTCATAAACAGAAAAAACTGTTAGTGAAGTTTAATCTGCGAACGTTGTTTGAGTTCCAGAAATTCTTCTTAATAAATAAAAATAAATTTTGAAATAAGAGCAAGAATAGCAACATTTGAAGATTTAGAACTTTTCGTTCCCGAGCTATATAAAACCTTATTGCCACGGTAAACGAACTGCAGATTTTATTTTCTGCATTGCTAACAAAATAGTAACTAGCCTTACCTATACACCTAGCTACTACAAGCAAAAGAAGAGTGCCACAAAACGTGCGCATAGTGAAGCGACATTTATGTCCAGAAGCTAAACAAGGGACCATATCAGCATTTGGTCAATAGATCAGGTTAACTGGACAAAAACCTGATCGAGATGGAGGTCATTGCCCTGGAAGCTCATCTACGTAATTTGGTACAAGCAAATTAGCCTTAAAATATACAATACAAATGTAAACTAATTTATTATTAATCAGTTTTGTTAAAATAAACCTTTATTTGCTTTCGATGATAGAAAAAATTATGCAGCAAAATAGATTTTACTTTTAACTTAAATTCGTGAACTGATTTCAATTATTTAATGTCATCTAGCAATGCGTAGTAAAGTAACGTACATGTATTGTATGTGGATTTCTAGTAGGGAGCTGTTGATACTTATACTTCATTAATGTGATTTCTACGACATGTGTTGTAGAAATAAATATGAGTATTTCACATCAAAATCAGTTGTTTCCGGGCTTGAAGGCCGTGGTCCAATGGAAACTTGTCCATACGTTTCGCCTGCAACTGTGGCAGGCATCCTCAGTGGCGTTGCTGGCGGGGGCGTAGTGTCCTAGTTGGGAGCGCCGCGTTGACTGACGCTCCCGCGGCTCTGGGGCCTGTATTCATAGTGAAAGGCGAGGTTCGCGCGCTCGCGTCTGATTGGGGCGCGCCGCCTGTTCTCGCACCTGATTGGGCCACGTCAGCGGTACTGGTTAGCTGCCGAGTTTTGGTCGTACGAAGTGCCGGGTACCATGTACTGTTTAATTTTTCTCCTTCTTCTTTTCTGTTAAAATTGTTCTTGTGTTTGTAAATCTCGATGGCTTCCATTTGGAGTCTCTTGTAGTAGTGTGTGCTGGTGGAGAGAATATCCGTCGCTTCGAAGCGCATGTCGTGTCCGCGTCCCGACAGCGCGTGATCGGCGACTGCTGACTTGTCAGTATGTCCTAGGCGGCAGTTCCTTTTGTGTTCTTTTAACCTAGTATTGAAACTTCTCCCTGTAGTACCTATGTATACGGAACCACAAGAGCAAGGAATTCTGTATACTCCAGCTAAAGACATACGATCCTGGGGGTCTTTGGCCGAACGTAAAATGTTACGGAGTTGTTGGGTGGGTTTAAAGACAGTTTTAACCCTGTGTCTAGCTAGCAGTCTTCCTATGCGGTCCGTTACCCTATTCACATAGGGCAAGAAGACAGTACCGAGTAGAGTATCTTTTGCGTGGTTTTGTTCTGTCTTCCTCTTCGGGTGAAGAGCTCGTCTTACTTCACTGGGCTTGTACCCGTTGGCTTGTAAGGCCTTCTCCAGGTGTTGTAGTTCTTCGGGTAGGTGATCGGGTTCGCAAATGCGTTTAGCACGGTCGTAAAGTGTTTTGATCATAGCGCGTTTTTGCCTGGGATGATGATTTGAGTTTTTGTGTAAATAACGATCCGTGTGCGTAGGTTTCCGGTACACTTTATGTCCAAGGGAGCCATCTGGATTGCTGTTGACCAAAACACTTTGGATCATCTCAATAATATACACCCAAGAATTCAATTAACCATGGAGATGGAAAAAGATAAATAACTTGCGTTCTTAGATGTTTTGGTCAACAGGAATCCAGATGGCTCCCTTGGACATAAAGTGTACCGAAAACCTACGCACACGGATCGTTATTTACACAAAAACTCAAATCATCATCCCAGGCAAAAACGCGCTATGATCAAAACACTTTAAGTAACCAGTAAGCCAGTTTTGACAAAAATAAATTCTTAAATAATAGGCAAGTGTTTATTTATGTTTTATGTGCATTCGTTTTGAGGATTGACTGAATTGAGAGACCTAGACATTGTGTTACCTTAACATCAGCTAATAGCATATTGTTCATATTTAATTGAGCATGCGATTGCTGATTTGAAATGCAAAGATGCATTGAAACTGTTTTTCCTTTGTTAACTATTATTTTGATATTACAAAACCAATTTGAAACTTATTATATCGTACGATTTATTCTTTCTTTTTTGCAAAACAAAACGTATCATCGGCAAACAGGAATTTTCTTCCATTTTTAATAGACGAGGGCATATCGTTTACATATAACCGAAAGAGGATTTATCGAACCCCATATTCAATTCGTAAAGAATTGGAAAGATGTCCATTAGTTCCAGTACTGTATTTATACTCTTTGTGATCGATGTTTAGGGTTATCCAATCTAGGGCGATACCACGAAGAAGGTAATTTTGATAGCAAAATATTATGGTCAATAACGAAAAAATCTTCCGAAAGATCTAAACATATTCCAATGAGTACTTCATTTTGGTCTATTGATGAAGCAACATCTTTAAGAAAAGGAAAAATGGCAATGTCCAGAGATTTTAATTTTCTAAACCCATGTTGTGAGTCTGAAAACACTTCGTTTTTCCTGAGAAAAGTTTGGAAATATTCCTGTGCATCAAGAAGCATTGAAAATGTATGTTAACGGGTGTATAAGGGGAGGTACCAAAGTTTTCAATACAAAATCTAGAACTTCTTTTAAACCAGATTAATATTTGGTTTTAATGTACTTATCATTCTCAGGGTTTTGTTAGAAGTTTCGGAAAAAAATAATGCGAAGAAATCTTTTGGGAAAGAGAAAAAACTGTGATGTAACTTTTGTTGGTAGACCGTAGTGCTAATCTCCATTTTGGTAATGGTGTAGTATTCACGCATAATGAAGGTATTAATTTCTGTAGTCCACATCGTCTTTGTGCGTTGCCTGACTGCGACAGTGGTCTCTGGAAGCAATATATTGCTTCTCTTGGAAGCACTTGCGGCAGGTGGATCTGTAAATGGAGATGGATGGGTGGTTATCTTTGGCTGTAGTATATTTGGGGTTATCCCCGAACACGGCCCCTCATGATTGTTTTCTACTTAGGAGACCGCAATTCCTCCAGTACCCTTGATATTTTCTTGTTTATTTACAAAATACCATGTATGTCTAGTTTAATTTTTTAAATATTACATTCATGGCTTCTACCGATTTATCACTTTAAATATCAGACTTTACTGAATCATCATAATGTTTGGATTCCATTATTTCTGTACATTTATTTGAATGTGAATCTTGGCTCCCCAACTTTCCATAAGGTTTTCTAGCTACTTTATTTGGTCTATCCTTCTGATATTTCTTCAAGGATGTTTCGTCAACTTCTAAATTGCTACATGCATCTAATACACTTTCACTGAGACTTGTTTCTAGTTATTTTTTCAAATTCTAACCCACATTATGATTTACATTCCGTTACTTTATTATCTGTTACAAATTCATAGCCACTAATAGTTTTAACAAATCTAATATGCTTCGAAAGTATCATGCCTTGTTTGATAGTATCCCACAATCTATAAGCTCTAGTTTGATGTGAGTAATATGCATTTTCATTCCCTTGCTTGTAATTCACTATTACATTGCCTTGGAATTACTACATAAGCTAAACTACCAAACAACTTTAAATGTTTTACAATTGGCTTTTACATCTTTATATTCCTTTTGGCACATTATCTTTAATTGTACTATGCGAAACTTACACTACTATGCGAAACTAAGTTTTTTACATAGCAAGCTGTTACTACTGCTTCTGTTCATCTGCTTTCAAGAACGCATGCTTTCCTCCCAAAAATCATTACGTATCACCCGGTGTCTACTTCCGAGAATAAAAAAGAATTTTAAGGAAATTAATAGGGTTGTCCTAGCGGCAGTCCGAAACAGTCCCGAACAAGTCCGCGCATGCGCAGTATAGGCCGTTCCAGCAGCAGCAGCAGTCAGCGATTGTGATTGTGAAAGGTTGCTGATTAGTTTGAAACCAGTCGCCAACAGCCCGAATCAGGTCGTGCACTCTCCCTCAAACTAGATATCCGCGCGTGCGTACGTCGGACCCCGAGTTCTCGCCAGAGCCAAACTTTAACAACGCGCCATTTACGTTTCCGTCAGGTTTACGCATATTTGTTTTGTGTTCCCCTCTATATATTTTGAACCTGGTTTGTTTTACATTTTATTGATTTTTTTTGTTTTCAGTGACTTCGATGTCTTTCGGATTTTTCTCGTGGATATTGGAATTTAACCCTGCTTAATTAAAATTTTATTAATTCTTGGTTATTGGAAACAGCTATCTTTCGGAGTTTTTGTAGATATTATAATTTGTGTGTACTACGACAGAGTTTTTAATGTTTGTCCTCTTCCTACGCAAAATGACAATAAAATCTTGTTCCAAAACATGGTAGATTGAGAAGAATCTGTCCAACCGCTATTATCACTCGTTTCAAATAATACAATAAACGGAAATCCTAAAGAATAATCAAAAACAATAGCACAAGTCACAGTTGACCAGGTTCAAAACTCGTAATTAATAGCGAGGTCAAAAAAAATAATAAGCAAACAAATATGGAAAAACGTAAAATGCAATTAAATACCAGGAACTGACCAGGACCAGGTCGCTTTTATTTTTGCACGCTATACGAAAATTGTGACATCTGGCGAATCCGATGAAACGAAAGCAGCGGCACCTAGAGACTGATTCCTGAACCTACTTGTTCCAGCAGATCCCAATCCGGGGCTCGTTTTGACTAGTTTGCGCTCGCGCATGCGCAGAGAGAGACGACGTAAAACAGTCCAGGATTGTTGGCTGGAACAAATCTATTAGTTCAGGAAAAAAAAAAAAATAATCAGGATCAGCCAGTAATTTCCATAGACCACTGTCGCAGGCAGGCAATGCACAAGGATGAAGTGGACTACAGAAATAAATACCTTCATTACGCGCGAATACGACACCACTACCAAAATGGAGATTGACACTACGGTCTACCGACAAATGTTTCATCAAAGATTTCTTCACCGTTTCCCTCATTTTGATGTTAGTGAGCAAAGAATAGCTGACCAGCGTCGAGCAATTGTTCAGAAAAATCTCCTCTGCACAACTTCTGTGAGCAATCAAGGAAGAAGTGGGAAAAATGCTTAACTCCTCAGAACCTAGTAATCTGAGGGCAGTGGGGATATCAGCTGTGCAAACTCAGGATGACAATGAGACAAGCCTGTCAGAAAGTATTGAAGATGGGAATAGTAAAGACGTGCAAATTCGCAATGAATTTGCAGTCGCACATGCGGAATTTGTTGAAACTGACCCAATGAATTGCTATCTCATTCGAAGGCAAAAATTCTCGAAGAAATTAGCAAGAGCTCTCTGCTTTTTCAATGACAAAGTACTGCCACAACATCTACAACAAAGACCATCATTCGAAGAAGTACACAAGCAAATTATTGTGCTGCATTTGTAGCTTCACAATGTAGCTATTTGAAGCTTTTCAGCCGCATGGCAACTGCCCACAACGATTGAAGTGGAAAACGTTTTCCACCTTGAGAAGGACAACTGGTGATTCGTATAGAACGCACTTCGAGAGGTATTGGAAAAGTCACACAATTTAAAAAAAGAAATTCCTAAGGAAACACCACAAAAACGGAGAGAAAAGGTGAATAAAATCCTTATAATACAAAAATACATACGAAGCACGAGCCCTTGTACTAAACAATAACAAAACATCTTGACACCCTACGACAAAACCTTTTGGCGTTGAGAAAACGCCTTTGACGCTACAGTAATTGCACTATGGGGAAGCAACAGAATACTTTTTTTACAGAAACTAGAAGCATCCTACAGAAATATTTCAAAGGAAAAGGGCTTCTAAGTGATATGAAAGAGTCGAAGCTTCCCTCAAATGCACAGATAGAGGGCTTTTGGAAGCCTATCTGGTCATCTGCTGTGTCCCACAACCCAGATATGACGTGGATTGAAATGGAATATGACAGACACCGAAATATCCCTTTAATAGGTGAACCAATCATTACCGTGCAAGTTGTCGAAGCAGCTTCGAACAAATCACATAACTAGATGTCATCAGGCAGTAATGACCTGCACAATTATTGGCTCAAAACGTTTAACAGCAATCACCCTCATATTGCTAATATAATTCAATATTTTCTTCACAACCCAGAATATCTGCCTTGTTTCCTCACTAAAGGTAGAACGTTCTTTCTACCAAAGGTGTGTGTTACTAAAAACCCCTCGAAGTACAGGCTTATAACCTGCCTTTAAACTTTTTTTCTAACTCTTAACATCGTGTGTTACAAATGATTATGATACATATTGAGGAACAGAAGATCTTAGAGAAACAACAGAAACGATGTGGACCTGGATTTCAGGGATGTAAGGAGCAACAAATTATAGACTGTAAATATGAGTCAAGGTCTTGAAAAACAAAGAAAATTGTGCGCATGCTACATAGATTATGCTAAAGCATTCAAAAGTGTGCCCCATTATTGGCTCCTTCAATGTTGGGATGTATACAAGGCCCCCTGTTTATCCAAAACTTCCTGAAAATCACAATGACTCGATGGAATACAAAACTGTATATCTCTAATGGAAAATAATCTGTTTACAGAGATATTATACACATCCGCCGAGGGATTTTCCAGGATGACCCTTTAAGCCCTTTATTGTTCTGCTTTGCGTGAACCCCGTGACTGCTCTCCTAAATTCATTTAATTATGGCATCACTCTAAATATGGAACCCAACTCTTCTTCGGTCTCGCATCTTCTTTACATGGATGACCTGAAACTTTATGCAAACACTGAGAGTCATATGCGGCAACTAATAGGCGTGACGGAGAAGTTAACTGACGACATCAAGATGAAATTCAGTTTGAATAAGTGCAAGAGAGTGAATATATTCGAGATCATATCCAAGTTAGAAATTTGGAAAATGATGATGAACCAAAGATTTCCTTCATGGAACCCCATGAAACACACAATTACATGGGTTTGCAACACTCACTGAGAATCAAACACACTGTTACTAAGAACACACTGATAACTGAAGTGTGTAAATGATTGCATGGACTTTTAAAAACTCAACTCTGCTAGACACGTCGTACAGGCCATCAATTCATTTGTTATTTCAGTGCTGACATACTCCTTTGGCGTTATTAAATGGAGCAACACCGACCTCAACAAACTCCAGAGGACAATTCGAACCGCTATGACTCAACACCGAAAACATGATCCCCATTCCAATACAGAGCGTTTTACCTTCCAAGATCGCAAAGAGGGCGATGTGTTGTAGATTTCATAAATCTACACAGCTCTCGAATTGCATCACTCAGACGATACTACCTGGAACATTGTGAGAGAGTTCAGCAAGCAGTGAGCGCAGTTGATAATAACATATATACTCAACCGTGTGAGCGATTTCCATTAAAGGTCTCTTGTTAAATATCTACGTCTACGTGTGTTTTTACACAGAAAGTTTCTGAGCTATTAATTTTGTTTTAATTCCACTAGATGACACTGCAGGACAAAAGTGCTCTGCATGTTACCTCAATTTCCATTCAAACAGCGCTCCATCTGGGCTCCGTTGTTGCTGAGTGTTAACATGTGGCGTAGGGCGAGACACAGAGACAACGGATAAACAGAGAAAGGGAGGGACAGGGAAAGAGAAATTAACACAGAGAGGGGGGGAGAGAGAGAGGGGGGAGAGAGAGAGGGAGAGAGGGGGGAAAGAGGAAGAGAGAGGGAGAGAGTGGATGAGAGTGGGAGAAAGTGAGAGAGGAAGAGAGGGAGAGAGAATGAGAGAGAATGATAGTGGAAGAGAGAGGGAGAGGGAGGGAAAGAGTCGGAAAGAGTGGCGGAGAGTGGGACAGATTGGGAAAGAGGGATAGAAAAGGAGAGAGAGAGAGAGAGAGAGAAAAGGAAAGATGAAGAGATAACAACGTCTGAGGGGTTCCGCTAGTTATGTGTATAAAATCTGAAAACTTACTCTCATGACCGCGATGTCGTAATCATCTGTGACCAGGTTGTGGCTAGGGTGGATAACGATTTGCGCCACCTCGTGAACGCTGCCTCCCTTTTCGCGTGTGGTCGTGCCGGCGCGCACCGTAATTAAGTCAGAGGATCTAAACGGAGCACACAAGACGTTCGTATTTGCTTTTGATATGATTCCCAGCATGTTTCTAGTCGTATTATTCGTACTAAGTACTCACCTGTCTACGCAGTGGGCAGCAGTCAAGACCCACTCAGAGCTAATGATGGACCCACCGCAATCGTGATATCCTTTCTTCTGCAAGGAGATCTGGAAGCATTTTTATAGACCAAACATGGGTGATTTGATAAGAAACCCACACGAAGGAAATTTTATGACTTCATTCTGAACAAGAAAGAGTATGCGAGATTTATTGAAACGTAGATATTAAGTAGTTCTGTGCGGAGATATGGAAGTGAAATGGATTTAATTTCAATTCTTTGTGGCAGAACTTAATAAAGGAATATTAGTTTGATACTTTTAACAAATTGAAGCATTATTTCTGCGTGTAGTCGAGGCAATCATTCTTCATAATATATAATTCGTATTGTGAGATTACCTGGTAAGGGAACTTGTCGATTGTGGTGGTGATGCCGCCAGTAATGCGGCTGCCCTTTGGGGGCGAAAATTTGGTGTCGGGGTCTGACTCGAAACATCCGTCACTGGGTGCAAGCGACTCTGAAACTGACGAAAAAAATCTCAGCATATTAACACGAAATTTGTAGAATATTTCTGGGATGTCGTTATTCAATGATGCATTCCTTTCGGAAATTCATAGTCGTATGATGTTTTATTTGTATTCCAATGGATGCGACTAATTGAAATTGGAGTTTCTTTATTTGTGATAATATTTTAATTATTTCATATTTTTATTTTCTCGCCTTAAGTCTTTTTCGTAAGAAGAGTGTGTTATGTAATCGTGCTTCATTAAACGGTGAAATGTCGACAGAAGGAACCTTATTGCCTGGTTCTCGTAAGGATAAAGTGAACAAATCCTGTTGCTAAATTTAGACAATCATTCTCTAACTAGTGGTGTATCTAGAAAACATGCTTTGTTGGTTCTTGATACCGAAAAATCGTTTGACTGCAAAGTGCCCGTCTGTCAGTCTGTCGGTGGTCACCACAAGTGCCTAAACCATTCAGCCGATTGTCTCCAAAATTGATATTTCTCAATCCATTTGAATGATCTCTTGGCGTTAGGAGTTACAAATAAATATTTTGATTTTTGAGGGTAATCCACATAAGTCCTTAGAACCATTTTGAAAAGTTTCTCAAAAAATGTTCCAATCTGTTTGATTAAAATTTGTTTTTGATAGTGCGAACGACATACAAGAGAATAAGAGAATGGTTTAAATCTCATTTTCGTTGACATCTGCGATTTTTGGTAATATGGAATGTATAATTAAACTACAAAATTGTAAACAGATTTTTTTCCACAAGTACTTTATGTCTTAATAAAATAGCTTTTCAAAAGAGGTCATGTAAATTTATTGTAGGATATAAGTTGTTTTTGTTGAAATTTACACTTAAAATTACCGTAAATTTTTTCTCAAAATTGGCTCCACATGTTTTGTTAATATTTCCTTCAGTTTTGTAATAGAAGACGGTAAAAAATATTATGGTTGTTGCATTTTCACGTGCAATTGGAGATGGTTAATTGGCGGGTATGGACTAAGCTCTTTGGAGGGAAGTTTCGCTGGTTCGAGCCTTGGGCTTGGAATATTATTACTGACAATTGTCAGTTGCCAAAGAAAATAATTGAGAGAGTTATTTAAAACCATTTGAAACAATTCTAATCACAATTACAATTGGTTAAAATAAATGAACTGGAAGAAATTCCATGCTATTTTTGATCTTTAAACTAGTAAACAATTTTTCACATCTTTCAGTGCGTCAGTATGAACTGATTTAATGAAAATAATGAATATGTCAACATTCAATAAAAGTATAATATAACCACTACCCGTGCGTCTAACTTAGACATCGCTAATGGCTCCGCAATTATTATTACTTTCTCTTCTTACGAACCCTTTGTTGGAAAAAAGTTATGTAAATAGAAAAGTATGAAGAAAAAGAAAGTTATGTAAATGTGCGCGAGAAAACGCTGACATTTCGCCATAAGAAACCTTGTTGCGGGGTTATGGTAAAGGAAAAAACAAAAAATTTTGCAGCTAGATTTAAAAACAAATACTCGAACTCGTGGTATAGCCAGAATTCATGCTTTGTTGGTTCTTTACCGAAACATCGATTGATCGGCAACAACCGATTGTCTGTGTGTCCGTCTCTAGACAGCGCTACGCGTTAACAGTTTAGCTGATTTTCTTGAAAATTGATGTTCGCTGATTGATCTGAACGAACTGGTTTCTAACGGATATATTGATTGTTGAAGGTTTTTTACTTTCTCGCAATTTCTAACATACGAAGAGAAAGTACTGTAATCGAGTGTCGAAAAACAGCGAATTTTCAGCACAAAAACTCTTATTACCGGGCCCTAGTAAAGAGAAAGGTTATAAATTTAGATGCTAAATATAGAAAAAAATACCCTGGCACTTGGTATAGCCCAAAACCATGTTTAGTGGGTCCTTGATACCGAAAAAACGATTAAAGGAAAGACGTCTGTCTGTCCGTCTGCACAACGGTAAACCGGTCAGCCGATGTTCTTCAAAATTGATATTCCCCAATCGTTCTCGCTGATGTCGCGGACTCAGCAATTTAAAACCAATATATTATATTGCGGGTACATTTCATGAAACTTCTAAGTCATTTCCAAAAGTTTTGTTTCGAATTTATTGATTAATTTTTCATGTTGAGAAGTGCAAAGGTCGTTTACGAGATTGCTGCATCATTTACTCTGGCTTCTCCAATTTTTCGAAAATTGGAAAAAAAAATAACTTCAAAATTTAAGATAGATATTTTTGTCCAAATATCCCGATCTCTTCCGAAAAAGTAACGTACAATATTTTGAAAACCAGAAGTTTTGCGTTTTTTCCGTTTGAAGTTTTAAAAAAATTCCCAAAACCACTCCAACTGTTTTCTTTTTATTTTCTTCACATATATAATAAGAAACAATAAGAAATATGACACGTGTCATGATGTGGTCGAACACGCGCCATTAAAGTTGCCGCCAGAAGTTACTACCGGCGCCGCTCAAGAGAGGGCGCCAATCATCAACCCTACAGCTCCGTCACGCTCGGGCAAGCCTCGGAGCAGAAGGGTTCACCCTTATCGCGGAGCTGGCCGGCGGACCTTCACCCCGAGCGGGGTATAAGAGCGCTGCCCGGGCGGGCAGTAGCCAGTCAAGAAGCAAGCGCCAGTGAGTTAACAGTGAAGTGTACAGTGCGACGTCGAGTGATTACGAACTTGGGCTGCCCCAACGGAGAAACTGTAAACAACGCTACGCATACGGAACATCTATTGGAATATTGGTTGACTTGGCTTATGTTAGTGGATTTTCTATTGGTTTGTAGAATAAAAAGAATTTTAAGAAATTTTGTTGTTCTTTGTTGTTTTGGCCACAACATGTCATTTTCGTGTAATGCTTGTTTTCTTAAAATTTGCCAAAATCATTTCAAAACTACAAAATTGAAGGTATTGAATGTTTACTTAAGGCAAAGTTTCTTGTAAAAAATAAGCACTTTAAGAAAGTCGTGTTCAATTTTTTTCAAATACGAAAGATCATAGTGTAATTTCCGCCCAAAATTAATGATGTAATTACCGGTTTGACCACCTACGGCTATATAAAAATAATTTAATTTTAATTATAATTTCCTATTAAAAATGCCAATATAAATTATTTTTATCTTTCTTACCTTTTTCTTTTTCACTCAATATTTATACTGAATTTATAGATGTATTACATTTTAAGCAATGCGCTAAGATTAATAGTAATTTTACAACAATGGCGCATTGATTGAGAGGCACTTAAGTAGCACATGTTTCGTTTATATTATCTTCTCTCTTCCGAGAAACCATGAACGCTTTCTATGTTGAAAAAAATAAAGCTTTTCGTAACTGAAGTGTGGATGTTTGAAGTCGGTAATAAAATAAAACTCCATTGGTACTGCTATCTTACGACGAAAGGCACCTCCCGAATGAGCAGACAGCATGTTTGTATTATTTTGATGTCATTTGCATACATTCTAATTACTATATTGATATTATTAGATAAGCAAATGCTCATAGTTTAGATAACGCTGCACTGGCAACAGTGCATTGTTCACTTTTTGGTTGAATTGGACGTTTTGAAATGAGAACTGAGGTGTCAGTGGCGCAGAAAATGAAATATTTGAATTTTACGTTGCCGTTTCTAAAAACGCGTGGAAGTATGTGCAGTTGCAGCATCTCTATTCTTTCATGTATCGGGCATTTTCCCTTTTCTGCCTTTGCGCGACATGCGGCACTTCTTTGGCAGAGTGGTCGGCATGTTAACTCAAAGGATTTGAGTTCGTGTCTCGGAGCAGCAAAATCATTTCTGCCTGAAAACATTTTTATTGTGGTTGATTTATTGTGTTTACGTAGTAGAATAATGTTGCGTAACATTTGTAATCAATGCGAGAAAGAAAGTGCTTTGTCAGTACTAGTAGTAATTTTCCTGTTCCCTCTTGACTCTTGGAAACATGTTGACTACCTAATTGGGTGTAGATTCGCGCCATAAGGGTTGCGGGCAATATATACTCACCCAAGGCGACACTCAAAAACAACAAGGAGCTGATGAATCTAACCATGTCGAAATCTTCTTTGTCCCTGCACACGAGAGATAATTCAACGATCATGTATAGTTCCCCGCACTGGCTATCTGAAGCAAACGGCAAGTAGGATATTGCGTACATTTTAATAGAGTTTGTGTTCTGTTATTCATTGGAATTGACAAAAGAACTTCATTTCTTTTACGGCTTCGAACTCTTTCTGGTTTTATTTGTGATTTATTTCACTGATATAGTTTGCATTTAGTATGTTTATTGTGTCCTTCTCCCACATGCCGCGCGGCCTCCGCTATACGTCGGTTTTTGTAACGTGGCGATTCATCTAGAGGTCTTTTCTGCTAGCGTGTTTTTTTCCAAATACGTACACCACCAGCGGGGCACCGCACCATCTAGGATACGCTCTAAGCGCCCGACCGGTCTGCCGATAAGCATAGTAGTGTAGTGCATGTAAGTGTGTGTTAGATGTGAGTATAGGAGAAAGAAGAGGACGGAAAGTTCGCGCGCATTCTGTTGACCACTTGCTAGGGTACAGCTCCGGAACGCGCCTGGAATCGGTCGGTGAAATAACGGGAAACCACCGATCAGAGCACCGGCCTCTAGGATTTTCCTCCAAACTGTGACTGAAATTGAATAATCTATTCAGCTGGTTTCGAAACTTCTAGCTCCGTCAGGTCTCGAACCTTGGACCTCCTGGTGGTGAGAGACGTTGTAGGGACATCAGATAATGTTCTTGGCCACAATTACCAAATTAATTAAGTAATGTAAAAAGGAAGGAACATAAATTAAATAAGTACAAAAAATTAAGACTTCAGTCACCTTTTGAAATACAGCCCTCACCAAACAAAGTGCAGATTCAAAAATAAATAGATATCTGCAATATTGATTTAAATTCAAATATTTCAGGGCTCTATCCTGCTTTTTGCCCTTTATCCTTACAATCAAAGAAAAAGTTTGTCTGTAGCCTCCTGGTATTTCAAGCACTGTAGTATCTGATAGCTAATAATGATGTTATCGCCTGATCTAATATTCGATACAAAACAGAGGCTTATCTTTAATATTGCACGGAGAGATATATTTATATTCATTAACTGTTGAAAGTTTGTGTTTTCACAAGGGACTTTTAGAAGTACGCCTGAAAGAGACCAAGCTAATACTTGTGAACCAAACGAAAACAAAATATAATAAGATTTCGTGATGTGAACTGTATGAAGAAAGCGATTGTCTCTTTGCAACTAAAAGCTCATTTTAATATTAGGAATAAGGATAACAAAAACTTTTATCGTGCTGTTATCGCCGTAGCAGTCTGTCATAGTTTCTGGAGAAAGTGAAAGTTCCAACGGAGGCAGGATTTCCGAACCTCACTTCATAGTGAAGTCGAATTCAACTGCTCTCTAGAGGGGAATTCTAAGACTGGCTGATCTAACATAGATTTCTATTATTTCTCTGATAAACCCTAGTTCAATGTGGGAGCAGTACCCTAACAAACGGACTATGCGCAATCTTACCTTTCTCATCCTGTCTCTCTTTTCCAATTACTTACCCTTGACTTCCCAATTCACACATGTCAGGAGACCAGGCGGGAGCTTAGAGCGTGTCCCGGTTCGTCCGAAATCCCGCTGGAGGAAGACATTTATATCTCCCCACACCACCTGGGGTGGAATATCACTTCTATCGTGTTCGTTAGATAAACCGACACCACCTAGATAGATCTATCTCAGTGACGCCCAGTATCCCCAGCACCCAGGAGTAATTTGCACTCCACTACACTCTAATTTTCTTCCTGGTGGATGGTAACTCATTTGTCTATATGTTCAACACAGCCATCGTTCACTGTTATCACAATGTGCGAAATTGAGTGACACGCGCGGCAGAGCAGTCATTTTGTGGTACGTACACTAGTAACTTGAAACTTCATCAATACGAAAATTCTTAAATGAATACGAAAAGAACTAAAAATGTGCGAAAGCTAGAGAATGAAAGCACTTCTTTTTTCCACTTTTCACATTTACATTGTTGAGCATGCAAAAATCGATTTCCAAACAGGAGTGTTTAAAAATTTAATCATATTAAACTTAACTAAATCCTACTCACATAAACATACCAAACAGTCGCCTTTTAATGTTTTTATAGATTCCCCTACTAAACAATTAATAGAGCAATTGCAGAAAAAGAAGTGAACACAAATCATACTGAGTTTGTGGTTTTTTAAACTCTAAAATTTAGGGGGTAAATATGGAAATGTTAGGAAAGTCCAAGGCTGAATCCTATTTAGTTGTGAAAGATTATGACCGGCTTTTTGGATCTTATTGGGAATCATCTTTAATTAGGTTGGGAAATAAGTTTGACGGGTAATACTAGTTCAAACATGGTTGGAGCACTGTATTCCAACCTAACGCTGCATACCTGCGTCGTCAAATCAATATAGAAAATTGTTTATGTTCGACTGTAGCTTCTTTTACTTTAATTTTTACTACTGAATCAATATCCAGTATTACCCTTAGTATAAAGAATCAACATCATTTGGTTACTTATTACGAGAATATCATTTATTTACTTTCTCTATTACTGCTTACGTAGTATAGAGAAATAATTGTAAAGCTGCGAAAAAACTGTGATATTTTGACAGAAAATATCTTATTGCCGGGCCCTTGTAACGAACAGTGCATAAATCTCGATTCAATAATGTGGAGAATTACTTCTAACTCATGTGGATCAAGAGCTCGGTGAGTGTGGGAAATGAACTCAAAATCACTATTGAAACGCAGGACCAATAGACTGAGACCTATGCCAAGTTAGTGGAAATTTTAGGCAGCCCCACTGTACGTACCTCAATCAGTTCTAAAAGGCCCCGTAGCCACGGGGGAAATGCGCTAGGAAGCGCTACTCTTATGCTATGGCACAGCACCTTTTTAAGAACAATCCAGCGCTTTTGGCAAAGTGCATGCGAACGGGCTTTGACTGTAATAGTGTCGATAAACAGCTCCTTAACATTGATGAGGTTAATGACTTGCACAAACCCATCTGGTGTAACACGCCTCCGACTCAGTTTTCCGAATTAAGAGAGGGTGATAAATTATTGACGGCTGAAATGAGTCGTCTGGCTGGGATGAAAAATTTCGCAGCTTCACGATCAGATAAGAAAAAGTTAGCCACATATCCTCACGAAACAGCCAATCACACCACACTTATACCAAAAGAGGATGCGGATAATAAGGTTGTCACTCACTCTCTACCCTTTGCAATTAGTTCTGTGCTATGCAGGATCTTTTGGAGCATTTTGAACAAACCCATTCAATCCGTTATGAAGTTCAATCTACGCTGGACATGGTTAACACCTGAACATTAGGGGACCTGGCTGTTTCGCTAATGTAAATATCATCATGAAGCAGTCTGTGACATGAAAAATGCAGAGGGTGGTGTAGGTGCTCTACCAGATATATCCAAAGCGTTTGACACTGTTCCTCACGCGGCGATTCGGTGGGCTCTGTCCAGGAAAGGGATCCCAGACGCTTTTACCAATTTGGTGATGGACTCTTACGCCGATGTCTCCTCCGTCATTCAGCACCCCTCGAAGGGAATTGAGGTGCCAATTCGTAGAGGAGCAAAACAGGGAGATCCTTTGCCTCCCTCCTTTTTCATCTCATCATTGAGTTTCTGCTTGAGGAATTGGAAAACATGTCGATTCTCGGGGAAGCGGACGGACAACTCAGAGTGGCAGTCACACAGTTCCTACATCTGCATATGAGTATTACAGATAGCTTATTCCATCTGGCCTAGAGGGATTGCTGCCGCTCACTAAACACGTTCCTAGAGTGGCGCTGAACCTAGGATTACCATTTGAAAATTGTGCAGATCCTACTTGCAGATGGTTGAGATCTAGTATTACAATATTTTATTATTAATACAATAGTACGTAGGTACGTAGTTTTGTGAGAAAGTAAAAGCAAATTAGTAGTGTATCTGCTCAATCCTGGCTGAAGAAACCAAATATATGGTTTCTGAATTAAAGCTACGTACGAGCTAAGCCTTTAGATATTATGTTTATAATAGTTTGAAGTGAATAATCAGTTATTAAAGGTGTAGCAGTCAACTTAAGTTCTAGAGTTGAGAAATGTTTTAATAAAAAAAAAGAGTGATAAGTTTTTGCTGGTGAATTCAGTCAGTAGTTATACGGTTAAGAAACCTGCATATCTTAAATTTATACATACAAAACATAGCTTCTTGTCTATGGAGGACATTATTAAGGGGGGGGGGTGTTATGGTCTAGAGAGTACAGTTTTATGACGATTAGACAGCACTACATATCGTGAATTCCAATAACGCTTCTTTCTGTTTTACTGACGGCTACTTTCCTGCTTGAAAAGAGAGTGCATTACATGTTGGAGGTGAAATTCATTCCTGAAATGATACGAAGTATAATACAGCCATTTTTGGTTATCGCTTAATATAGCTGTGCGGTGGTGGAATTGTGTATTTCAAGTGATATGCCATAGTATATACAATGTTGTTCTTGGTCCATTCATATCTATAATTGTCTGTTCAGAGTTAAATGATTCATACAGCTTTTAAAACTATTTAGTAAAATGTATTCTTCCACCAACCGCATGGGATGGAGTGTGAGGTGTTGTGGGAGGGTCTAAGTATGAGTCCAGTATATGTAGTTGAATATACGGATAGTTTCGCGAGTGATTTACATTGTTCGAATACTCTCTCTACATCGAATGTTAGAAGAATTGATACAATTTGTTTGGTTAGAGCGTGTTTGGGTGAGAATTAACTCATGTATTAAAATCTGCATGTCATAAATTCTGAATTTCAAAGAAACAGTGTTGTTTACTTTCAATATGTTCTTAATTAAGCGTGCAAAGTATTAAATTCTCACAAAGTTATGCATTTAAATATTTTTAAAAGGAAGTTTTAAAGAGAATATTGCTTGCTTTTATCTGTATAAATACATTCATATATGAACATTGTCTTTTGATGGAATGAAAAGAACGAAAGGGAGTATTATGGTACAAATAAAGGTTTGCCAATGTTTGTGTAAGGAGTATAAATTGTAGGACTTAGTCGCCGATTATTTCCCCCAATTCAGTTTCGCATCAATGTGTACCAAAAAATTGCTTTCGAACACACAATAATGAAAATCATTTCTTAATAAATAAAAACTAATCAATACCTGTTGCAGATATCATGAAGTAATTCTGGGTATATGATCTATCTTTGGGTTTTCGTCTGCTGTTCATTTAGGAACTTCATGTGATTTTGAATACATCATCTGAATACAAGTGAAACCTACTACGAAAAACTGTTCTGAGATAAATCAAGTTGAAATACATTGAGTTATATTTTTTATCCCTTTTTGAAGATTACATATGTATCTTGTAACATGCTTTAATATCCAATATGAATTTTTGAAAATAAAGTGGAAAAAATAAGGGTTCAATGTAAAATGTTCCTGTACATGTTCACAATAATTTACAAAATCCCAAATTCTGGACTCCAAAGATGTGGCTAATCGAAAGAGCATATGAGAATTAGAGTTGTATATAATTCCAAAAACATGACAATGCGCATGGTGATTTCTTCTGCACTCATCTGAATAGTATTGTAGTATATTAAAGGTATTACGATATTCTAATTCATGTATATTTCATAATGTTGGTGAGCAAGAAAGTTATCTAAAATGTGTAATGTATAAAAATCCGAAAAAATGGCATTTTTAAGGATTACGATTTCATCGTTTGTGGAGCTGTTAATTTTTAATCCATAGAGATTTTAAAGGTTTCACTTTTAATGTGCACTTGATGTAATATTGTAAGGTAAGTGGATTAATTTGGTTACACTAATTGTTTCACAGCAGTGATATTATGAGTAAAATTAGTTTTATATGCGACAGTGTATATCCCGTTATTCCAAATAACAGGGTTTCTTTCAGTGTATTTATATTATATTGGTATATACACATTTTTAATTAAGAATTTTAAGACATTTTGTTAATTTTAGGGCACTAACAGACTTTTAAATGGTGCAAATCTGTTTTAATTTGTGCTTGTTCTATTTTATACCAGCAATCAGTAACTTATGTAAAATTATTTAATATAAATTTTATTAATTAGTAAACGTATTTAAAGGGAGTAATTTTAAACACACAAATTTATATGTAGTGTAGCTTAATACTAGTAGTAGATGAATTGATTGATTAAATTGTTTTTGTGGATGAGATTTTTCAAATGAATGTTTCGTATTCAGTTATAAAAATTATCAATAATTTTAATTTTATTGAAAGGCAGATGTTACAGTTTTGATTACGTGAAATTTAACAACCTTGTATTGAAGGCTTGCATGGTGTTTTTAAAAAAACACTATATTAAAAAAGAAAAGGTTATTTGGAGTATTTTGACTATTTTCTAAATGAATTCAATATTAATGCGTTCGGTCCACAGCAAAGGGTTGATTTGTGTATTTTATTACTTACACTGGTTTTGTAAAATTTGTTTATTGTGTGCTTGACGTACTTGATTCTATATATTGTGTGTGTGTGTAACTTATAACTAGGGTAGATGTAATATTGTTTTATTTTTCACTTCCTTGACCCTTGACCAAAATGCTCTATTTTGACTTCGAATTTAAAATTCTATTACTTAATGGCTTCTATTTCAAAGTGTATATATATAAAATATACATATGTTCTACATTGCGTTGCACATTATTTTTACGTAAATTGTAAACTATATTTCGTTTAGTATATGACTACATCCATTATTATATACACATTATCCATATTGCAAATTTTGTAGATAAGTAGTTTCAAATGTCTCGGTTCACGTCTGTCCTACATTTCTACAAGTAGACTGTCTTTAGACGCTTATTGATTGGTAGTGTGCAAAAATGGCTGCTTCTTTCTGATTCGTTGCTTCTGTTCAGGTGAGGAATTCAAATTTCTCCCCTCCACAAAAATTAAAGCTTACCGTTTAACATTAAGTGCCATCTCCGATATATACTCACTGAATAAGTCCGACAGCCACGAGCCCTTTGTAGGAAAAGGATTGAAAGAACATAATGAAATAAGTCTATTAAACTGGTGATAAAATATTTTTATTTGGACCTGACACCGACAGAATGAGTGCTTGCGCTAGTCACGTTTTTTTGATAAATATATTAAGTTCAGAACCCATTGTATAGTCATGCATCCTATGTCGTGTGGCAAAGTTGGTTCGCCTTACTATTAATTCAAATGCATTTACTGCCTTTGTAATACTTTACTCTCAAACAAACAAATACAATTGATCAGTCTGATGGTTTGGGTGCGAAAAGATACCGCCTCCCGCCGACTAACAGCAAAAAAGTCAGTACCGGGACGGCAGCACCAGTCGAACTTCACGCCAGTAATATGTGCTCCGTTCCGTGTCACTATAAACACGCTGGAATGATTTATTGAAGTCACACCACTAGTAGTAATTTACTTCAATCTATTACTAGCAGTTCCGTTTTTATACTTTCATACAGCGTGCTCCTCATTTACGATGATCGTTACTTTTACAACCTGCTCTACGATCATTTACAAGTTTATTTCAATGGGACGTCCTTTAACCGAAGTTTTCTGTTATGTTCAACAACTATAACTTTTGCAAACGGTGTTTTACAACACATGTAGTATTTAAAGGTGTACAATATTGTCTTTGAATTTGTCTGATTTCAATTCACTGCAACTGCGTTCAGGATTTCCTTGTGACTATCTGATGCACAGCGTTCCCGGGTGAGAATACGTTGAATCACCATATTACTTCGACCTGCAACTGTGCTTGCTGCTCTATTAACACATTCAGTGTGTGGTGCAGTGCCCACGGCTATCTGTGTGTGAATGTGTGTGTCATGAATTGCGTCTGGTAATTAATTTCAATGCCTTACGTGTGGCCAGTCATGCATAAACCAATGCCTAATTCAAGGCCCCCATTTCGACCTTCACCTGCGCGGCAAATCCGCTGGCGCCTTCAACGCCAACTATCAACAACAAGTACAACTGACAACGTCATTCAGGCCGCCTGCAGAGTCACTTCTGCCATCACACTTCATCCAGACAGGTAACATGCAACACGAATTGATCCAAGTGCTATTAACAACAGGTCGTCCAACGTCTGGAGCTGTTTAATTGCCAACTCAAATAATGCCGATATATTCAAGAAATTATTACCACTTACAATCGATATTTTCCCCAATACAGCATGTCTTACGTAATGCATCTTTGTTGTGATGATTTCCGAAGAATAGTTCTTCTATATTTTAATTTCAGCTTTAAAAGTATTGTCATTTAGTTTGAGGAAAGCAGCATCTGTTATCTGTTTTAGCAGTAATTTGTGTCTGATCCCTATATGAACTGAAAACCATACTAAGTTAATTCTGAAATTATTATTGATGAGATTTTTTTTGATAACTGAATTTGAAATTTTTTTTATCCAAGAAGACTCAAGATGACTCAATTACACAGATGACTAAAATTAATACATTTATTTTAGGCTGATTTTAGTAAATAGAGTGAAGTTAAAGGATAAAAATATGTGTACGAAATATAAAGAATTTTCCCTAAGAAAAGTACGCTAAACGGAACGAGTAGAAGCGATTATATCACCCGTCAAGAGTCAAAGCGGTCATACCGCTGCTTTAGACGCCTGTTACAGAAGTGATCCAGGAGCGGAGGTTGACGACTTTGGCGTAGACCCCTGGCCTGCAAGGGCGACCGCAGCCATAGCCCCAAGACACAACGCCCACCTGCTCGCCGTCAGCCACCAAAGCGCCGCCGGAGTCGCATTTACAGGAATCTTTTCTACCGGTAGCGTAGCCAGCGCACAACATACGAGGGGTGATTCTATCGTACGCCCACTTGCAGGTGTCTTCAGACAAGATGGGAACGGACACAACGCGCAGGCGGGTAGAAGTAGGACCATACTCCTGCAAACCGCATATGTTAGCGCGCTACCGTCCATGATTCTCTTGGTGGAACCAAGGCGGCAAGATCTTAAACTTACAGAGATACGACCCCAGCCGGTGACGTTGGCAACAGTGCCTGGTGGGGGCATGCTGTTGGCTAGGCGAATGGTCTGCACATTGGCGCCAAAAGTGAATTGGCCTTCGATCTGAAAAAATAAAAATACAATGTATGAAAATATTCTATATATGACGTAACAAGAGGTAAATTTAAACAACACAACAAGTTGTAAAATTATTAAATAATACAATACTTATTTGAGAGGTACATTAGCTTTTCACAAATGGAGAAGATACGTAAACAAGGATTTTCCCTTCACAGATATTCCTCTTTAAACCTTCTCTTCTGGCTTAAGGAGGCAACAGAATTAGAAATACATTTTTGTGAAATACCCCAAAACATGTCAAGACAAGCAAGGATAACTTTACTAATAAATGGAACATCCAGAAATAAATGCCATCCAATATATCCCATTATGAATTCATTCGAAGCAACGAATTCATTACCTCTTTCACATGTTTTATTTTCTTGTGCTACAAACAATTAATTTTTAAATATAATGTTTGTGTTAATCGCTTTACTATTCGTGAAACCGTAGTATCTGACAAATAATATATTGGAACTGAAATTTACATTCTTTAAATACAACAATAATTAAATACTCAAAAAAATTAAGACGTCAACAACGTTATTAATGTCACTGACTTCAATTCTTTCGCAATTTCTATTTTAATCATGAACTCCAAATATTTTCTTCTAACGCAACGTAAAAACTCGACCTTATCAATGAAGTGCAGAGATACCATATTAGGCGAAACTTCTACAAGGAAGATGTATTGTAACCATTGAATCCAAATATCTACTTTTTCAAATGACGTCTTATTTATTTAATCTATCCAATGATTTTAATAAAAGTTATTAAAAATTAATAACTATATAGACAATCAATGAACATTAATAAGTGATATAATATAGGCCATGTTTATTTTGCATATTACAATTAAAAAGAAAAATCGGCAAATCGGCGTTCATATTCATCAAGATCAGATCCTAGAAAGAGTTCTAGAAATTAGACTGGTCTCCAGGTCGAGAAAAACGTCGAACAAATTAATAAATATTACAGATTAATCAATTGGATATTAGTTCTGGAATGGTTTTTCATATCATTCATTCCAATTTTTCCATAGCCCATAGTTGGTGTAAATATATTTCATTAATTTCAAGTAGAAATAACGCAAAAACTCTTTGTTTTTCTTAAATATTATACCTAACCTGTCTAAAGAGCTTATTTTCTAGCACTGACTTTGTCTTTGGAAAAAATGTGTTTATTAAAGTTTGTAGTATTAAATGTTTTTTTTTTTGTTTTCAAAAAATCGAGCACAACGCGAAATCATGACTAGAGCTATACTTTTTTTATTGTCTCTTATTACACAAATCATGAAAATTAAAGGAAAAAGTTATGAGTGGTTTTTTTGATTTGACTTGAGAAAAAACTACTGTTTTTTGCAAAAATTGCAAAAACATTTTTAAAGACCTCATTTGGTACAACAGACTGACTGAGTCAAAAATCTCATCAAATCTTTCATTTTGTAGTTTTATTTTTCTTTGCAACACATCTTTATCGCTCTTCTTTATATACGTGACGAAAATTTAAAGAAAAATTTTGGAGCGCTTCTGGTGAAGAATCGTACATTTCATTTCCAAATGACGCAAAAACTACTCGATGTTCAGAAAAATTGTACATGACTCTTTTAAAATAGCTAATTTTTTTTACGACAGACTTTGTCTGAAACAAAAAGCTCTATCTTAAATTTTGAAGTTTTAATTTATTTTACAATTTTCTAAAAATCGGGGATGTCAACGAATATTGGACTTGCACAAATCTCTCAAAAGACACTATTTTGAAACTTTGAAACAGACCTAAGGGCTTAATGTAAAGTATTCCCAAAATTAAATTTTCGATTTTAAATTCCTGAGATCAGCTAGAACGATTGAGGGATATAAATTTTGGATAAAATCAGTTAACGGCTTATATGCTAGCGTTATGCACAGATGGACGAACAGACACAGACAGAAGTTGCAATCAATCGATTTGTCGGTACTAAGGACTCACAAAACATGGTTTCTGGCTTCACCGTGTGTTAAAGGTTCTATACTTAGCAACACGATTTATTCTCTTTTTCCTTACCAGGGCCCGGCAATAAAAGTTTTTGTGTCGGAAATGTTCTATTTTTCGGCGAACAATTACAATAGTTTATTTTTTACGTTACTAAGCGCGAAAAAGTAATAATCATGTTTGTTTATTCGTATGTTGTGCGATACCGGACCGTTCATGTGGTTGCGATAACATTGGCAACTTATTGCTTGCACTTGCAGAAAGTTTATTGACATAACACAATGGAAATGGGCGTATATCTGTCGCACTCAAAATGGAGGCATTGTTGATCGTGATTCAAGAGTTTATGATGTCTCAAGCACCACTGAAGAGGATTGCCACCCGCCGTACCCTGGCGTGTTAAGCGCGTCTTCGCTGCATATTCCGTCCCCGCCATTGTAAATTATCGGCCGGAGTTATTTCTTAAACGTTATCTCGGACAGTAAAAGAAATTTACCCAGTGACATAGCGACTGCGTGCCCAAATATGAGGAAGAATGTTTTAAGAATACGATTGTTGGCAGCCAAATTTCATCCAGAATACAGAACAGACCCATACCAGTGATAAAATTTTCGAAGAGCGTAGTGAAACACGTGGTTGACACTCACGTAATCAGTAGCGTGTGAGGTGTGATTCATTGCAATGAGCGAGGCATTTCCGTCTACATTAGTACTTGATCCATTGTACTTAAAATCGCGCTAGAGGTGTCACGACGTTTTTTAAACGTTCGATATTTGTGAGATTTGAGTCTGTGAAGTAAGGAAAGGGAATGGTTGTTGATTCTTCCATTCCCTTTGGATGCTGTAGTTTCTACGACACTAGTTTAATATGTCCAGAAGTTTGTTTAATTTTTTTGGCAGCATATTTTAGAAATTTCGTGATTACTTCATCCCTTCCTGAGATTTTATTATTAGGAATCGAATCTAGGAGATTTTCCATTTCATTATATTCCTTAATAACAATACCATTTATTGGTTCAAAAGTTTGGTAGTCATTTCTTAAAATCTCTTTACTTGTGTGGTTGGTTCATGGATTAGTAAAATATTCTAACCAATCTTTTGTGATGATATTAATCAAATGTACAGTGCCTCTTTCTTCTGTTTCAATTTTTCAGAGCCTTGTAGGCCTTTGTCTGAGTGCCACGATGATCGTATTTCATAATTAAAACAGCTTTCCCTTTTTAATTCTCTCACTTCTTTTTTGCTGTAACACATTTGAATATATAATATATATATATATATATATATATATATATATATATATATATATATATATTTGTTATTTAGTTTATAAAATTTTAGATACACTTCCTTTTTACTTTATTATTTGTTTTATTTCTTGATTGCAAATATTAGACTTCTGGTATTCCTCCGTTTATAATTTGCCCCTAAAATTTCTTCAGCTGCTTTAATTATTAATTTCATAAGATTCATCCATTCTTGGTTTATATCGATATTAATTGCTCTGTGATTTATATTTTTTTGTATTCTTGACCAGTATAGTCTCCGTATACTGTCTCTTCTTAAGAGATGTACTTCGAATACTCTATGTTCTGATATCGTTGAAAAATTCTAGTTTGGTAACCATGTTAGGGAAATTCTGATTTTAAATGTTAAAAGGAAAGGGCCAGAGTGTACTTGGGCACTTGTGTATACACGTGTCTAATCTAATACGTTCGACTTCATTTTTTGATTAGCTATTATATACCGTAGTCTATCAATGATTTGGAGCCTCTAGATTCCCACGTGTTTTATGTACTTTGTGTTTATAGAGCATCTTTATATTTGTTATTTTTAGTTCATATAAAAATGTAAAATACGTTAATGTTTTCCCATTTTTATTTAATATTGTTTCTCCGTGTGGACCCAATATATCTCCTATTGGCTTGTTACCTACTCTAGCATTAAAATCGCCACATACCATTACATTACATAATCATTTCTGTTAGTACATGGGTCGCCAAATTCATTCATAGTTGGCGCCACGCTTCGAATAACTCACTTTCGCTACACATCGATGGCGTTTCAGAAGAAAAGATGATACATTTCAAACTTCCTTTTCGGAGATAGTCTAATCTTGTTAAAAAAACGCGTAAATGACTTCCCAATTGACCACATACTCATTTGTTGCACAAAGCTTTTTTCTGAAATGGATTGTCAACTGGTTCGAAAATTCACCAATAGATTGCACCACCTCCTGGGTGGCCAAGACCAAACATTAACACATTGTAGGATTTCCCGGAATTTAATATTTTTCACATCTGACGCGAGGAGCTTGCATTGTTCGAAAGTCAGGAGAGCTGCGGGCAATTTCGAAGCAATCGTACACAGAATATAAGGGAAACGCGCATGGAAAGTTTAATTCAGTACGGTGGCACTTTCTAGCTCGTTTCTGCAAACTCCACGACCGCAGCCTCCAAAGCGCGGCAGGAAAGAGCGTGCATAAGCAACAAGCATCAAACTCATAAGAAAAAATTAATTTCCGTACAGATAGAGGTAACCATGACAATCTCCTTAATACTCATTAATTCTTTAGCAAATCTATGTCAATTATGTGTCGCTTTTTTTTTTTAGAACTCTCGCGTCTGATGAGACAGAATACAGAAACTTGTTGCAGTTTCTACTAATGCTCTCCCAATTCTTCAATTAGTTTAATCAAAATCCCGTAGCCTCAACAATTTCTGTTAATCTTCTTCAGTTGGTTTTTTAGAGTTTCATAAAATATATGGCTTAATCCATTCCTTCCTTCTAGGGCGTAAATGCTGAACATTACAGGTTATTTTCGGGTGTTTTTATGTCGGATATACATCATCGTTTCATTCACAAAGTTATAACTATGTATTTTTTTAATGTTTTGTTGATGATAATTGCCAATCTTGCAGATGCTTTTTTTTTGCTTGGGACACTAAAGCAATATAATAGATAGTTTTGTAGGTCTTTACTTCCCTTTAAATTTTTCTTTCTTTCTGTATCAGGTGCAATATCTACGTCTAAATCTTTGAAGTTCAACAAACTGTTAAAAACAAATATTGTTTTGGAAAAGATTTGTTTAGTAAAATAGTCGGCAGAAGAAGAAAACCGTGACGGGAACGCGGAACCAAATTTTCTATACTTGTAGAATAACAGGAAAACTTTCGAGATAGGGAACAAGTGTTAAAAAATAAGACAATTTTGAGAATCATTCTAAAGCATATTAAAAAAGAGGGTACAACAATTTAGAAGAAAAACTTAAAGACGCAGAAACATACACCGCAAGACAATCGAATATCGGCAACAGATGTAAATAGCTTTCGAAATAATTTGAAGTAGGTGAAATGGTGAATGGAACAGATTCGCGAGCCGACAGCAACTATCACGTTCAGGGAAGTGAACATTTGGCAGACATTACCCGCGCGTATGGAATACACTTATAAGAAGACCAAGTATGTGATGTAATATTAGTAAAGCTTCAAACAATGTAAATGGCCATCGAAATATACTGTGCACGGTATAAATGAAATTAGTGTAAATATTTTTGTCATTAAGTGTGAATGTTAGATTTCGATTTATTGTGTAGAAGTTTTGTTTTTTGCTGTTTTTGTGTACTGGTTTTATCGGCAGCGTCACAGGGGAAAGTGGCGACGGCGAAGATCGACCGAAAGAACAGTGGTCCCACTGAGCACGGGACTTAGTGAGTGAACACTTGAATAACGTCTGTTTTTATATTCGTCCATCAAGATAGACGATTTATCCTTGCATTAGCAATAAGATAATGAAAATATGTGGTTCTATCTAGTACAGGAAGGAACAAGTCCCAGGGCACAATATAAATATTCCAGTGGCAACGGCGTTTGTGCCGAAAATATCATTATTGTTCAATTTGTTTTGAACAAGGCGTGGATCTCCGGCAAATACACGATAGATGTACGGAAAGTATCCTCTCATAGATAGAGGAAGGACGGGATTGTCACACTAAGGCGTTCAGCTTCCTTGTGTGCTCATCCGCGCACGTTCCCTGTGGATATACTCTATGACTCCGATACCTTAATTCATTTAGCTGGTTCTTAGCATTTGTCGTCATATTAGATGCGGCTAGGCAGTATCTCCGGGAATTGTCAGTACTAATGGCTCCCCTGGCCGCGTTGCAACTTTACTGCATCCGAGACTGCAGTCATTTGTACTAATTCGAAGTGGAGGATGTTTAAAAGAAAGAAGTTTTAAAAATAGTTTAGTGGGAGAAGATACGTGACTTCCTAGGCTGTCGAACTCTGTTCACATTGGGACCGAAGAAGCAAGAGTTGATCAAAGGAGATCGCCAGGACAGATTTAAAACCTGGCTCATAAGTAAGCGGCAGAAAAGTTTTAGATTTAATTTATTTATTTAGTCAAAAAACAGAAAACACTCTTAGTGACGTTTAATCTGTGAACGTTATTTGAGTCTCAGCATTCCTTCTTAATAAATAAAAATAAATTTTGAAATAAGAGCAAGAATAGCAACATTTGAAGAACTAGAACTAGAACTTTTCGTTCCCGAGCTATATAAAAACTTATTGCAACGGTAAACGAACTGCAGATTTTATTTTCTGCATTGCTAACAAAATAGTAACTAGCCTTACCTATACTCCTAGCCACTACAAGCAAAAGAAGAGTTTCACAAAACGTGTGCATAGTGAAGAGATATTCACGTTTAGAAGAAAAACAAGGGACCATCTCAGCAATTGCTCAATAGATCAGGAAAACTGGACAAAAACCTGTTCGAGATGGAGGTTATTGCCCTGGAAGCTCATCTACGTAATTTGTTACAAGCAAATTAGTCTTCACAAAATATACAATACAAATGTAAGCTAATTTATTATTAATCAATTTTGTTAAAATAAACATTATTTTTCTTTCGATGATAGAAACAATTATGAAGCAAAATAGATTTACTTTTACTCTAATTCGTGAACCGACTTCAGTTATTTAATGTCATCTAGCAATGCGTTGTAAAGTAACGTACATGTATTGTACGTGGATTTCTAGTAGGGAGCAGTTGATACTTATACTTCATTAATGTGATTTCTACGACATGTGTTGTAGAAATAAATATCATTATTGCATTAAAATATATTCCAACAGAGTAGTAAGCCAGTTTTGACAAATATTATAGATTCGTAAATTAATAGGCAAGTGTTTATTTATGTCTTATGTGCTTTCGATTTGAGTATTGACTGAATTGAGAGACCTAGACATTGTGTTACCTTAACATCAGCTAATAGCATATTGTTCATATTATTTGGAGCATGCGATTGCTGATTTGAAAAGCAAAGGTGCATTGAAACTGTTTTTCCTTTGTTAACTATTATTTGGATATTACAAAACCAATTTGAAACTTCTTATATCGTACGATTTATTCTTTCTTTTTTGCAAAGACAATTCGTGTCATCGGCAAACAGGACTTTTCTTCCGTTTTTAATAGAGGAGTGCATATCGTTTACATATAACCGAAAGAGGATTGATCGAACCCCATATTCAATTCGCAAAGAATTGGAAAGATGTCCTTTAGTGCCAGTACTGTATTTCTACTCTTTGAGATCGAAGTTTAGGGTACGAGGTTATCCAATCTAGGGCGATACCACGAAGAAGGTAATTTTGATAGCAAAATATTATGGTTAATAACGTAAAAATCTTCCAAAAAGATCTAAACATATTCCAATGAGTACTTCATTTTGGTCTATTGATGAAGCAACATCTTTAAGAAAAGGAAAAATGGCAGTGTCCATAGATTTTAATTTTCTAAACCCATGTTGTGAGTCTGAAAACACTTCGTTTTTCCTAAGAAAAGTGTGGAAATATTCCTGTGCATAAAGAAGCATTGAAAATGTATGTTAACGGGTGTATAAGGGGAGGTACCAAAGTTTCCAATACAAAATCTAGTACTTCCTCTAAACCAGATTAATAATTGGTTTTAATGTACTTACTATTCTCAGGGTTTTGTTAGCAGTTTCGGAAAAAAATATCGCGAAGAAATTTTTGGGGAAAGTGAAAAAATTTTGATGTAACTTTTGTCGGTAGACCGTAGTGCCAATCTCCATTTTGGTAGAGATGTAGTATTCACGCATGATAAAGGTATTTATTTCTGTAGTCCACTTCATCCTTGTGCGTTGCCTTCCTGCGGCAGTGGTCTCTGGGAAGCACTTGCGGCAGGTGCAGCTATAAGTGGAGATGATTGGGTGCTGCTATGTTCGGCTGTAGTATATCCGGGGTTATCCCCGATCAGGGCCGCCTGTTCAGCTCCTGATCACCACCGGCTCGCATGACGTCACCTCCAGTGTTCGCTCCCCAGTCAGCGGCTGCTTTTCCGAGGCCTTACGACGCATACTCCGTGACTCCATATCTATTGCCTCAAAAATTCAATTTTGTGAAAGAGATTGCACATTATGATGCACGAATTTTTTCCACGTACCTACACGGATGTAGATAAATGAATAATGGGAGAGGTAGTTCAAGGATTAGGTTCAGGGGATACGGTAATTGTGTCCAAATATGTCCCGGAGGATGGAAGAAAACTAGTTTTGGAATGGATATGTATTTAGCAGGAGGCCTGCCGAGGTTGTGAAAGGTAGTGTTTAGCATAATATAGCATATGCGACGAATGATATCTGGAAGTACTTGTATTGAAAACTGAATACCAAGTGGAGCTTGTCCTCGAAGATCTGCAAAGATAGCAGTCTCCATAAAAAGATAGACAACTTCTAAAACCTCAATACCTAAAATGAGCCGCAAAGGTCAAGTGCCAATTACCAGAATTACAACGGAACATACGAGGGTACCTCACCTTCACTTAATAAACAAATATACTCTCCCAAATTTGTAATATATTAATGTAAAAATAACAATAATACATTATTCGCGACTGTTATATATACACCTAATCCCGCCAATCATTCTTACAGAACTTTAATATTGACGCGTTACTTTATTCAAGTACACTACAAGATAAAACATTTATAATTATGTAAATTTATATGTCTCTAACGAAGTGTAATACTGTTTTTTACTATAGGTAATGGGTATATTATAATAACATATAGTGATATGTCTTCAATCACCTTATTGAAAACTTAAAGAAAGTCACTAATAACCTCGCAGTAGATGCGACAATAGATACATTTTTTAAGTTTCTTTGGTGTTGTAATGGAATCCTGAACTTGATGAATAATATTATTAAAAAATGATCAATGGAATTTATCCGTACTTCCTATTAGGTCAAAATTGTTTTAATCCATATATAGGTCTTAATAATTTTGCGACTTCTTCATTTACATCATAACCTGGTGGTAATTTCATATAAATTTTTTAACTAGATTACCATGAAAGTGCGCCTCTTTAATATCTAAATAAATACAATCAACTTGTTATACACTCCTAAAGCTAACAATACCATAAATACACACATATTGGCAGAAAGTGCATATGATTCAAAGTAATCAATGTTTTTTACTTTTCTTGTGAATACTTCTGTCTACAAGCCTTAATTTAAATCTATTTACATTTCCTCAAGATTTCTTTCTACTTAGGAGACCGCAATCCCCCAGAACACTTGATATTTGCTTGTTAATTTACAATTTACCTTGTATGTCTACTTTAATTTTTTTTTATATTTCATTTATTGCTTCTACCGATTTATCACATTCAATATCAGACTTTACTGAATCATCATAATGTTTAAATTCTATTATTTCTTGTACATTTATTTGAATGTGAATCTTGGCTCCCCAACATTCCATAAAGTTTTGTAGCTACTTTATTTGGTCTACCCTTCTGATATTTTTCATGGGTGTTTCGTCAACTTCTGAATTGCTACATGCATCTAATACACTTTCACTGGGACTTGTTTCTAGTTATTTTTTTCAAATTCTATCCCACATCATTATTTATTATTTGTTACAAATTCATAGCCACTAATAGTTGTATTGTTTGATAGTATCCCACAATTTATAAGCTCTAGTTTGATGTGAACAATATGCATTTTCATTCCCTTGCATCTCATTCACTTTTACATTGCCTTGGGATTATTACATAATATAAACAACCAAACAACTTTAATTGTTTCACAATTGGCTTTTACTTGTTTATATTCCTTCTGGCACATTATCTTTAATTGTACTATGCGAAACTTACACTACTATGCGAAACTAAGGTTTTTTACATAGCAAGCTGTTACTACTGCTCCTGTTGAAAAGCTTTCCTCTCAAACATCATTACGTATCACCCGGTGTCTATTTCCGAGAATACCAAAGAATGTTAAGGAAAGTAATAGTGTTGTCCTAGCAGCAGTCCGAAACAGTCCCGAAAAAGTCCGCGCATGCGCAGTATTGGCCGTTCCAGCAGCAGCAGCAGTCAGTGATTGTGATTGTGAAAGGTTGCTGATTAGTTTGAAACCAGTCACCAACAGCCCGAATCAGGTCGTGCACTCTCCCTCAAACTATATATTGGCGCGTGCGTACGTCGGACCCCGAGTTCTCGCCAGCGCCAAACTTTGACAACGCGCCATTTACGTTTCCGTCAGGTTTCTGCAAATTTGTTTTGTGTTCCGCTCTATAGATTTTGACCCTGCTTTGTTTTACTTTTTATTGATGCTTTGGCGATTGTTTTTGGTGACTTCGATGTCTTTCGAATTTTTCTCGTGGATATTAGAAATTGTGGATATTTCGAGAGTTTTTAATCTCTGTCCTCTTACTACGCAAAATGACAAATCTTCTTCCGAAGACATGGAAGATTGAGAAGAATCTACCAAAATGCTATTATCACTCGTTTAAAAAAATTCAATTAACGGAAATAAAAAAGAGTAATAAAAAATAGCATAAGTCACAATTGACCTGGTTCAAAACTCGTAATTAATAGCGAGGTCAAAAAAAATAAGCCAGCAAATATGGAGAAATGTAGAATGCAAGTAAATATCAGGAACTGACCAGGACCAGGTCGCTTTGATTTTTGCCCGCTATACGAAAATTGTGACATCTGGCGAATCCGATGAAACGAAAGCAGCGGCACCTAGAGACTGATTCCCAAACCTACTTGTTCCAGCAGATCCCAACACGGGGCTCGTTTTGACTAGTTTGCGCTCGCGCATGCGCAGAGGGAGACGACGTAGAACAGCCCGGGATTGTTGGCTGGAACAAACCTATTAGTTCAGGAAAAAAATAGAAAAACAATCAGGATATTTTTAACACAAGTAACAAAACTAAAGCAATGTGGAATTTAGTAAAAATACGACCACATCATCCCAATACGTACTAGAAAATTTTGTTTTAAAGGATAATGAAAATGAAGCAAGTAATTTTCAGAGACTATTGTCACAGGCAGGCAATGCACAAGAATGAAGTGGACTACAGAAATAAATACCTTCATCATGCGTGAATACGACACCACTACCAAATTGGAGATTGACACTACGGTCTACCGACAAAAGTTTCATCAAAGATTTCTTCGCCGTTTCCCTCATTTTCATGTTAGTGAGCAAAGAATAGCTGACCAGCGTCAAGCAATTGTTCAGAAAAATCTCCTCTCTGCACAATTTTTGTGAGAAATCAAGGAAGAAATGGTAAAAATGTTTAACTCATCAGAACCTAGGAATCTGAGGGCAGTGGCTGTGCTAACCCAGGATGACAATGAAACAAGCCTGTCAGAAAATATTGATGATGAGAGTAGTAAAGACGTGCAAATTCGCAATGTATTTGCAGTCACACATTCGCAATTTGAAGGAACTGACCCAATGAACCGCTATCTCATTCCAAGGAAAAATGCTCGAAGAAATTAGCAAGAGCTCTCTGCTTCTTCATGACAAAGTACTGCCACAACATCTACAACAAAGACGATCATTTGAAGAACTGCACAAGCAAATTATTGTGCTGCAGTTGTAGCTTCAAAATGTAGCTATTTGAAGCTTTTCAGCCGCATGGCAACTGCCCACAACGATTGAAGTCGAAAACGTTTTCCACCTTGAGAAGGACAACTGGTGATTCGTAGAGAACGCACTAGGAGGGATATTGGAAGACTCACACAATTTCAAAAAGGAAATGCCTAAGGAAATACCACAAAACGGAAAAGAAAGGTGAATAACATCCTTATTAATAAAAAATACATACGAAGCACGAGCCCTTGAACTAAACAATAACAGAACATCTTGACACCCTACGAGAAAAGCTTTTGGCGTTGAGAAAACGCCTTTGACGCTACAGGAATTGCACTATGGGGACGCAACAAAATACTTTTTTAACAGAAACCAAAAGCATTCTACAGGAATATTTCAAAGGAAAAGGGCTTCTAAGTGATATGAAAGAGTCAAAGCTTCCCTCAAATGCACAGATAGAGGACTTTTGGAAGCATATCTGTTCATCTGCTGTGTCCCACAACCCAGATATGACGTGGATTGAAATGGTACAAGACAGACACCGAGATATTCCTCTAATGGGTTAACCAATCATCATTGTGGAAATTGTGCAAGCAGCTTTGAACAAAGCACATAACTGGAAGGCACCAGGAGGTGATTGCCTGCACATTTATTAGGTGAAAAAATTTACCAGCAATCACTATCATATAGCAAATATAATTCAATATTTTCTTCACAACCGAGAATATCTGCCTTATTTCCTCACTAAAGGTAGAACGTTCTTTCTACCACAGTTGGGTGACACTAAAAACCCCTCGAAGTACAGGCTTATAACCTGCCTTTAAACTTTCTACAAACTCTTAACATCGTGTGTTACAAATGATTATGACACACATTGAGGAACAGAACATCTTAGAGAAAGAACAGAAACGATGTGGACCTGGATTTCAGGGATGTAAGGTGCTAATAATTAGACTGTAAATATGGGTCAAATGCTTGAAAAACAAAGAAACTTGTACGCATGCTACATAGACTATGCTAAAGCATTCAAAAGTGTGCCCCATTATTGGCTCCTTCAATGTTTGGATGTATACAAGGTCCCCCATTTATCCAATACTTCCTGAAAATCACGATGACTCGATAGAACACAAAATTGTATATCTCTAATGGAAAATAATCCGTCCACAGAGATATTATACACATCCGCCGAGGCATTTTCCAGGGTGACTCTTTAAGCCCTTTATTGTTCTTCTTAGCCTTGAATCCCCTGTCTAGTCTACTTAATTCAGCTAATTATGGAATCGCTCTTAAAAAATGGAACTCAACTCTTCTTCGTGTCTCGCATCTTCTTTACATGGATGACCTGAAGCTTTATGCAGACACTAAGAGTCATATGCGGCAACTAATAAGCGTGACGGAGAAGTTAACTGACGACATCAAGATGAAATTCGGTTTGAATAATTGCAAGAGAGTGAATATATTCGAGATCATATCCAAGTTAGAAATTTGGAAAATGATGATGACCCAAAGATTACCTTCATGGAACCCCATTAAACTTACGAATATTTGGGTTTCCAACAGTCACTCAGACTCAAACACACTGTTACTAAGAACGTACTGATAACTGAAGTGTGTAAATGATTGCATGGACTCTTAAAAACGCAACTCTCTGCTAGAAACCTTGTACAGGCCAGCAATTCATTTCATATTCCAGTGCTGACATACTCCTTTGGCGTTATTAAATGGAGAAACACCGACCTCGACAACCTCCAGAGGACAATTCGAACCGCTATGACTCAACGCCGTAAACATCATTCCCATTCAAGTACTGAGCGTTTTACCCTTCCAAGATCGCAAAGAGGGCGATGTGTTGTAGATTTCATAAATCTACACAGCTCTCAAATTGCATAACTCAAACGATACTTCCTGGAACATTGTGGGAGTGTTCAGCAAGCAGTGAGCGCAGTTAATAATAACATATATACTCAACCGTGTGAGCGATTTCCATTAATAGTCTCGTGTTAAATATCTACGTCTACGTGTGTTTTTACTCAGAAAGTTTATGAGCTATTAATTTTGTTTTAATTCCACTAGATGACACTGCAGGACAAAAGTGCTCTGCAAGTTACCTCAATTTCCATTCAAACAGCGCTCCATCTGGGCTCCGTTGTTGCTGAGTGTTACCATATGGCGTAGGGCGAGACACAGAGGCAACGGATAAACAGAGAAAGGGAGGGACAGGGAGTGAGAAATTAATACAGAGAGATAGTGTGAGAGAGGAGGAAGAGAGAGGGAAAGAGGAAGAGAGAGGGAAAGAGTGGGAGAAAGTGAGAGAGAGTGAGAGAAAATGAGAGAGAATGAGACAGAATGAGAGTGGGAGAGAGAGGGAGAAAGTGGGAGAGGGAGGGAGAGAGTGGGAGAGAGTGGCGGAGAGAGGTACAGATTGGGGAAGTGGGATAGAAAAGGAGAGAGAGAGAGAGAGAGAGAGAGAGAGAGAGAAAAGGTAAGGTGAAGGGATAACAACGTCTGAGGTGTTCCGCTAGTTAGCTAAAATCTGAAAACTTACCCTCAGGACCGCGATGTCGTAATCACGTCCGAAATTAATGTCATGTGGATCATGTTCGTAATTAGGGTGGATAACGATTTGCGCCACCTCGTGAACGCTGCCTCCCTTTTCGCGTGTGGTCGTGCCGGCGCGCACAGTAATTAAGTCAGAGGATCTAAACGGAGCACACAAGACGTTCGGATTTGCTTTTGACATGATTCCTAGCATGTTTCTAGTCGTTTTATTCGTACTAAGTACTCACCTGTCTACGCAGTGGGCAGCAGTCAAGACCCACTCAGAGCTAATGATGGACCCACCGCACTTGTGATCTCCTCTCTTCTGCAAGGAGATCTGGAAGCATTTTTTTATACCAAACATGGGTGATTTGATAAGAAACTCACACGAAGGAAATTTTATGACTTCATTCTGAACAAGAAAGAGTATGCGAGATTTATTGAAACGTAGATATTAAGTAGTTCTGTGCGGACATGGAAGTGAAATGGATTTAATTTCAATTCTTTGTGGCAGAACTTAATAAAGGAATATTAGTTTGATACTTTTAACAAATTGAAGTATTATTTCTGCGTGTAGTCGAGGCATTCATCATTCATAATATATAATTTCGTATTGTGAGATTACCTGGTAAGGGAACTTGTCGATTGTGGTGGTGGTGCCGCCTGTAATGCGGCTGCCCTGTGGGGGCGAAAACTCGGTGTCGGGGTCTGTCTCAAAACATCCGTCACTGGGTGCAAGCGTTTCTGAAACTGACGAAAAAAATCTCAGCATATTAACACGAAATTTGTAGAATATTTCTGTGATGTCGTTATTCAATGATGCATTCCTTTCGGAAATTCATTGTCGTATGATGTTTTATTTGTATTCCAATGGATGCGACTAATTGAAATTGGAGTTTCTTTATTAGTGATAATATTTTAATCATTTCATATTTTTATTTTCTCGCCTTAAGTCTTCTTTGTAAGAAGAGTGTGTTATGGAATCGTACTTCATTAAACGGTGAAATGTCGACAGAAGGAACCTTATTGCCTGGTTCTGGTAAGGATAAGTGAACAAATCCTGTTGCTAAAATTAGACAATCATCCGCTAACTAGTGGTGTATCTAGAAAACATGCTTTGTGGGTTCTTGATACCGAAAAATCGTTTGACTGCAAAGTGCCCGTCTGTCAGTCTGTCTGTGGTCAACGCTAGTGCCGAAACCATTCAGCCGATTTTCTTCAAAATTGATATTTCTCAATCCATCTGAATGATCTCTTGGCGTTAGGAGTTACAAACAGATATTTTGATTTTTTAGGGTAATTCACATTAGGCCTTAGAAACATTTTGAAAAGTTTCTCAAATAAAGTCCCAAACTGTTTGATTAAAATTTGTTTGTGATAGTGCGAACGACGTATAAGAATGGTTTATATCTCACTTTCGTTGACATTTCCGATTTTTGGAAATATGAAATATATACTTAAACTACCAAATTTTAAACAGATTTTTTTCCTCAAATACTTTATGTCTTACAAAATTAGCTTTTCAAAAGAGGACATGTAAATTTATTGTAATATATAAGTTGTTTTTGTTGAAATTTACACTTAAAATTACCGTAAACTTTTTCTCAAAATTGGCTCCACATTTTTTGTTAAAATTTGCTTTAGTTTTGTAATAGAAGACGGTAAAAAATATTATGGTTGTTGCATTTTCAGGTGCATTTGGAGATGGTTAATATGCGGGTATGGACTAAGCCCTTTGGAGAGAAGTTTCGCTGGTTCGAGCCTTGGGCTTGGAATATTATTAGTTACGATTGTCAGTTGCCAAAGAAAATAATTGAGAGAGTTATTTAAAACCATTTTAAACAATTCTAATCGCAATTAGAATTGGTTAAAATAAATGAACTGGAAGAAATTTCATGCTATTTTTGAACTTTAGACTAGTAAACAATTTTTCACATCTTTCAGTGCGTCTGTATGAACCGATTTAATGAAAATAATGAATATGCCAACTTTCAATAAAAGTACAATATAACCAGTATCCGTGCGTCTAACTTAGTCATCGCTAATGGCTCCGCAATTATTATTTCTTTCTCTTCTTACGAACCCTTTGTTGGAAAAAAAAGTTATGTAAATAGAAAAGTATGAAGAAAAAGAAACTTATGTAAATGTGCGCAAGAAAACGCTGACATTTCTCCAAAAGAAACCTTATTGCGGAGTTATGGCAAAGAAAAAAAATAAGTCCAGCTTCTAGATTTAAAAACAAATACTCTTAACTAGTGGTGTAGCCAGAAACTATGCTTTGTTGGTTCTTTACCGAAACATCGATTGATCGGCAACAACCGATTGTCTGTGTGTCCGTCACACTTCAGCTGATTTTCTTGAAAATTGATGTTCGCTGATTGATCTGAACGAATTGGTTTCTAACGGATATATTGGTTGTTAAAGCTTTTTTTTACTTTCTCGCAATTTCTAACATACGAAGAGAAAGAACTGTAATCGAGTGTCGGAAAACAGCGAATTTTCTACACAAAAACTCTTATTACCGGGCCCTAGTAAAGAGAAAGGTTATAAATTTAGATGCTAAATATAGAATAAAATACCCTGGCACTCGGTATAGCCAAAAACCATGTTTAGTGGGTCCTTGATACCGAAAAAAAGATTAAAGGAAAGACGTCTGTCTGTCCGTCTGCACAACGTTAAACCGGTCAGACGATGTTCTTCAAAATTGATATTCCCCAATCATTCTCGCTGATATCGCGGACTTAGCAATTTAAAACCAAATATTGTATTGCGGGTACATTTTATCAAACTTCTAAGACATTTCCAAACGTTTTGTTTCGAATTTATTGATTAATATTTCATGTTGAGAAATGCAAAGGTCGTTTACGAGATTGCTGCAGGTTTCATTTACTTTGGCATTTTCAATTTTTTGAAAATTGAAAAAAAAAACTTCAAAATTTAAGATAGAAATTTTTGTCCAAATATCCCGATCTCTTCAGAAAAAGTAACGTACAATTTTTTGAAAACTAGATGTTTTGCGTTTTTTCCGTTTGAAGATTTAAAAAAATTTTCAAAACCCCTCCGACAGTTTTCATTTTCTTCACATATATAATAAGAAACAATAAGAAATATGACACAAGTCTCATTTTCGTGTAATTCTTGTATTCTTGAAATTTGCCAAAATCATTTCAAAACTACAAAATTGAAGGTAATGAATTTTTACTTAAGGCAAAGTTTCTTGTAAAAAATAAGCTCTTTAACAAACTCGTGTACAATTTTTTTCAAATACGAAAGATCGTTGTGTAATTTCCGCCCAAAATTAATGATGTAATTACACGTTTGACCACCTAGGGCTATATAAAAATAATTTAATTTTAATTATAATTTCCTATTAAAAATGCGAATATAAATTATTTTTATCTTTCTTACCTTTTTGCTTTTTACCCAATATTTATTCTGAATTTATAGATGTATTACTTTTGAAGCAATGCGCTAAGTTTAATAGTAATTTCACAACAATGGTGCATTGATTGAGAGGCACTTAAGTAGCACATGTTTTGTGTATATTATCTTCTCTCTTCCGAGAAACCATGAACGCTTTCTATGTTGAAAAAAATGAAGCTTTTCGTATCTGAAGTGTGGATGTTAGAAGTCGGTAATAAAATAAAACTCTATTGGTACTGCTATCTTACGACGAAAGGCGCCTCCCGAATGAGCAGACAGAATGTTTGTATTATTTTGATGTCAATTTCATGCATTCTAATTACTATATTGATATCATTAGACTAGCAAATGCTCATAGTTTAGATAACGCTGCACTGGCAACAGTGCATTGTTCACTTCTTGGTTGAATTGGACGTTTTGAAATGAGGGCTGAGGTGTCAGTGGCGCAGAAAATGCAATATTTGAATTTTACGTTGCTGTTTCTAAAAACGCGCGAAAGTATGTGCAGTTGTAGCATCCCTATTTTTACATATATCGGGCATTTTCCGTTTTCTGCCTTTGCGCGAGATGCGGCACTTCTTTGGCAGAGTGGTCGGCATGTTAATTCAAAGTATTTGAGTTCGAGTCTCAAAGCTGAAAATTTATTTCTCCCTGAAAACATTTTTATTGTGGTTGATTTATTGTGTTTATGTAGTAGAATAATGTTGCGTAACATTTAGAATCAATGCGAGAAAGAAAGTGCTTTGTCAGCACTACTAGTAATTTTCCTGTTCCCTCTTGACTCTTGGAAACATGTTGACTACCTAATCGGGTGTAGATTCGCACCATTAGGGTTGTGGGCAATATACACTCACCCAAGGCGACACTCAAAAACCACAAGGAGCTGATGAATCTGGGCATGTCGAAATCTTCGTTGTTCCAGCACACGAGAGATAATTCAACAATCATGTATAGTGCCCCGCACTGGCTATTTGAAGCAAACGGCAAAGAGGATATTGCGTACATTTTAATAGAGTTTGTGTTCTGTTATTCATTGAAATTGACAAAAGAACGTCATTTCTTTTACGGCTTTGAACACTTTCTGGTTTTATTTGTGATTTATTTCACTGATATAGTTCGCATTTAATATTTTTATTGTGCCCCCCTCCCACATGCCGCGCGGCCTCCGCTATACGTCGGTTTTTGTAACGTGGCGATTCATCTAGAGGTCTTTTCTGCTAGCGTGTTTTTTTCCAAATACGTACACCACCAGCGGGGCACCGCACCATCTAGGATACGCTCTAAGCGCCCGACCGGTCTGTCAATAAGCATAGTAGTGTAGTGCATGTAAGTGTGTGTTAGATGTGAGTTTAGGAGAAAGAAGAGGACGGAAAGATCGCGCGCATTCTGTTGACCACTTGCTAGGGTACAGCTCCGGAACGCGCCTGGAATCGGTCGGTGAAATAACGGGAAACCACCGATCAGAGCACCGGCCTCTAGGATTTTCCTCCAAACGGTGACGTGAATAATGTCTTAAGCTGGGCTCGAAACATCTAGCTCCGTCAGGACTCGAATCTTGGACCTCCTGGTGGTGAGAGACGTTGTAGGGACATCAGATAATGTTCTTGGCCACAATTACCAAATTAATTAAGTAATGTAAAAAGGAAGGAACATAAATTAAATAAGTACAAAAAATTAAGACTTCAGTCACCTTTTGAAATACAGCCCTCACCAAACAAAGTGCAGATTCAAAAATAAATAGATATCTGCAATATTGATTTAAATTCAAATATTTCAGGGCTCTATCCTGCTTTTTGCCCTTTATCCTTACAATCAAAGAAAAAGTTTGTCTGTAGCCTCCTGGTATTTCAAGCACTGTAGTTTCTGATAGCTAATAATGATGTTATCGCCTGATCTAATATTCGATACAAAACAGAGGCTTATCTTTAATATTGCACGGAGAGATATATTTATATTCATTAACTGTTGAAAGTTTGTGTTTTCACAAGGGACTTTTAGAAGTACGCCTGAAAGAGACCAAGCTAATACTTGTGAACCAAACGAAAACAAAATATAATAAGATTTCGTGATGTGAACTGTATGAAGAAAGCGATTGTCTCTTTGCAACTAAAAGCTCATTTTAATATTAGGAATAAGGATAACAAAAACTTTTATCGTGCTGTTATCGCCGTAGCAGTCAGTCATAGTTTTTGGAGAAAGTGAAAGTTCCAACGGAGGCAGGATTTCCGAACCTCACTTCATAGTGAAGTCGAATTCAACTGCTCTCTAGAGGGGAATTCTAAGACTGGCTGATCTAACATAGATTTCTATTCTTTCTCTGATAAACCCTAGTTCAATGTGGGAGCAGTACCCTAACAAACGGACTATGCGCAATCTTACCTTTCTCATCCTGTCTGTCTTTTTCAATTACTTACCTACACTTACCCTTGACTTCCCAATTCACACATGTCAGGGGACCAGGCAGGAGCTTAGAGCTTGTCCCGGTTCGTCCGAATTCCCGCTGGAGGAAGACATTTATATCTCCCCACACCACCAGGGGAGGAAGATCACTTCTATCGTGTTCGTTAGATAAACCGACACCACCTAGATAGATCTATCTCAGTGACGCCGAGTAACCCCAGCTCCCAGGAGTAATTTGCACTCCACTACACTGTAATTTTCTTCCCGGTGGATGGTAACTGATTCGTCTATATGTGCAACACAGCCATCGTTCACTGTTATCACATTGTGCGAAATTGAGTGACACGCGCGGCAGAGCTGTCATTTTGTGGTACGTACACTAGTAACTTGGAACTTCATAAATTTGAAAATCCTTAAATGAATACGAAAAGAACTAAAAATGTACGAAAGCTAGAGAATGAAAGCACTTCTTTTTTCCACTTTTCACATTTACATTCTTGAGCATGCAAAACTCGATTTCCCAACAGGTGTGTTTAACAATTTAATCATATTAAACTTAACTAAATCCTACTCACATAAACATACCAAACAGTCGCCTTTTAACGTTTTTATAGATTCCCCTACTAAACAATTAATAGAGCAATTGCAGAAAAAGAAGTGAACACAAATCATACTGAGTTTGTGGTGTTTTAAACTCTAAAATTTAGGGGGTAAATATGGAAATGTTAGGAAAGTCCAAGGCTGAATCTTATTTAGTTGTGAAAGATTATGACCGGCTTTTTGGATCTTATTGGGAATCATCTTAAATTAGGTTGGGAAATAAGTTTGACGGGTAATACTAGTTCAAACATGGTTGGAGCACTGTATCCCAACCTAACGCTGCATCCCTGCGTCGTCAAATCAATATAGAAAATTGTTTATTATCGACTGTAGCTTCTTTTACTTTAATTTTTACTACTGAATGAATATCCAGTATTACCCTTAGTATAAAGAATGAACATAATATGGTTACTTATTACGAGAATATCATTTAATTACTTTCTCTATTACTGCTTACGTAGTATAGAGAAATAATTGTAAAGCTGCAAAAAAACTGTGATATTTTGACAGAAAATACCTTATTGCCGGGCCCTTGTAACGAACAGTGCATAAATCTCGATTCAATAATGTGGAGAATTACTTCTAACTCATGTGGATCAAGAGCTCGGTGAGTGTGGGAAATGAACTCAAAATCACTATTGAAACGCAGGACCAATAGATTGAGACCTATGCCAAGTTATTGGAAATTTTAGGCAGCCCCTCTGTACCTACCTCAATCAGTTCTAAAAGGCCCCGTAGCCACGGGGGAAACGCGCTAGGAAGCGCTACTCTTATGCTATGGCACAGCACCTTTTTAAGAACAATCCAGCGCTTTTGGCAAAGTGCATGCGAACGGGCTTTGACTCTAATAGTGTCGATAAACAGCTCCTTAACATTGATGAGGTTAATGACTTGCACAAACCCATCTGGTGTAACACGCCTCCGATTCAGTTTTCCGAATTATGAGAGGGTGATAAATATTTGACGGCTGAAATGAGTCGTCTGGCTGGGATGAAAAATTTCGCAGCTTCACGATCAGATAAGAAAAAGTTAGCCACATATCCTCACGAAGACAGCCAATCACACCACACTTATACCAAAAGAGGGTGAGGATAATAAGGTTGTCACTCACTCTCTACCCTTTGCAATTAGTTCTGTGCTATGCAGGATCTTTTGGAGCATATTGAACAAACCCATTCAATCCGTTATAAAGTTCAATCTACGCTGGACATGGTTAACACCTGAACATTAGGGGACCTGGCTGTTTCGCTAATGTAAATATCATCATGAAGCAGTCTGTGACATGAAAAATGCAGAGGGTGGTGTAGGTGCTCTACCAGATATATCCAGAGCGTTTGACACTGTTCTTCACGCGGCCATTCGGTGGGCTTAGTCCAGGAAAGGGATCCCAGACGCCTTTACCAATTTGGTGATGGACTCTTACGCCGATGTCTCCTCCGTCATTCAGCCCCTCGAAGGGAATTGAGGTGCCAATTGGTAGAGGAGCAAAACAGGGAGATTCGTTGTCCTCACTTCTTTTTCATCTCATCATGGAGATTCTGCTTGAGGAATTGGAAAACATGTCGATTCTCGGGGAAGCTGACGGACAAATCAGAGTGGCAGTCACACAGTTCCTACATCTGCTTATGAGTATTACAGATAGCTTATTCAATCTGGCCTAGAGGGATTGCTGCCGCTCACTAAACACGTTCCTAGAGTTGCGCTGAACCTAGGATTATCATTTGAAAATTGTGCAGATCCTACTTGCAGATGGTTGAGATCTAGTATTACAATGTTTTATTGTTCATAAAATAGTACGTAGGTACGTAGTTTTGTGGAAAATAAAAGCAACTTAGTAGATTATCTGCTTAATCCTGGCTGAAGAAACCAAATATAAGGTTTCTGAATCAAAGGTGGATTCTGAATTAAAGCTACAAAAGAGCTAAGCCTTTAGATAATATGTTTATAATAGATTTAAGTGAATAATCAGTTATTAAAAATGTAGCCGTCTACATGAGTTCTAGAGTTGAGAAATTTTTTAATCAAAGTAAGTGTGATAAGTTCCTGCTTGTGAATTAAGACAAGAAATATTCGTTAAAGAAAATATCATATTCATATCTTCAATTTACACATACATAATATAGCTTCTTGTCTGGAGGACATTAACAAAAGGTGTGTGTGCATGACCTGTAAATGCAGAAACCTTGTTTTATGAAGATAAGACAGCACTACATATCGTGAATTTCAGTAACGCTTTTTTCTGTTTTACTGACGAATCCTTACCTGCTTGAAAAGAGAGTGCATTACATGCTGGAGGTGAAAATCATTCCTGAAATGATACGAAGTATAATACTGCCAACTTTGGTTATCGCTTAATATAGCTGTGTGGTTGTGGAATTGTGTATTTCAAGTGATATGCCATAGTATATACAGTGTTGTTCATGGTCCATTCAGATCTATAATTGTCTGTTCAGATGTTAGATGATTTTTTTACAGCTTTTAAAACTAGTTAGTGAAATGCATTCTTCCACCAACAACATGGGCTGGAGTGTGAGTTGTTGTGGGAGGGTCTAAGTATGAGTCCAGGACATGTAGTTGGATATACAGATAGTTTTCTCGAGCGATTTACATTGTTTGAATACCGTCTCTACAACGAATGTTAGAAGAATTGATACAATTCGTGTTGAAAAAGATGGGAACGTGCTTGTGTGAGAATTAAGTCACGTATGTAAATCTGCATGTCATAAATTCTGAATTGAAAAGAAAGAGTGTTGTTTCATTTCAATATGTTCTTAATTATGCGTGCAAAATATTAAATTGTCACACAATTATGCATTTAAATATTTTAGGAGTAAATATTAAAGGAGTAACATGGTACAAATACTGGTTAGCCAATGTTTGAGTAAAGAGTATAATTTGTATGAGTTAGTCACCCATAATGTCCCTCAATTCAGTTTCGCATCATTGTGTATCAAAAAAATGTTTTTGTAACTGAACAGACAATAATGAAAATCATTTCTTAATGATTGAAAATCTAATCAATACCTGTTACAGATATTATTAAGTAATTCTGGGTATATGATCTATCTTTGGGTTTCCATTTGCTGTTATTTAGGAACTTCATGTGCCTTTGAATATATCATCTGAATACAAGTGAAATCTACTGCCAATATTTGTGTTCTGAGATAAATCAACTTGAAACACATTGAGTTAATTTTTTTCATTTTTTTTTCTAGATTACATATGTATCTGGGAACATGCTTTAATATCCAATATTAATTTTTGAAAATAAAGTGGAAAAAATAAGAGTAAATTGTAGATTATTCCTGTACATCTTTAGAATAATTTAGCAAACCCCAAACTCTGGCCTCCAATGATGTTTCTAATCGAAAGAGTAAATGAGAATTCGTTTTGTATAAAATTCCAAAAACATGACAATGCGCATGGTGATTTTCTCTTGCATTCTTGTGATTAGTATGGTAGTATATTGAAGGTGTTAGCGATATTCTAATTTTTGTATTTAACATAATGTTGGTGAGCAAGAAAATTACTTAAAATGTTTAATGCACATGAATCTGAAATAATGGCATTTTTATGGATAACAATTTCATCGTCAGTGGAGCTGTTAATTTTTAATCCAAAGAGACTTTGAAGATTTCACTTTTCATGTGCACATGAAATAATATTGTAAGATAAGTGGTTTCATTTGGTAAGATAAACTGTTTTACAGGAGTGATATTATGAGTATAATTGGTTTCACATTGCACAGTGTATATCCCGTTATTCCAAATAACAGAATTTCTTTCTGTATATTTATATTATATTGGTATACTCACATTTTTAATTAAGAATTAAAAAACCTTTGTTATTTTACAGCACTAACAGACTTTTATTAGATTGATATCTGTTTTAATTTATGCTTTATTTACCTCTTGTATATCAGTTATAAATAATTTTTGTAAAGTTATTTAATATAAATTCTATTAAATAGTAATTTTATTAAATGCGAGTAATTTTATACGCACACATGTGTATGTTGTTTTGCCTAATACAAGTAGTAGATGACTTGTGTTTGTCGATTAGATTGTTCAAATGAATGTTTCGTTTTCAGTTATAAAAAATATCGACAACTTTCATTTTATTATAAGACATTAGTTGCAGTTTTGATTACGTGAAATTTTACGACCTTGTATTGAAGGCTGGAATGTTGTTTTGATAAAGACACAATATTAAAAAAGAAATGGCTGTATACTTACATAAATTAAAAATAATGTATCTGTAATATGGTTGTTTCCTTGAACTTCCTTGAACAAAATACCTTATATTCACTCTGAATTCAAAATTCTATTAAATATTGGTTTCTATTTCAAAGAGTGTATATATATATATATATATATATATATATATATATATATATATATATATATATATATATATACTACATTTCCGTTCGCATTATTTTTACGGAAATCGTAAATTATATTATGTTTAGAATATTACTACATCCTTTATATCGAAAATTTGGTAGATAATGTAGTTTCAAATGTCTCGGTTCAGGTCTGTCTTCCATTTCTACAAGCAGACTGTCTAGACGCTTATAGATTGGTGGTGTGCGAAAATGGCTGCTTATTTCTTATTCGCTGCTTCTGTACACGTGGGAAATTCGAATTTCTCCCCTCGACAAAAATAAGAGCTTTCCGTTTAACATTGAGTGCCATCTGTGATATATACTCTCTGAATAAGTCCGACAGTCACGAGCCCGTTGTAGGAAAAGGATTGAAAGAACATAATGAAATACGTCTATTAAACTGGTGATAAAATATTTTATTTGGACCGGACACCCACAGAATGAGTGCTTGTGCTAGACACGCTCATTTTTGAGAAATATATTAAGTTCACGACGCATTGTATAGTCATGCATGCTATGTCGTGTAGCAAGGTTGGTTCGCCTAACTATTAATTCAAATGCATGTATTGCCTTTGTAATACTTTACTCTCAAACAAACAAATACTATTTATCAGTCTGATGGTTTGGGTGCGAAAAGATACCGCCTCCCGCCGCCTCACAGCAAAAGAGTCTGTCGGCAGTACCAGTCGAACTTCACGCCAGCAATATGTGCTCCGTTACGTGTCACTATAGCCACGCTCGAAAGATTTATTGAAGTCACACCACTAGTAGTAATTTACTTCAATCTATTACTAGCAGTTCCGTTTTTATACTTTCATACAGCGTGCTCCTCATTTACGATTCGCATTACTTTTACTATCTGCTCTACGATCATTTACAAGTTTGTTTCAATGGGACGTCCTTTAACCGAAGTTTTGTGTTATGTTCAACAACTATAACTTTTGCAAACGGTGTTTTACAACACATGTAGTATTTAAAGGGGTACAATTTTGTCTTTGAACTTGCTTGACTTCAGCTACCTGCAACTGCGTTCAGGATGCACTTGTGCCTATCTGATTTACGCAATCACAGCGTTCCCGGGTGAGAATAAGTTGAACCATATTACTTTGAGCTGCCTCTGTGCCTGCTGCTCTAATAACACATTCAGTGTGTGGTGCAGTGCCCACGGCTATCTGTGAGTGAATGTGTGTGTGTCATGAATTGCGTCTGGTAATTAATTTCAATGCCTTACGTGTGGCCAGTCTTGCATAAACCAATGCATGCCTAATTCAAGGCCCCCATATCGTCCTTTCCCCTGCGCGGCAAATCCGCTGGCGCTGGCGCCTTCAACGCCAACTATCAACTACAAGTACAACGGACAACGTCATTCAGGCCTCCTGCAGAGTCACTTCTGCCATCACACTTCATCCAGACAGGTAACATGCAACACGAATTGATCCATGTGCTATTAACAACAGGTCGTCCACGTCTGGAGCTGTTTAATTGCCAACCCCAATAATGCCGATATATTCAAGAAATATTTACCACTTAGAATGGATATTTTCCCCAATACAGCATGTCTTACGTAATGCAACTTTGTTGTGATGATTTGCGAAGAAAAGTTCTTTTATATTTCAATTTCAGCTTTAAAAGTATTGTCATTTTATTTGAGGAAAGCTCTATTAGTTTCTTTTTTAGCAATAATTTGTCTCTGACCGAAGGTGAACTAAGAATTATACCATGTTAATTCTGAAATAATTATTTATGAGATTTGTTTGTTAATTGAATTTGAAATATTTTTATCCCAGATAACTCAAGATGACCTCAACACAAGACTAAAGTGAATACATTTATTTTAGACTGATATTAGTAAACTGAGTGCAGTTAATAGATAAAAGATGTGTACGTAATATAAAGAATTTTTACTAAGAAAAGAACACTCAACGGGAAGGGTTAAAGCGATTATATCACCCGTCAAGTGTCAAACCGGTCATACAGCTGCTTTAGACGCCTGTTACAGAGGTGATCCAGGAGCGGAAGTAGACCACGTTGGTGTAGATACCTGGCTTGCATGGGCGGGCACATCCTTCACCCCCGGACACAAGGCCCACCTGCTCGCCGCGAGCCACCAAAGCGCCGCCCGAGTCCAAAGTACAGGAATCCTTGCCCCCGTCAGGGTAGCCAGCACACAACATGTCAGGGTTGATATAACTGAACAACCACTTGCAGATGTCCTCAGACACGATGGGAACGCACACCACGCGCAGGGGGATAGACAAAGGACCATCCTCCTGCAAAATGCACATGTTAGCGCACTACCGTGCATGATTCTCTTGGTGGAACCAAGGCCGCAAGATCTGCAACTTACAGAGATACGACCCCAGCCGGTGACGTTGGCGCCAGTGCCTGGAGGGGGCATGCTGTTAGCTAGGCGAATGGGCTGCACATTGGCGCTAAAAGTGAATTGGCCTTCGATCTAAAAACAGAAAAATTTAATGTATGAAAGAATTATATACATAAGTTAACAAGACTTAAACTTAAACAACATAACAAGTTGTAATCATAATAATAAGTAGAATACATATTTGAGAGGTACATTAGTTTTTTACAAATGGAGAAGATAGGGAAAAAAAATTTCTTTTCAGAGAAATTTCTTTTAAATCTTCTCTTCTTGCTTAAGGAGACAAGCAAAATTACAATTACATTTTTATGTAGTACTCCAAAACATGTGAAGACAAGCAAGGGTAATGTCACAAATAAATAGAATATCCAGAAATAAATGCCATCCAATACATCACATTATAAATGCATTCGAAATAACGAATTCATTACCGTATTCACATGTTTTATTTTCCCATCTCTTCAAACAATTAATTTTTAAATATAATGTTAATGTTTATCACTTTACTATTCGTAAAACCTTAGTATGTGAAAAATACTATATTGGTACTGTAGCATTACATTCTTTAAATACAATAATAATTAAACACTCGAAAAAAGTCGGAAGTAAACAACGTAATGAATGTCGCTCTCTTCAATTCTTTCGCAATTTCTATTTTAATCATTAACTCCAAGTATTTTCTTCTGACGCATCGTAAAAAGTAGAGCTTCTCAATGATGTGCAGAGATGCCATATTAGGCGAAATTACTACAAGAGAATTATTCTGACCATGGAATTCAAATATCTACGTTTTGAAATGTCGTCTTTCCGATTTAATCTATCCAATGATTGTAATTAAAAGTAATTAAAATTAATATCTAAATAGACAATCAATGAACATTAATAAGAGATTTAATATAGGTCATTTTTATTTTGCATATTACAATTAAAAGAAAAATCGGCAACACTGAGTTCGTATTAATCAAGTTAACGGATCCTAGAAAGAGTCCTAGAAATTAGACTGGTCTCGAGGTCGAGAAAAAGTCGAACACATTAATAAATATTACAAATCTATCACCTGGATATTAGTTATGGAATGGTTTTTCATATTATTCATTCAAATTTTTCCTTAGTCCGTAGTTGCTGTAAATATATTTCATTAATTTTAAGTAGAAAGACCAAAAGCAAAGCAGAAATATCGCAAAAATCATTTGTTTTTTCTAATTATTTTACCTAACATTACTTAAAGACCTAATTTTCTAGAACAGACTTTGTTTTTGTCAAAAATGTGTATATTTGAGTTTGTAGTATTAATTTTTTTATTAAAAAATGGAGCATCACGCTAAATCATGACTAGCACTATATTTTTTATTGTCACTTATTACACAATTGATGAAAATAAAAGAAAAGTTATGAGTAGTTTTTAATATTTGACTTGAGAAAAAACTACTGTATTTGCAAAAATTGTACTAGATATTATTTAAGACCTCATTTTGTACAACAGTCTTTGACTGAGTCAATAATCTATTCAATTCTTCTATTTTGTGTTTTTTTAATTTTCTAAAAACCGAGCTAAAAAGGGACTTGCAATATATTTGAATCGCTTTTTATTATACAGGTGACGAAAATTTAAAGAAAATTTTTGAAGCACTTTTGGTAAAAAATAATACATTTCAATTGCAATTGTCTCAAAACTACTCGATGTTCAGAAAAATTGAACATGACATTTTTAAATGAGCTAATTTAAAATATAAATTTAATAATATATAAATATAAATTTTGGGGAAAATCAGCTAAACACTTTATGTGCTAGCGTTATGCACAGACGGACGTACAGACACAGACAGAAGTTTTGCCGTCAATGGAATTGTCACTACTAAGGACTCTCAAAACACGGTTTCTACGGCATCCTTACCAAGTGATAGAGGATTTTTTCAACACTTAAAACATGATTTATCCTCTTTTTCCTTACCAGGGCCCGGCAATGTGAGTTTTTGTGTCGAAAATTTGCCATTTTCCGGCGCACAATTACCATAGTTTGTCTTCTTTCGTTATTAAAGTTTCGTTAAGAAAGTAACAATCACGTTTGTTTATTTGTATGTTATGCCATACCGAACCGTTCATTTTGTTTCGATAACATTGGCAACTTATTTCTTGAACTTGCGGAAAGTTTATTGACATAACACAATGGAAATGCGCGTATATCTGTCGTACTCAAAATGGAGGCATTGTTGATCATGATTCAAGAGTTTATGATGTCTCAAGCACCACTGAAGAGGATTGCCACCCGCCGTACCCTAGAATGTGAAGCGCGTCTTCGCTGCATATTCCGTCTCTGCGATTGTAAATTATCGGCCGGAGTTATTTCTTAACCGTTATCTCGGATAGTAAATGAAATTTACCCAAGAGTGACATAGCGAATGCGTGCCCAAATATGAGAGAGAATTTTCTAACAATAGGATTATTGACTGCAGTATTCAATCCACAATACAGAACAGACCCATACCAGTGATAAAATTTTCGAAGAGCGTAGTGAAACACGTGGATAACAATCACGTAATCAGTAGCGTGTGAAGTGTAATTCATTGCAATTAGCGAGGCATTGCCGTGTACATTTGTATGTGATCCATTGTACGAGAAATCGCACAAGAGGTTTCGCATTTTTTAAACGTTCGATATTTGTGAGATTTGAGTCGGAGATGAATCTCTTAAGTCTTAAGATTGTTGGAGGAAGGAAAAAAATGATTGTTGATTATTCCATTAACTTTGGGTGCTGTAATTTCTACGACACTAGTTTAATATGTCCAGAAGGTTGTTTAATTTCTTTGAAAGAATATTTTAGAAAATTTGTGTTTACTTCATCCCTTCCTCTGGTTTTATTATTAAGAATCGAATTTAGGAGATTTTCCATTTCATTATATTCTTTAATAACAATACCATTTATTGGTTCAAAAGTTTGGTAGTCATTTCTTAAACTACATATTCTCTTCACTTGTGTGGTTTGTCAATGGATTAGTAAAGTATTCTAACCAATCCTTTGTGATGATAATATTCAAATAAACGGTGTCTCTTTCTTCTCTTTTTAAATTTTTCAGAGCCTTGTAGGCCTTTGTCTAAGTGCCACGAAGTTCGTATTTTGTAATTAAAACGGCTTTCTTTTTTTAATTTTCCCACTTCTTTTTGGCTGTATCACATTTGAATTTGTAATATTGTAATTTAGTTTTTAAAGATATTAGATACACCTTTTATCCCTTATTATTTGTTTAATTTCTTGATTCCAAATATTTATACCTCTGGTTTTCCTCCGTTTATTTGTCCCTAAAATTTCTTCAGCTGCTTTAATTAAGTTTTTAAGATTCACCCATTCTTGGTTTATGTCGACATTAATTGCTCTGTTAACTATATATTTTTTTCCATTCTCGACCAGTATAATCTCCGTATTCTGTCTTGTCTTAAGAGATGTACTTTGAATACCCTATGTTAGGATATTTTTGAAAAATTCTAGTTTGCTAACCATTTTAGAGGAATTTTGATTTTAAATGTTAAAAGGAAATGGTCAGAGTGTACTTTGGCACTTTTGTATACACGTGTCTAATCTAAAACGCCCGACTTCATTTTTTGTTTAACAATTATATACCGTAGTGTTATGAAAGATTGAGTCTCTGGATGCCCACGTATATTTATGTATTTCTTTGTGTTTATAGAGCTTCTAAATATTTGTTATTTTCAGTTGATATAAAAATGCAAAATTTTCCATTGCCTGTTTTTCCATTCTTATTCAATATTATCTCCCATTGGCTTATTCCTTACTCTAGCAATAAAATCGCCACTTAACATTACATTACATAATCATTTCTGTAAGTACATGGGTCGCCAAATTCATCCAAAGTTGGCGCCATGCTTCGAATATCTCAGTTACGCTACTCTTTGAAGGCATTTTAGAAGCAAATATGATACATTTCAAACTTCCTTCTCGGAGATAATCTAATCTTGATAAAAAAAACACTCAAATTACTTCCTAATTAAACAAATACTCATTTGTTTTCCAAAGCTTTTTTCTGAAATGGATTGTCAACTGGTTCGAAAATTCACCAATAGATTGCACTACCTCCTGGGTGGCCAATACCAAACATTAACACATTGTAGGATTTCCCGGAATTTAATATTTTTCACGTCGGAGCTCGCATTGTTCGAAAGTCAGAAGAGCTGCGGGCAATTTCGAAGCAATCGTACACAGAATATAATGGAAACGCGCATGGAAAGTTTAATTCAGTACGGTGGCACTTTCTACCTCGTTTCTGCAGTCTCCACGACTTCAGCCTCCAAAGCGCGGCAGGAAAGAGCGTGCATTGGCACCAAGCGGTACCGTTGACAATCTCTTTAATAGTCATTGATTCTTTCGCAAATCTATGTCTATTATCTGTTGCTCTTTTTTCAGAACTCTCAGTCTGATGAGACAGAATGTGATGCTCGTTGCAGTTTCTGCTAATGCTCTCTCAATTCTTCTATTAGTTGAATCAAAATTCCGTAGCCTCAACAATTTCTGTTAATCTTCTTTAGTTGGTTTTCTATTTTCGAAATTTTTTGGCTTAATGCTTTCCTTCCTTCTAGGGCGTAAATGCTGAACATTTTTTAAGGTGTTTTTAAGTCGGATGTACATCATCCTTTCATTCACAAAGTTATAACTAAGTATTTTGGTTTCTAACGTTTTATTGATGAGAATTGCCACTTTTGCAGATGCTTCTTGTTTGTTTGGGACACCTGAGTAATATAATAGGTAGTTTTGTAGATCTATACTTCCCTTTACTTTTTTCTTTGTTTCTGTATCAGGTGCAATATCTACGTCTAAATCTTTGAAGTTCACTAATGTAACCGAACACAGGACCTCCGTTCAACAAACTGTTAAAAATAAATATTGTTTTGGAAAATAATTGTTTAGTAAAATAGTTGGCAGTAGAAGAAAACCGTTTCGGGAACGCGGAACCCAATTTCATATTCTAGTTTAATAACTGGGAAACTTTCGAGATAGAAAACAAGTTTTAAAAAATAAGACAATTTAGAGAATCATCCAAAAGCATATTTAAAAAGAGGGTACAACAATTTAGAAGAAAAACGTCAAGACGCAGAAACGTACTTACACCGAAAGACTATCGAATGTCGGCAACTGATGTAAATAGCTTTAGAAATAAGTTGAAATTGGTGAAATGGTGGATGGAACAGATTCGCGAGCCGACTGCATCACTATCACGTTCAGGGGAGTGAACATTTGGCGGACATTACCCGCGCGTATGGAATACACTTATAAGAAGACCAAGTATGTGATGTAATTTTAGTAAAGCTTGAAACAATATAAATGGCCATCAAAATATACTGTGCACGGTATAAATGAGAAAAGTGAAAATATTTTTGTCATTAAGTGTGAATGTTAGATTTCGATTTATTGTGTAGAAGTTTTGTTTTTTGCTGTTTTTGTGTACTGGTTTTATCGGCAGCGTCACAGGGGAAAGTGGCGACGGCGAAGATCGCCGCCGCCGAAAGAAGAGTGGTCCCACTGAGCACGTGACTGAGTGAGTGAACACTTGAAAAACGTCTGTTTTTATATTCGTCCATCAAGATAGACGATTTCTCCTTGCTCTAGCAATAAGATAATGAAAATGTGTGGCTCTATCTTGTACAAGAAGGAACTTCAGTACCGGCACAATATAAATATTCCAGTGGCAACGCCGTTTGTGCCGAAAATATCATTATTGTTCAATTTGTTTTGAACAAGGCGTGGATCTCCGGCAAATACACGATAGATGTACGGAAATTATCCTCTCATAGATAGAGGAAGGACGGGATTGTCACACTAAGGCGTTCAGCTTCCTTGTGTGCTCATCCGCGCACGTTCCCTGTGGATATACTCTATGACTCCGATACCTTAATTCATTTAGCCTGGTTCTTAGCATTTGTCGTCATATTAGATGAGGCCAGGCAGTATCTTCGGGGATTGTCAGTAGTTATTTTTCATTATTATTATTATTATTATTATTATTATTATTATTATTATTATTATTATTATTATTGTCAGTAGTAGATTTTTCTGAACAATTACTCGACGCTGGTCAGCTATTCTTTGCTCACTAACATCAAAATGAGGGAAACGGTGAAGAAATCTTTGATGAAACTTTTGTCGGTAGACCGTAGTGTCAATCTCAATTTTGGTAGTGGTGTCGTATTCACGCGTGATGATGGTATTTATTTCTGTCGTCCACTTCATCCTTGTGCATTGCCTGCCTGCGACTGAGGTCTCTAGAAATTACTGGCTTAATTTTCATTATCCTTTAAAACAAAATTTTCTAATAAATATCGAGATGATGTGGTCGTATGATTTACTATATTCCACATTGCTTTAATTTTGTTACTTGTGTTAAAAATATCCTGATTATCTTTCTATTTTTTTCCTGAACTAATAGATTTGTTCGAGCAAACAATCCCGGACTGTTTTACGTCGTCTCCCTCTGTGCATGCGCGAGCGCACACTAGTCAAACCGAGCCCCGGATTGGCATCTGCTGGAACAAGTAGGTTCAGGAATCAGTCTCTAGGTGCCGCTGACTTCGTTTCATCGGAATTGCTAGATGTCACAATTTTTGTAGAGCGTGCAAAAATGAAAGCGACTTGGTCCTGGTCAGTTCCTGGTATTTACTTGCATTTTACGTTTCTCCATATTTGCTCGCTTATTATTTGTCTTGACCTCGCTATTACTTACGGGTTTTGAACCTGGTCAACTGTGACTTGTGCTAGTGTTTTTTATTATTCTTTAGGATTTCCGTTTATTGTATTATTTGAAACGAGTGATAATAGCAGTTGGACAGATTCTTCTCAATCTTCCATGTATTCGGAAGAAGATTTAATTGTCATTTTGCGTAAGAAGAGGACAAATGTAAAAAACTCTGTCGAAATATACACAAATTCTAATATCTACAAGAAAATCCGAAAGATATCTGTTTCCAATATCCAAGAATTAATAACACTTTAATTAAGCAGGATTATATTCCAATATCCACGAGATAAATCCGAAAGACATCGAAGTCAGTGAAAACGAAGAATCAATAAAATGTAAAACAAAGTAGAGTCAAAATATATAGACCGGAACACAAAACAAATTTGCAGAAACCTGACGGAAACGTAAAAAGCGCATCTTCTAAGTTTGGCATTGGTGGGAACTGCGGTTCCGAAATACCCATACGCGGATATCAAGATTGAGGGAGAGTGGACGAAATGATTCGGACTGTTGCTGACTGGTTTCAAACTCATCAGCAACCCTTCACACATCACAATGACTGACTGCAACTGCTGCATGCGCGGACTTTTTTAGGACTCTTTCGGCCTGCAGCTGGAAGAAACCTATTACGTTCCTTAAAATTCTTTTGTATTCTCGCAAATAGATACCTGGTGATACGTAATGATGATTGAGAGGAAAGCATGCGTTCCTGAAAGCTTTTGACCAGAAGCAGTTGTAACAGCTTGCTATGTAAGGAAATTAGTTTTGCGTAATACTGTTAGTTTCGCATAGTACAATTAAAGATAATGTGCCAGAAGTAATATAGACAGGTAAAAGCCAATTGTGAAACATTTCAAGTTGTTTGGTTGTTTAGCTTATGTAGTAATCTCAAGGCAATGTAAAAGTGAATTAGATGCAAGGGAATGAAAATGCATATTACTCAAAGCAAACAAGAGCTTATAGATTGTGGGATACTATCAAACAAGACATAATTCTCTCCAAGCATATTAGATTTGTTGAAACTATTAGTGGCTACGAATTTGCAACAAATAATAAAGTAACGGGTAGTAAATCATAATGTGGGGTAGAATTTGAAAAAATAACTAGAAACAAGTCTCAGTTAAAGTGTATTAGGTGCATGTAGCAATTCAGAAGTTGACGAAACATCCTTGTAGAAATATCGGAAGGGTAGACCAAAGAAAGTAGCTAGAAAACCGTATAGATGTTTGGGGAGGCCAGATTCACAATCAAATAAATATACCAGAAATAACGGAATCCTAACATTATGATGATTCAGTAAAGTCTGATAGTTAAGCTGATAAATCGGTAGAAGCCATGAATGCAGAATTTAAAAAAATTAAAGTAGACATACATGGTATTTTGTAAATAAACAAGAAAATATCAAGTGTACAGGGGGTATCGCGGTGTATTAAGTAAAAAGCAATCATGAGGGTAATGTCAATAGCTTTAAATGAAGGCTTGTAGACAGAGGTATTCCCAAGAAATGAAAAGAACATTCATTACTTTGAGTCCTATGCAGTTGTTGCCAATATGTGTGTAAATATGGTATTGTTAGCATTAGGAGTGTATAACAAGTAGATTATTTTTATTTAGACATTAAAGGGGCGCACTTTAATGGTAATCTAGTTGAAGAAATTTATATGAAATTGCCAACTGGTTATGATGTAGAAGAAGAAGTCGCAACATATTAAGACCTAACTATAGTTAGTGCAACTAATTATAGACTGTAATTATGGGTCAAGTGCTTGAAAAACAAAGAAACTTGTACGCATGCTACATAGATTATGCTGAAGCATTCGAAACCCTTCCCCATTATTGGCTTCTTCAATATTTGGATGTGTACTAGTTCCCCCGTATATCTGTAAAGGAAAATATTCCTTCCACAGAGATATTATACACTTCCGCCAAGGAATTTTCCAAGGTGACTCTTTACCCCTTTATTGTTCTGCTTATCCGTGAACCCCCTGACTACTCTACTAAAATCATTTAATTATGACATTGCTTTTAACAAAAGGAACTCAACTCTTCTTCGTGTCTCGCATCTTCTTTACATGGATGACCTGAAGCTTTATGCAGACACTGAGAGTCATATGCGGCAACTAATAAGCGTGACGGAGAAGTAAACTGACGACATCAAGATGAAATTCGGTTTGAATAATTGCGAGAGTGAATATATTCGAGGTCATATCCAAGTTAGAAATTTGGAAGATGATGATGAACCAAAGATTACCTTCATGGAACCCCATGAAACAGACATATACTTGGGTTTCCAACACTCATTCAGAATCAAACACACTGTTACTAAGAACACACTAATAACTGAAGTGTGTAAATGATTGCATGGACTCTTAAAAACTCAACTCTCGGCGAGGCACGTCGTACAGGCCATCAATTCATTTGTTATTCTAGTGCTGACATTCTCCTTTGGCGTTATTAAATGGAGCAACACCGACCTCGAACCAGAGAACAATTCGAACCGCTATGACTCAACACCGAAAACATGATCCCCATTCAAATACAGAGCGTTTTACCCTTCCAAGATCGCAAGGAGGGCGATGTGTTGTAGATCTCATAAATCTACTCAGCTCTCAAATTGCATCACTCAGACGATACTTCCTGGAACATTGTGAGAGAGTTCAGCAAGCACTGAGCGCAGTTGATAATAACTATAGTCCTCTGAACTTGAAAAAGCTTGTTCCGACCGATCAGCCAATCACTGAAACGGAAGAGAAGATAACCTCATGGAAGGGGAAGGCACTGCACGGAAGTTACCCCCATGAGCTGAGTAAACCAGAAGTCGACATCTCTGCGTCGCACGCATGGCTCCAGCACAGATATCTCTTTCCGAAACCTTAAGCCTTCTTGATAGCTATCCAGGATAAAGTGATGCAAACATTGAACTACAGTAAACACATTATGAGAGATTCTACCATGCATTCCGACTCGTGTAGAAGATGTGAGGCTGCAAGTGAAACTAACCAACATGTGACAAGTGGATGTAGCGGCCACGCAGAGTTGGAATAAAAAAGAGGCATGATGAAGTGGCGAAGCAACCAATTATTGGCATTGAAAACGGGCTTACTCGCTATTTCCGTGCCGTGTTAAAAATGTGTGCCTCATGTCGTGCTTGAAAGTAGTGAGCACAATCTCCACTGGGATTGCTCCATTATCACTAACAGACACTTCTGCGGCAACAGACACGATATAACTTACAATGATACAGACAAACAGCAGGATTTCCTTATCGATATATCAATACCCAATACCCACAACATATCGGGAAAATACCAAGAGATGATCCAGAAGTATACTGCTCTCGCCCATGAAGTCGCAGCTCAGTGGAACATCAGCAAAGTGACAACTGTGCCTATAATAATATCAGCCACAGGAGTGATACCGTAAATGGCGCTTCGAGCACTAGAGTGTCTGCACTTGGATGCCAGGAATATATACAATATGCAGAAGGAAGTCATCTTGAATGCATGCCGTATTGTTAGAAGCCACCTGAATCTTCAATTAACAAACGCACACCTGGTCATTATTCCAGTGAGTGGCTGACATACCGACCAGTAGATACTGTGAATAGTAATAAAATAATAGCTACAATAATAAAAATAATAATGACAAAATCGGTCCTGGCACTACAAAATACCCACAAATATTAATACACAATACCCATAACAAATCGAGAAAATATCAAGAGAAGATCCAGAAGTATACCGATCTCGACCATGAAGTCCAATCTCAGTGGAACTTCAGTAAAGTGACAACTGTGCCTATAATAATATCAGCTACAGGAGTGACCCCAAAAATGACACTTCGGGCACTGGAGTGTCTTCACTTGGATGCCAGGAATGTATATAATATGCAAAAGTGTGCAATTTTGAATACATGCCGTATTGTCAGAAGCCATCTGAACCTTCAGTAAAGCACCTGGTCATCATTCCTGAGTGTGGTTGACATACCGACCAGTAGATACTGTGAATGATGTATAATAATAATAATAATAATAATAATAATAATAATAATAATAATGACAAAATCGGTCCTGTAGAGCAGTCGGTTGCGGCAGCTATTGTTGGATCCGAGGAACCTGCAGGTTGGAGTACTGTGTAGACATGATCATTTTTGGTAATGTTCCCTTCACCCCTTAATATCTTCCTATCATCTCATCATTCACACTTCAAGGCGTAACACACTTGACGGACTGAAGAATGCAGCTGAAAAGCTGATCCTAAAAAAATTATTCACGTTAATCTTGAAGCGTTATCAGTAAATTACTCTACGCCAGTATTAATAATAATAATAATAATAATAATAATAATAATAACGGTCTGTAAAAAATGGATGTTTGTGTATACTCGTATAGGAACAGTGGGTATATATACCACCAAGTGACCGATTTCTATTAAATGTTTCGTGTTTCGTGTGTTTTTACTTAGAAAATTTATGTGCTATTAATTTTGTTTTAATTCCACTAGATGATGCTGCAGGACAAAAGTGCTCTGCAGGTTTCCATTCAAACTGCGCTCCATCTGGACTCCGTTGTTGCTGAGTGTTACCATATGGCATAGGGCGACACACAGAGACAACGAAAAGAAGGGAGGGACAGGGAGAGGAGGGGGTAGAGAGGGAGGGAGAGGGAGAGTGGGAGAGAGAGGGAGAGAGTGGGTGAGAGTAAGAGAGAATGAGATAGAGTGAGAGTGGGAGAGAGAGGGAGACAGTGGGAGAGAGTAAGAGAGAGGGAGACAGATGGACAGAATGGGAGAAAGAGGGAGAGAGTGGGAGAGTGAGGGAAAAGGTTGAAGAGAGAGGGAGAGGGATGGAAAGAGTGGCAGAGAACGAGAGAGTGAGAGAGAATGAAAGTGAGTGGGAGAGAGACGGAAAGAGACGCCGAGAGAGAGGAAAGAGAGTGGCAGAGAGAGAGAGAGAGGGGGTGAGTGAGGGAGAGAAAGGGGTTGAGTGGGAGAAACTGGGAAAGAGAGGGAGAGAATGAGAGAAAGAGAAAATGAGAGAGTGGGAGAGAGACAGAAAGAGAGGGAGAGAGAGTACGAGAGGCTGCGAGAGATTGGGATAGAAGGAGAGAGAAGGAAAGAGTTGCAAAGAGTGGACAGAGAGGGAGAGAGTGGGAGAGAGGGGGGGAAATGTGAGAGAGAGAGGGAAAACGTGAGAGAGGGAGAAAGTGGGAGAGTGTAGGAGAGAGGGAGAGAGTGGGAGAGAGAGAAAAGGAATGATGAAGGTAGAACAACGTCTGTGGGGTTCCGCTAGTTATATAAAATCTGAAAACTTACTCTCAGGACCGCGATGTCGCACTCAGGTGTGAACGGGCTGAAGTCAGGGTGGACAATGGTTTGTGCCACCGCGTGAACGCTGCCTCCGTCTTCGCGTGTGGTCGTGCCGGCGCGCACAGTAATTCCGTCAAAGCTAAACAGAGCACACAAGAAGTTTGTATTTGTTTTTGTCATGAATCCAAGCATGTTTCTAGTCGTATTATTCGTACAAAGTACTCACATGTCCACGCAGTGGGCAGCAGTCAAGACCCACTCAGAGCTGATGATGGACCCACCGCAGGTGTGATTTCCATCTATCTCCAAGGAGATCTGGAAGCATTTTTATAAACAAACTTTGATAAGATTGGATAAGAAACCAACATAAAAGAAATTTTATGACTTCATTCTGAACAAGAAAGAGTATGCAAGAATTATTGGAACGCAGATATTAAGTAGTTCTGTGCGGAGATATGGAAGTGGATTAGATTTAATTTCAATACTTTGTGACAGAACTTAATAAAGGAATATTAGTTTGATACTTTTAACAAATTGAAGTATTATTTCTGCGTGTAGTCGAGGCATTCATCATTCATAACATATAATTTATTATTGTGAGATTACCTGGTAAGGGAACTTGTCGATTGTGGTGGTGGTGCCGCCAGTAATGCGGCTGCCCTGTGAGGGCGAAAATTTGGTGTCGGGGTCTGACTCGAAACATCCGTCACTCTGTGCAAGCGTTTCTGAAACTGACGAAAAAAATCTCAGCATATTAACACGAAATGTGTAGAATATTTCTGGGATGTCGTTATTCAATGATGCATTCCTTTCGAGAATTCATAGTCGTATTGTAACCGAACCGAGGTAATTAGGTCGTCGAGGCCCCACGTTGAATAGCGCCAATTGTAACCGAACCGATTACCTGTGGAATCGGTTGGCCGCCCTGCCACTAGCTCAGATCGGTGATGGAAGGAACTGTTATGCAGTACAATAGGAACACAAATTAAATAAACACTTGTTCACTGGTAAAATGATTCAATTTATTTCTGGCAAAAATGATAATAAAAAAAAAATGCGCCAGGGAAATTACACTTATAAACTAATAATGGAAAAGGAAAATTAAAGAGAAAAGAAAATTAGGCATGTTAGTAATTATAGAAAAAGACTTATGACTAGGAAGAAGGTCAACTTATTACGACTAATATTTACATGAATTACAGGATGATAATTTAACGTGCCAAGCACATTACTGCGTTGCGTAAATCTTGCGGGCGAATGTTCCTCGGGTCATTCAACCTCGTAGAGTCCTTTATGAGCCCAGGCGGGCCCTCGGAAGACGTCTGGAAGGAGGGGCGGCGACCTTGGGCGAGGGCGCCGCCGCGGCCGTCCGTCACGCCCCCTTGGCGCGTGGCTCAGCTGGGCGGTCCTCGGATTACCACGCCACCACTGGCTGCGGCGTTTGGGTGAACTGGCAGCGATGTCTAGGCGACTAGAAGTTCTTGAAGATTCTTGCAGCGACGTCTAGAAGATTCTGGCAGAACTGGTTGATACTGGTTGATACTGGGCGATCTCAATGTCCGAAACGTAGTAATCAGCCTAATGTCTCTTTAATTTTTATAACAGAACTTCGGAAAGTCTAGCGACAAATAATTCCCACCCCAGAGAAATAGTTTTTCTCTACCCCTTTTTTAAACGCCACAGAGGTCTACTTGCCTCTCCCCGACGAATAAATCCCACCCCCGAGAAGTAATTTTCTCAATTGTTGTCAGCTAGTAGCTCTCGCTCCTTCCGGAATCTTTCTAAATCTTTCAGAGACAAACTGGCCTCTCCTCGACGAATAATTTCCTCCCAGAGAAGTAATTCTCTCACGACTCCCGTTATCCCAAAACTCAAATCAAATCTGGTAATTTCTAAGTTCGGCAGAGGTGAACTTGCATCTGACCGAAAAATATTCCCCCCCAAGAGAATGTTTCTCTCCCGACTGCCCTGGCTATTCTGATTTTCTCTCCGTCGAAATCGCTCCAAGTTAGCTCTCCTCCCCACCCCAATTTCTTATGTGTCCTAGTTCCCTTTAATAGCAGTGTCGCTATTGGTCAGAAGTTGTGTCGCAGTGAAATATTTTAACCCAATCGCAGCGTGAGAAGCGAAGGAAATTTTCACTCTTTGTGTGGGCTGCGAGCATGCAGGGATGTTCTCGAACCTTCTAGAACTCTGGCCCTTGCTTGCGTAGGGAGGCGCGTTCGATGACGGAAGTATTGCTCTGGGCTCCCCCGAAAGTGGGTGGTCTCGAAATCTGCAGCCGGCTGTGAACACTTGCACAGTGTCTGTCAACGGTAGTCCTCCAAACGGCTCGCTTAATGGGGAGGAGGCGGTAATGGCCTCCCGCGATAAGTGAGATCGCACGTGCGACGCAGTGTTTACCTCCCCAGTCGAGCTCCGGGCTACAGCTGAATCTGTTTACATTCTCCCAACTGCCCCTCAGCCTTATGAAATTTTGTATGACGAAATCGGTTTCGCCACAGTATGATGTTTTATTTGTATTCCAATGGATACGACTAATTGAAATTGGAGTTTCGTTATTTGTGATAGTATTTTGATCATTACGTATTTTTATTTTCTCGCCTTAAGACTTCTTCGTAAGAAGAGAATGGTATGTAAACGTGCTTCATAAAACGTTGAAATGTCGACAGAAGAAACCTTATTGCCTGGTTCTGGTAAGGATAAAAAAACAAATCTTGTTTCTAAATTTAAAAAATCATCCGCTAACTAGTGGTGTATGTATAAAACATGTTTTGTTGGTTCTTGATACCGAAAAATCGTTTGACGGCAAAGTGCCCGTCTGTCAGTCTGTCGGTGGTCACCACAAGTGCCTAAACCATTCAGCCGATTTCCTTCAAAATTGATATTTCTCAATCCATCTGAATGATCTCTTTGGTTTGCGAGTTACAAACGAAGATTTTGATTTTTGAGGGTAATTCACATAAGGTCTTAACACATTTTAATAATTTTCTCAAAAAAGTACCAATCTGATTAATTAAATTTTGTTTTTGAATAGTGCGAGGGACTTGAAGAGAATGAGAGAATGTTTTATATCTCATTGTCGTTGACATCTCCGAATTTTGGAAAAATGCAATATATATAAACTACAAAATTGTAAAAATATTTTTTTTCAAGCGTAGTATGTCTTGAAAAATTAGATGTTCAAAAGAGGTCGTGCAAAATTACTTTAGGATGTAAGTTCTATTAGTAGTAATTTATATTTGAAATTACCGTAACTTTTCTTCTCAAAATTTTCCACATTTGTTGTTGACACTTTCTCCACTTTTTTAATAGAGGATGGTAAAAAATTTGGTGGTTGTATAATTTTTAGGTGCAATTGGAGTTGGTTAATTGGCGGGTATGAACTAAGCTCTTTGGAGGGAAGTTTCGCTAGTTCGATCCTTGGGATTGGAATATAATTTTTTAAAATTGTCAGTTGCAAGAAAAATAATTGAGAGAGTTATTGAAATCATTTGAACAACTCTAATCGCAATTTAAATTGGTTAAAATAAATAAACAATATGTAAATAGAAATGTATGAAAAAAAAGAAAGTTAGCGCGAGAAAACGCAGACATTTCGCCTGAAGAAACCCTATTGCGGGGTTATGGTAAAGGAAAAAACAAAAAATTCTGCTGCTAGATTTAAAAACAAATACTCTTATCTAGTGGTGTAGCCAGAAACCATGCTTTCTTGGTTCTTGATACCGAATAATCAAATGATCGGCAACAACCGATTGACAGTGTGTCCGCCTCTAGTCAGCGCTAGCGCGTTAACAGTTAAGCTGATTTTGTTGAAAATTGATGCTCGCAGATTGATCTGAACGATCTGGTTTCTAACAGAAATATTGGTTGTTGAAGGTTTTTTACTTTCTTGCAATTTCTAACATACGAAGAGAAAGAACTGTAATCGAGTGTGCCGAAAAACAGCGAATTTTCAGCACAAAAACTCTTATTACCGGGCCCTAGTAAAGAAAAAGTTTATAAATTTTGATGATAAATATAGAAAAAATACCCTGGCACTCGGTATAGCCAAAAACCATGTTTAGTGGGTCCTTGATACCGAAAAACGATTAAAGGAAAGACGTCTGTCTGTCCGTCTGCACAACGTTAAACCGGTCAGCCGATGTTCTTCAAAATTGATATTCCCCAATCGTTTGCGCTGATGTCGCGGACTCAGCAATTTAAAACCAAAATATTATATTGCGGGTACATTTCATAAAACTTCTGAGACATTTTCAAAAATTGTGTTTCGATACTATTGATTATATTTTCATATTGAAAAGTGCAAAGGTCATTTACGAGATTGCTGCAGGGCTCATTCATTTTGGCATCTCCAATTTTTGGGAAATTGGAAACAAAAATTTTAACTTTGAAATTTAAGATAGAGATATTTGTCTCAATATCTGTTGTACAATATCTCTTCAAAAAAGTAATTAACAATTTTGTTAAAACAAGAAGTTTCGGGATTTTTCCGTTTGAAGTTTTTAAAAAATTCTCAAAACAACTCCAACTGTTTTTATTATATGTTGTTTATATTTTATGTTGAAATGTGCAAAGGTCGTTTACAAGATTGCTGCAGGTCATTTTTACTTTGGCATTCTTAATTTTTCGCAATTGGAAAAAAATTAAATTGAAAAATAAAAAAGGGATTTTTGTCTCAATATTAGTGTTACAATATCTCTTCAGAAAAAATAAAGAACAATTTTTTTAAAACAAGAAGTTTTGCGTTTTTTCCGTTTGAAGTTATAAAAACATTCTCAAAACAACTCCAACTGTTTTCTTTTTATTTTCTTCACATATATAATAAGTAACACTAAGATATATGCGCAAGTCTCATTTTCGGGTAACGCTTGTTTTCTAGAATTTTGACAAAACCATTTCAAAACAACAAAATTAAAGGTATGGAATTTTTACCACAGACAAAGTTTCTAGTAAAAAATAAGTTCTTTAAGAAAGTCGTGTACAGTTTTTTGAGAAAACGAGTGATTGTTGTGTAATTTCCGCCCAAAATTAATGAAGTAAATACAGGTTTTACCACCTGCAGGTATATAAAATTAATTTAAAATAAATTATAAATTCCTATTAAAATCGCCAATTAAATTTTTTTTTTCTTTTCTTAGTTTTTTGCTTTTTACTCAATATGTATTCTAAATTTATTGATGTATTTCTTTTTAAGCAATGCGCTAAGTTTAATAGTAATATTACAATGGCACATTGATTGAGAGGCACTTAATTAGCACTAGTTTTGTTTATATCAATTTCTCTCTTCCGAGAAACCTGAACACTCTATGTTGAAAAAAATAAAGCTTTTCGTATCTGATGTGTGGATGTTAGAAGTCGGTAATGAAATAAAACTCTATTGGTACTGGTATCTTACGACGAAAGGCACCTCCCGAATGAGCAGACAGAATGTTTGTATTATTTTGATGTCAATTTCATGCATTCTAATTACTATATAGATATCATTAGGATAGCAAATGCTCATAGTTTAGATAACGCTGCACTGGCAACAGTGCATTGTTCACTTCTTGGTTGAATTGGACGTTTTGAAATGAGGGCTGAGGTGTCAGTGGCGCAGAAAATGCAATATTTGAATTTTACGTTGCTGTTTCTAAAAACGCGTGAAAGTATGTGCAGTTGTAGCATCTCTATTCTTTCATGTATCGGGCATTTTCCGTTTTGTGCCTTTGCGCGACATGCGGCATTTCTTTGGCAGAGTGGTCGGCATGTTCACTCAAAGGACTTGAGTTGGAGTCTCGGAGCTGCAAAATCATTTCTGCCTGAAAACATTGTTATTGTAGTAGTTTCAATGTGTTTATGTAGTAGAATATTGTTGCGCAACATTTAGAATCAATGCGAGAAAAAAAGGTCTTTGTCAGCACCACTAGTAATTTTCCTGTTCCCTCTTGACTCTTGGAAACATGTTGACAACCTAATCGGGTGTAGATTCGCGCCATTAGAGTTGCGGGCAATATATACTCACCCAAGGCGACACCCAAAAACAACAAGGAGCTGATGAGTCTAGGCATGTCGAAACCTTCTTTGTCCCAGCACACGAGAGATAATTCAATGATCATGTATAGTGCCCCGCACTGGCTATTTGAAGCAAAAGTCTCTGAGGATATTGCCTACATTTTAATAGAGGTTGTGATCTGGTATTCATTGAAACTGACAAAAGAACATTTCTTTTATGGCTTCGAACTCTTTGTGGTTTAAGTTTTGATTTATTTCACTGATATTGTTCGCGTTTTAGTAGTTTTATTGTGTCCCCCTCCCACATGCCGCGCCGCTGCCGCTCTACATCGGTTTTTGTAACGTGGCGAATCAAGATCAGTTCTCGCGATTCACCTAGAGGTCTTTTCGGCTAGAGTGTTTTTTTTCCAAACACGCATCTACCACCAGCGGGGCACCGCACCCGTTAGGAGAAGCTCTAAGCGTCCGCCCGGGGTGCCGATAAGCATAGTAGTGTAGTGCATGTAAGTGTGTGTTAGATGTGAGAATAGGAGAAAGAAGAGGAAGGAAAGATCGCGTGCATTCTGTGGACCATTTGCGAGGGTACAGCTCCGGAACGCGCCCGGAATCGGTCGGTGAAATAACGGGAAACTACCGATTACAGCACCAGCCTCTAGTATTTTCCTCAAAACGGTGACGTGAATAATCTCTTAAGCTGGTTTCGAAACTTCTAGCTCCGTCAGGTCTCGAGCTTTGGAACTCCTGGTGGAGAAAGGCGTTGGAGAGACATCGGTTTATGTCCTTGGCCACCATTACCAGTTTAATTAACTAATGTAAAAGGGAAGAACCATTAATTAAATAAGTACAAAAAATTAAGACTTCAGTCACCTTTTGAGAAACAGCCCTCACCAAACAAAGCGCAGATTCAAAAACAAATAGATATCTGCAATATTGATTTAAATTTATATATTTCAGGGCTCTATCCTGCTTTTTGCCCTTTATCCTTACAATCAAAGAAAAAGTTTGTCTGAAGCCTCCTGGTATTTCAAGCACCGAAATATCTGAAAGCTAATACTGATGTTATCGCCTGATCTACTATTCGGTACAAAACAAAGGCTTATCTTTAATATTGCTCGGAGAGATATATTTATGTTCATTAACTGTTAAAACTTTGAGTTTTTTAAGGGACTTTTTGAAGTACGCCTGAAAGAGACCAAGCTAATACTCGTGAACCAAACGAAAAAAATTATTATTAGATTTTGTGATGTGAAATGTGTGATGATAGCGATCGTTTCTCTGCAACTAAAAGCTCATTTTAATATTGGAAATAAGGATAACAAAAAGCTTTTATCGCGCTGTTATCGCCGAGCAGTCAGATAACAACTCCGCGCGTTCTGTCTTTTGACCTCACTTCGTTCAACTGCGTCCTCCTGGACACTCGGTAGCGCAAGGTTACCTGCGTTGGCTAGGCGGTTGACATTTCCACTGGAAAGGGGGCGTTGGCGAACTCTCTGCGCCGCCAGGGCATCGATGTCAGGGTCCACTTCCTCTCAATTGTCACAGGAATGTCTTTGTTTCTTGGTGTAGTTATAATATTAATATGATATTGATCAAGAAATCAAGATGCTTTGGAAATTTAGAATAAATATTATTTTATCTTATTTTATAGTAAGTCTGCCAATCAAATAATATGTAAATTAATAGTATTTAATGACACTAGTGCATCTCTAAATTCCTAACTTATTTAAAAAAAAGAAGGACACTCATTTACACATCTGGAATTTAATGGAACATTACATTTCAACGTGAAAATGCCAAAACTGAAATATCGAACGAGATGTATGAACATTGAGAGTCTAGTGAAGAACGAAAATGAAAAACAGATGGATTTTCTGTTTCCTAACTGATTTGTTTAAGTTGTTAAATAATGTTGTTAACAATTTCTTGATAACAATTCAACTTCAAGATATTGACGATCATAATAAACATCACAAGTTAAGTATTATCGATTATACCAACAATAATAAACAATAGCAAATGATTCATATATTATAGTATTCTTCTGTGCTTCATATCATGCTCATCTTACTTCTATATTTTAAAAATCTTGCCTTAATGCATACTGACTTGTAGTTTAAACATTCGTGGAGTCCATTTTCTCTTAAAGGCTTTAGTAGTATACACATCATATGGAGATTACATTTGAAAATATATTTGATTGTCAGGAGCCATTAGCCCGACAAGGATTAAAAGGAAATAAAAATAAATGTCTATTAGACAGATGAAAAAAAATTAATTGCCGAGTACACTCTCAGAATGCGGTTACAATAGAGACAGATTTAATGATAAAATATTGAAATTTTGGACTTTTATTTTTTATTAATGTTAGAGATTTTACACCTTTTTCTTGGTTTTGTAGAAGAGATATCGTGCATTACTTTCATTGGTGTGTCTTCACTATAGAGTGGTTATCTTTTATTGCTTCAAGAACAATGAACATTTTCTCCAATATAGCAGTTCTAAGTTGCTAGGCAGTGTTGCTCTGCCAGGAATGGTGCTCTGCGAGGATGAGCAAATACAGCAAGTTTTAACTTAATCCAACTTTGTTGTGTAGTTTTCCGAAGAATGATTCTACTATATTTAAATTTCGGTATTAAAACCATTTGAGCAAAGGAGCTTTTGTTAAAATGTTTTAGCAATTATTTCCCTGTGATCGGTATTACCTCTGATCCCTGCATGAATTGAAAACCATACTAAGTTAAGTATGAAATTATTATTTATTTACGAGATTTTTATGATAACTTAATTTGGAATATTTTTTTCATGGTGACATGATGAACATAGCACAAGAGTAACATTAATAAATCAATTTTATAGTAATTTTAGTTTACATAGAACAATTATTAATGAATCAGGTAATGTGAAGCAAATGTTGGAAATAACGGAGGAGTCAAATCCACATCGCTGGCTTAGACGCCAGTCACAGAGGTGATCCAGGGGCGGAGGTAGACCACGTTGGTGTAGATACCTGGCTTGCAAGGGCGGCCGCAGCTAGGACCCGCGGATACAACGCCCACCTGCTCGCCGTCAGCCACCAAAGGGCCGCCCGAGTCGAAAGTACATGCATCCTTGCCCCCGTCAGCGTAGCCAGCGCACAGCATGCGAGGGGTGATACTATTGTACGCCGACTTGCAGTTGTCTTCAGACCAGATGGGAACAGACACTACGCGCAGGGGAACAGAACGACGAGTTCTATTCTGTAAACAATGCACGCGTTACTGCGCTGCTCTCCATGATTCTGTTGGTGCCACCTGGGTGGGAAGGCCTCCTACTTACAGAGAAGCGGCCCCAGCCGGCGACGTTGGCGACAGTGCCAGGACGGGGCACGCAGTTGGCTAGGCGAATGGGCTGCACGGAGGCGCTAAAAGTGAAATTGCCTCTGATCTGAAAACACATCTAATGTACAAAAGTATTCTTTGCGTAACTTGATAAGAGGTAAATACTATATTTCCATATGCTATAGACACGTAAATTGGATTATTCTCTTCGGATGTTTTGTTTTGTAAATGTTATCTTCTAATTGAATCAGCTAAGCATCATTTTAATTTAATTTTAAAGTGATACGCACACATACACAAACACACAAAACAACAAAAAATGTAATCAATGAAAGAGCCTCATGTGACTTGTGAGACATGTTAAGATTTTTTAAAACAAAATATATTTCCAATACAATATGTTTACTTTTGAGTCCTTACGAGGTAGGAAGAAAAAGTTTTGTTATAAAATAAAAAATAGTTTATAATCAGGGAATTTTCATGAGAAAAACTCTTTCTGCGGGCTCCTGCTAGCGAAAATGTTGATAAATGTTGTTGAAGTGTATAGTACATTATTTCCTCTAACACGTTGTTTACTGGGAATGGATGTTTCGTGAGTGTTTGACAACGAAAAATCGCTTGTCGGCAAAACGGCTGTCTGAGATCAATACTACCGATGTGAACATTTGGCCATATTTCACCAAAATTAATATTCCTGGACGATTTAAATGATCGCTACGACTTTTGTTTTTGAATTTGATATTTATATTTTTGGGAGTACGTTACATAAAGTTACGTTACATGAAGTACGTTAACTTATCACTTTTAAAAAAAATTTCTAAACCGGCACCAAATTTTTTAATTAAACTCTCTTCCGAACGATTAAAATTTGGGCGAGGTTCATTTTCGTCCTTTCTCTGATTTTTTGAAAATTGCAATACATATTTCTCTAAACGATTTTCCAGAACTTCAATATTTAAGATAGAAAATTTCTTTATGGATAAAACATGTGTTTTCTAAAGAGACCTTTCGATAAGTTGATGTAAAAAGTTTGGGAAACAAGAGTGTTTTTCACGTAATTTGTTGTGAAATATAGGCAATTTTTAAACAATGTTTTTCTCAAATCTCGCTTAAAAGTTTTCTAAACTTTCCTCCTCGTATGCACGTATACAAGGAAGAAACTGTTAATTTTTTAAATGTAAATGCTGATGTTTGTCCGCCTGTCTGTTAGTGTGTGTGTGTGTGTGTGTGTGAGTGTGATGTGTGTAAAACACTAGCGCATGCCGGATATTTTAAAATGAAAATTCTCTGTCGATCTGGTTGACTTGAATCTCAGCGATTTTGAAAAATATTCTTTATACTAGGGCGATTTCCTTTGAAGTGCCAGGGACATATTCGAACTTTTCTAAAAATTAATGTGTTTCGATAAATGTTCTTTGGTCATCTAGTAATGATCGAGGTCCTCTGCCTTGAAATATATTTAAATTGTCTAAACATCAATCTGAACTTTAATTAATCATGCCCTACGCTGGTTTTAACCCTCTGCAATATCCTGTTTATTTATTTTGGTGGCAGCGAGGCAGAGAGGGGGGATAAACCGAAAGACTAAAGATATAACAAAATAACTCGTACGAGAACGTCTCTGCAGTTGTTAGTTATTATGTTGTATACTAGTAATTATTTTGAATTGAAGTGCAACATCGTTTCCTGGCATTGCTAACATTGGTAAATCGTGTATTCAACTCTTCTCGAATTAAATGAATTCTTGTGCACGTCAACATATAAATACTTACTCTGATGACAGCGATGTCGTAGTCGTAATTATTATTCGCACCTCTGTGGCACTTGTGGGGAATGAAATCGGACACAGGGTAGTCCCAGCCTTTGTAAGTTCTGTTTGTGACGCCTGCGCGCACAGTGTAGGCGTTAGTGTTGTTGTTTCTGAAATAAACCGTAATTTTGGCTTATTCTTGGCAAACAATAGCAGTGACAACTTTCTAATCGTATACTCACTTGCGACAATGTGCTGCAGTGAGGACCCACTGGGAACTGATGATCGAGCCACCGCACTGGTGTTCCTGCAATGCTACATCATCTCCTACACGCACAGAAACCTAAAAGCAATAACACGAACTGAAAGTAAAAGAGATAAATCCGAAATGAACGGTTATTTTGTGTTCTCAGGCGAGTCTGTTTCAATGATCAATAGTATTGTAAGAATAGTACGACTTATATTCGGTGAGATGGCAGGTTTCCTCCCTCGCTGGAAAGTGGGATCCGTCGATTGCAAATATTGCCTCCTTTTTCAAATATCCCCGAGTGGGACACCGCCCTACCTGGGACCAACTCTAAGCTTTCAACTGGCCTCCCGACGTCTTACTGTTTGTGTAAGAGGAGAGGTGGGACAAGAATGAGGGCGGGATGATCGCATGCGTTCCGTATTCCAATTGTTAAGATGTTGTGGCATTTGCCTAGAAATGATGGGACAAACCTCTTACGCATTTGCCGATCAGCGCAGCCGGTCGCCCGAATTCTGCTCCAGACAGTGATTGTTATGTTTGATTTATCGTCTGCAATACATTGAAGAGGTACAGCGAACACGGAACTCTAAATGTTGCTCAAAAATGTTTAGAGGTTGCTCATTTCATAGAAACGTCTAGAAGAGTAGTTTATACGGTAGGTGTATGTATCGCGTGTGACTGTCTGCATTGTATTATACGTAGGACGTAGAGATGGCTCAGGGCATCGACTGATGTCACTGCACTGCGTCTTGAGTGGGTGGTCCTAGGGTTCCAGTCCCGACGGTGACGGAATTTTCGGCACTAGCTACGTACTTAAGTCGAATTCAGTCGCTGTGTGGAGGAGGAGTCTATCGGCCTGGTGCTCCGATCGGTAGTTTTCCGTGGTTTCTCCGATCAACACATTGAAAAGAACGGAACAGTACTAACACACGGGCCAGAGACCGCGAGCGATCCGTCCTTCCTATCCTACTCCTCACACACACGTACACGTATATCCGCTACACTACCACACATGACGGGAGCACAGAGCTTCGCCAGCATTCGCCATTCAGCGAGGGAAGACCACCGCCACCTCTCGAGGAATACTATGCACTGCACTTACAGGACCACGAACCTAGGAGTTGATTCGTCCGTATCACATGATTAATCAATAAATCAGTGGATGGGCAATAAAAAGTACATCTTTATATAATTATAGAAAAGAATCCATTTATTCAATAAACAGAATACCGCATCAAATAAACATGAGCACTCAATGAAGAAATTGAGTGCTTGAGAACAATACGTTATAGTTTGGTTGTTAGATATATTATTGTCTTTAGTGAACCATAGGGCATATTGAATTAAGATGTGGCTGTAAAACTGCTATAGCGCTGAACCATCTTAGCCGGTAAGAGTGCTTGCAAGCAGAACTGGGTAGAATAAGTTATTTTTAATAGTTAGAGCACGTGTGAATATGCGTCTTAACATCACTTGCTAGACATAGTCCGATTTTGAAGAGAGAAACCGAAAGAGCATCTCGGTGTGTCCGAGCTGTGAGAGGTAGTTACCATGTAAGGGAATTTTCCAATGGATGTGATGTGGCCTCCGATGATCCTCTTTCGTCTGCCAGAATGCGCTGGCGGCGCTCCCGCTTCGGCGGGCTCGGGCGCGAGGTGGAGGTTGGTTCCCGGAGCCTGCGCGCCCCCGTTGGCCACGTCAGCCCAGGGGGCGTTCGAAGCGCCGGGGTCCAACCCGCCCCCTGGAGCCCCTTCAGGGGAGAGGGCCGCCGCCGCGCATTCAAACAAACGAATGTTAGCGCACGCGTGTTTCACGCGAGCTCTTGAGAAGAGTAGTTTACGTAGCAAGGGCGCCAAACAGGTGATTCTCGCACGAGTCGGGTTGAGCACAGGGAGGAGACGAGAGCGGGAAGCACCTCGCCCCGTGTGGCGCAATACATTTTAATACGCCGTGAGCGAACGTAATGCGCGAAGGAAAGAAATGGAAATAAAATATCATATAACTAGAAGTACCTTACTTGTACCAAAGTAAATGGATTCCAGTCAGTGTCGTATCACTATTGTTTGTAAATAATAAACAAAGGCGACGTCAAGACGAAAAACAATTGCGAATCGGAACAGATGTTTCCCACTCTTCGCTGTGTTTTCAGACGCTTCGAGCTCTTTCGCACACTATGAAAAAATTATCGGTTTCCCGCAAGGAAAACAAGTTCGAAATACCGCATTTCGCGCACGGCATGTTGAAAATAATTTTTAGAAGCAAAGTACGGAGTAGGTTACACACTAACGTAATGTCTAAAATTATTATTTTAGAATAAGTTCGTGTCATTGTATTCCCTGGCGATTATAGGATTTCTGCCAAACTGTTTTTTGAGTTTACTTCAGCGATCGTTGTAACGACCATCCGCAATGTACTACATCTAATAATACAAACAAAAGTGAAGTATTTTTGTAACTATGTCTAAAAATATAAATAACAGCAAATAGCGTGTTTTGGAAACCGAATCACCGAATTTTCAAAAACAAATATGAAAATAATCGGATTTGGAACGCAAATTTCCGAAATTGCTCATGTTGTAGTATAATTTGTGAAATTCTGCACCGTATTTCTACAATCATAGACAGAGTAGCTGAGAATTGATTTACGTTTTCCCAAAACTATCATTACTTGCTCTACCAGGTCAAGGTTTTGCAGTTGGAAGCTTGAATATTTGGAAACGTGCAATTTTTACAAATCTGCAATTTTTTGTGCGCTACAACAACAATTTTGAAGATAGTAATATATGCTTTAATAAATTCTGTTTCGTAATAACAGATTTTAAATACGTACGAGCTCTATTTTCGAAAATAATAGTAGATATCGTGTACGTTTCAATGAAAAATAGTCGATTGAAGAAACAAATTTAAAATCCGTTCCTAATATATTCCTAAAATGTTTTCCGATGGACAGTAAAAATATATTGCTAGTCCCATTTTCGTCAAACTCTCTGTTTTTCCGAAAATTGAAAAAAAAAATTGATTGCAATCTTTTTGAAATATTTCTCACACCGTAATTTTCACTTTCCCAGCCATTTGTATACATTATTGCATTTGTAAGTAGAAGTGCTTTAAATGACGTTGAATGTTTAGAAAACGCAAACTATTTTTGTGTAGCAGAGTTTCAAATTTAGCTTTTACAGTGACGCATATTCTTAAAAATATATCCAAAGTTTTCAACGAAAATTTCGATATTAGACGAGGTTTTATTCTTCTATAATATTCATAAAGGAATATTTCGTTTCTCTTATTATGAAATTTTTTTTTAATACACCCTGGGCAGTAATACATGGCAGACAGTAAGAGTATGTGGCAAGTCCGAAAAGTTAGCCACACAAAACAAATTAAAAAGAACTAATACGAGAAGGTCTGTGCCATTCAGTATCACCACTAATTCATTCTGAGCTTGAGCGCCACGGGTAACTTGTATTCACCAAAGGCGACTGCAAACAAGCACAAGAAACTGATGAGTTTCAGCATGTTGATTGCTTTTGGAACAATGTGACCATTAATTTATTCGCTGGGCATTTATAGTGCTTTAGAATGCCGGTCTCAGACACCTAACGACAGAAACATTACTTCGCGGTCACATTTTCTGAAGTAAAGTTACGGTTATAGGGGGAATTTAGAGTTGGAGCTCATTCCGTTACTAAATTTCGAAAGTAATTTCATTCTTTAAGTTTCCTTGTTTGAAGCTTTTATCGGGTCGGCTAATGTTTTTTCATTACTATATGGACTTTTAATATATAGTATGTCATAACAATATCACTATCATCATTTTTTTTCATTTCTTTATTTGACTCCAGTAGTTACATCTTACTCCGGGTCTATTTATCCAATGGAAGTAAGATTACAGTATGACATAATTTCATCTGAATGATATTAATTCCTATGATCCAGACTTTCAGAGAATTTATAGAACTTCATAATGCAAAAACATCTTACGAATATCTATGTTCTTTTTTTTTCAAATCCTTCTCTCTCCCTCGAACTACTGAATATTTAGTCTGTGTCGCAATGCTGCATTCTCACATAATTAATCCATATATCTCAAACCACCATTATTCCCTGAAATCATCAATTGAAATAAATGAAATATTCCTCCTAGCTTCATTAAACTGAGCCCATTTTTTACTTACTGTCGAATAATACAAAAAATTACTGATAACTGGTCATTCCCAAAATTTAAATAACTGTGTACTGTGTAATTAACATCCACCAAGGACAAAGCCTTTTAAACTAGAGTAATTTGTTATAATAATTAGGAGAGGGGATATTGTGGGTATTGAAATCAATAAAATTAATGACGTGTTGAACATTTTTAAGTCGGCCCTGACTTTTCGATATCACATATTCAAGTTATCTACAAGTACCCAAGAGGAGTATTCAAGCAAATAATTAAATTCTATCAAATACGATTTTTCAGAAACACAAAATTATATTGTTGCCAAAAATTTATTATCTTTTTAAATAATGTAATGTGCTGTTCTGCTAACCATGATAGTTACAATGGTCTACGTATACTATTTTTAAATATGTTTTTTTTTAATTATAACGATAATGCCGGTTAAAAGTTGGACAGGTTTGTTTCTTTTTGTGGAAAATTTTGACATGTCTGCATTTCCATAAAATAAAGCTGGAATTATCGTCACATTTTTTGGAATCATTTATTTCAATACATTCTGTACGCAAGTATTTTATTTTTTCAGATAAAACTACTACATATATTTCAGTAACTAATGTAACTTTTTGACAATCACATATTTTGTCCAATCACAATTACCATTCAGTTATTGGCTATCCATTACAGTTTGACTTTCAGTGTTTGGTTCATCAAGAATAAAAGAATTTCATTCGATGCTAGGAGTATCTGAAGACCCCTCTCTTGAATTATCTCTAAGTGTTTCGTCAATAGACCTGCTATACTAGATCTATTTGCCAATACCAACTTGCTTCAGCTCATGAAGGATAAATTGTAACATATTTATTGATGAAAAACCACATTTCCGAAGGGACAAATATTGCTGGGCGTTAACTATGGCTGTATCAATCTTCTTCCCTTTCATTGTTTTCTCAATAATGATAAGCTTCCCATTTAATATGTTCGGCACCATCCTTGCACATACAACTCAAACTACTCTGACACATACTACTCTTTCTGTGTCCTTGAGATCTCAGTCTTCTAAAAAATAACATAGGACGCTGTTGTGAAGACATCATAGACGGAATGAAACACATGCCGGAAGCTGTCACGTGATCGTGAATCTTGACATCTTGTTGCTTACAGATACGTGTTCTTTATTGCTTACAGCGACGCGGTGGATATATTGGATTTTACCTGAACCTCTTATGTTTACAAGTGAAATTATTATTGATAAATTTATTTTTGCTGCTTCACATCAGGACAAAAGATGCAACTGAAAATCATTAGTGTTACTCCAATGCTAAATTTCCCCCCCGATGGACATGTTTGTTGTTGCATGAACACTAATTTAATATTTTACTAATTTCAATCAGTCCTTTTCAATTGTCTGTGAAGAATATCTCCTAAACCGTTAACAGTGAGTTTCCCAATATAGATCTTCTTTGACTCATCAGGCTGCACTAAAGGTCCTGTGGATTTAAAACGTACTTTTGAACATTTGTGAAAGCGTTTACAGGCAGCCTCACGGATATTTTCAACATTTTATAAAAAATGGTATGGATTATTTTATCATTCTCTGCAGCAATGTTATTGAACCAAGAGATATATTGTAATTTTCTTTTCAAGACAGGTTTTTTAGATGAAAAATCTCCGATATATGGAGCAGTATTACAATATTTCATTTTTAATACGTAGGTACGTAGTTTTGTGAGAAAGTGAAAGTTCCAACGGAGGAAGCATTTCCAACCCAAACTTCAGAGTGAAGTCGAATTCAACTGCTCTCTAGAGGGTATTCTAAGACCGGCTGATCTAACATAGATTTCTATTCTTTCTCTGATAAACTCTAGTTGAATGTGGGAGCAGTACCCAAACAAACGGACTATGCGCAATCTTACCTTTCTCATCCTGTCTGTCTTTTCCAATTACTTACCTACACTTACCCTTGACTTCCCAATTCACACATGTCAGGGGACCAGGCAGGAGCTTAGAGCGTGTCCCGGTATCCTGCTGGAGGAAGACATTGATATCCCCCCACACCACCTGGGGTGGAAGATCACTTCCATCGTGTTCGTTAGATAAACCGACACCACCTAGATAGATCTATCTCAGTGACGCCGAGTAACCCCAGCACCCAGGAGTAATTTGCACTCCACTACACTCTAATTTTCTTCCCGGTGGATGATAACTCATTCGTCTATATGCTCAACACAGCCATCGTTCACTGTTATCACAATGTGCGAAATTGAGAGTCACGCGCGGCAGAGCTGTCATTTTGTGGTACGTACACTAGTAACTTGGAACTTCATAAATATGAAAATACTTAAATAAATACGAAAAGAACTAAAAATGTAAGAAAGCTGGAGAATGAAAGCACTTCTTTTTTCCACTTTTCACGTTTACATTCTTGAGCATGCAAAAATCGATTTCCAAACAGGAGTGTTTAACAATTTAATCATATTAAACTTAACTAAATCCTACTCACATAAACATACCAAACAGTCGCCTTTTATTGTTCATATATATTCCCCTACTAAACAATTAATAGAGCAATTGCAGGAAAAGAAGTGAACACAAATCATACTGAGTTTGTAGTGTTTTAAACTCTAAAATTTAAAGGGAAAATATGGAAACGTTAGGAAAGTTCAAGGCCGAATCAAATTTTGTTGTAAAATATTATGACCGGCATTTTTTACCTAATCGAGAATGATCTTAAATTAGGATTGGAAATTAGAATAAGGTAATACCAGTTCAAACATGGTTGGGTCACTAGCGTGTCCCATCCTAACGCTGCATCCCTGCGTCGTCAAACCACTGAAGTAAATTTTTTGTAATCGACTGTAGCTTCTTTTACCTAAATATATATAATATTTTTATATAATTAATATCCAGTATTACCCTTAGTATAGAGAGAAATATTAATTGCTGCGGCACAAAATGCTATGTTTTAGATAACAAATCGTTTTGTAGGTCGCTTAAATCTTAGAAAATATGTTTTTCTTGTTTCCTACATGTAGTACATCAGTTTTCTTAAAACCTGCGTATAAAAAATTTACACCACGTGGATACTTATAACGAGAACATAACGTATTTACTTTATCACTGCTTACGTAGTATAGAGAAATAATTTTAAAGCTGCGAAAAATAATTGTATTTTAACAGAAAATATCTTATTGCCGGTCTTTGTAACGAACAGTGCATCCTATAATGTAGTGATTTACTTCTAACTAATGTACATGCAGCTTGTGACATGAAAAATGCAGAGGGTGGTGTAGGTGCTCTACCAGATATATCCAAAGCGTTTGACACTGTTCCTCACGCGGCGATTCGGTGGGCTCTGTCCAGGAAAGGGATCCCAGACGCCTTTACCAATTTGGTGATGGACTCTTACGCCGATGTCTCCTCCGTCATTCAGCACCCCTCGAAGGGAATTGAGGTGCCAATTCGTAGAGGAGCAAAACAGGGAGATCCTTTGCCTCCCTCCTTTTTCATCCCATCATTGAGTTTCTGCTTGAGGAATTGGAAAACATGTCGATTCTCGGGGAAGCGGACGGACAAATCAGAGTGGCAGTCAAACAGTGCCTACATCTGCATGTGAGTACTGCAGATGGCTTATTCTATCTGGCCAAGAGAGATGGCTGCGGCTCGCCCAACACGTTCCTAGATTGCGCTGAACCTAGGATTACCATTTCAAACACGTGCAGATTCTACTTGCAGATGGTTTAGATCTAGTATTACAATAGTTATTGATAATAAAATAGTACGTAGGTACATAGTTTTGTAAGAAAGTATAAGCAACTTTGTAGTGTATCTGGTCAATCCTGGCTGAAGAAACAATATATATATATATATATATATATATATATATATATATATATATATAAAATCTTTTGTCTTCCTGTATTTGCAAAATTGGGAGTGTATTCCTGAATTAAAGCTGTGTAAGAGCTAAGCTTTTAAATAATATGTTTATAATCGGTTTAAGTGAATAATTAGTTATTAATGGTGAAGCAGTCAACTTGAGTTCTAGAGTTGAGAATTGTTTTAATCAAAGTATGTGTGATAAGTTTTTACTTCTGTTTTCAGTCAGTAGTTATTCGGTATAGAAACCTTCATATCTTAAATTTATACATACATAACATAGCTTCTTGTCTGAAGGACATTAACAAGAGGTGTGTGTGCATGACCTGAAACTGCAGAAACCTTGTTTTATGAAGATAGGACAGCACTACATATCGTGAATTTCAATAACGCTTCTTTCTGTTCACTGACGGCTCCTTACCTGCTGGAAAAGAGAGTGCATGGCATGTTGAAGGTGAAATTGATTCCAGAAATGACGCGAAGTATACTACTGTCTACTTTGGTAATTGCTTAATATAGCTGTGTGGTTGTGGAATTGTGTATTTCAAGTGATATGCCATAGTATATACATTGTTGTTAATGATCCATTCAGAACGATAATTGTCTGTTCAAAAGTTAGATGATTTTTTTACAGCTTTTAAAACTAGTTAGTGAAATGTATTCTTCCACCAACCACATGGGCTGGAGCGTAAGGTGTCGTGGGAGGGTCTACGTATTAGTCCAGGGCTTGTAGTTAGACATACGGATAGTTTTCTCCAGTGATTTACATTGTTCGAATACTGTCTCTACAACGAATGTTAGAGGAATCTATACAATTCGTGTAGAAAAAATGGGAACGTGTTTGGGTTATAATTAAGTCATGTATGTAAACCTACCTGTCATAAATTCTGAATTTCAAAGAAACAGTGTTGTTTTCTTTCAATATGTTCTTAATTAAGAGTGCAAAATATTAAATTGCCACAAATTTATGCATTTAAATAATATTTTTAAAATGAACTCTAGTATATTGCTTTCATTTAATCTATATAAATACATTCATATATGAACATTTTCCTTTGAAGGAATGAGGGAGTTTCATGGTACAAATACAGGTTAGCCAATGTTTGAGTAAAGATTATAATTTGTGTGTGTTTGTCACCCATAATTTCCCTCGATTCTGTTTTGCATCAATGTGTATCAAAAAATTGCTTTCGCAACTAAAATGACAATAATGAAACTCATTTCTTAATATTTGAAAACCTAATCAATACCTGTTACAGATATCATTAAGTAATTCTGGGTATATGATTTATCTTTGGGTTTTCATCTGCTGTTCATTTAGGAACTTTATGTGCTTTTGAACATATCATTTGAATTCAAGGTGAACCTACTACCCAGACAGGTCCATGTGCTATTAACAACAGGTTGTTCAGCGTCTCGAGCTGTTTAATTGCCAACTCAAATAATGTCGATATATTCAAGAAATATTTACCACTTACAATTGATATTTTCCCCAATACAGCATGTCTTACGTAATGCATCTTTGTTGTGATGATTTCCGAAGAAAAATTCTTCTATATTTTAATTTCAGCTTTAAAAGTACTGTCATTTTATTTGAGGAAAGCAGCATCTGTTATCTGTTTTAGGAATAATTTTCGTCTAATCGTTATATGAACTGAAAACCATACTAATTTATTTCTGAAATTATTATTTATGAGATTTTTTGATAAGTGAATTTGATAAATTTTTATCCAATAAGACTCAAGATAACCTCAACACAAGACTAAAATGAATACATTTATTTTAGACTGATTTTAGTAAATAGAGTGCAGTTAATGGAGAAAAAAATGTGTATGAAGCATAGAGAATTTTCCCTAAGAAAAGTACATTTAACGGGAAGAGTCAAAGCGATTATACTACCCGTGAAGTGTCAAAGCGGTCATACCGCTGCTTTAGACGCCTGTTACACAGGTGATCCAGGAGCGGAAGTAGACCACGTTGGTGTAGACCCCTGGCTTGCAAGGGCGACCGCAGCGATCGCCCCAAGACACAACGCCCACCTGCTCGCCGTCAGCCACCAAAGGGCCGCCCGAGTCGAAAGTACAGGTATCCTTGCCCCCGTCAGCGTAGCCAGCGCAAAACATACGAGGGGTGATACCATCGTACGCCGACTTGCAGTTGTCTTCAGACCAGATGGGAACGGACACCACACGCAGGGGGATAGACAAAGGACCATCCTCCTGCAAACGGCACATGTTAGCGCACTACTGTCCATGATTCTCTTGGTGGAACCAAGGCGGCAAAATATTCAACTTACAGAGATATAGCCCCAGCCGGTGACGTTGGCGACAGTGCCTGGAGGGGGCATGCTGTTGGCTAGGCGAATATTCTGCTCATTGGCGCTAAAACTGAATTTGCCTTTGATCTAAAAACAGAAAAATCTGATGTATGAAAATATTCTGTACATAATTTAACAAGACTTAAACTTAAAGAACATAACAAGTTGTAAAATTAATAATTAATACAGTACATATTCGGAAGGTAGATTAGTTTTTTTACGTATGGTGAAGATACGTAAACAAGAATTTTCTCTTCAGAGATATTTCTTTTAATTCTTCTGTTCTTGCTTCAGGAGGCAAGCAAAATTGGAATTAAATTTTTATGTAGTGCCCCAAAACATGTCAAGACAAGCAAGGATAACTTTACTAAAAAATGGCAAATCCAGAAATATTTAATTCAAAATATCCCTGTAGGATTGCTTTCGAAACAACAAATGCATTACCTTTTTCAAATGTTTTATTTTCTTGCCGCTTCGGACAATTAATTTTTAAATATAATGTTTGTGTTCATCGCTTACTATTCGTAAAACCGTAGTATCTGAAAAATAATATACTGGAACTGAAACTTACATTCTTTAAATACAACAAGAATTAAATACTCGAAAACAGTCAGACGTCAACAACGTTATTGATGTCACTGACTTCAATTCTTTCGCAATTTCTAATTTAATCATTAACTCCAAATATTTCGTTCTGACGCAACGTAAAAACTCAAGATTATCAATGAAGGCAAGTTAGGCGAAATTACTACAAGAGAGGTATTCTGACCATGAAATCCAAATATCTACGTTTTCAAATGACGTCTTTCCGATTTAATCTATCCAATGATTGTAATTAAAAGTTACTAAAAATTAATAACTAAATAGACAATCAATGAACATGGGTAAGTGATATAATATAGCCTAGTTTTTTTGCATATTACAGTTAAAAGAAAAATAGGGCACACTGCGTGCATATTCATTAAGATCGGATCCTAGAAAGAGTCCTAGAAAATAGACTGGTCTTGAGGTCGAAAAAAAATTAATCAAATTAATAATTATTACAAATGAATCACCTGGATATTAGTTCTGGAATGGTTTCTCATGTCATTCATTCAATTTTTTCCCTAGCCCATGGTTGGTGTAAATATATTTCATTAATTTTAAGTAGAAATACCAAAAATAAAGCAGAAATAACGGAAAAACCATTTGTTTTTTATAAATATTGTACCTAACTTTACCTAAAGACCTAATTTTCTAGCACAGACTTTGTCTTTGGCAAAAACCTCTATCTTTTAAATCGTAGTATTAATTTTTTTTATTTTAAAAATCGTACAATTCCATTGCAAATGACGTAAAAACTACTCGATGTTCAGAAAATTTGTGCATGACTTTTTTAAAAGAGCTAGTTATTTTACAACTCAATTTGTCTGAAACAAACATCTCTATCTTAAATTTTGAAGTTTTCATTTATTGAAAAATTTTCGAAAAATCGGAGACATCAACAAAAATATGACTTGCACAAATCTCATAAACGACCTTTGCACTATTTTGAAATTTTGAAAATGACCTAGGGGCTTAATGAAAAGTATTCCCAGAATTAAATTTTCGATTTTAAATTCCTGAGATGAGCTAGAATGATTGGGGTATATAAATTTTGGAGAAAATCAGCTAAACTGTTTATGCGCTAGCGTTATGCACAGAGGGACAGACAGACACAGATCATGTAAGCCTTTTTTTGAATGCCATGAAGATGGAATGTCGTAATAAAAACAGCTTTCTCTTTTTAAATTTCTCACTCATTTTTTGCTGTATCACATTTGAATTTATAATTTTGTTATATAGTTTTTATTGATTTTAGATACACTTTCTTTTTTCCTTTATTATTTATTTTATTTCTTAATTCCAAATATTTAGACCTCTGGTTTTCCTCCGTTTATAATATGTCTCTAAAATGTCTTTAGCTGCTTTAATTATGTGGCTGCATCAGTGGTCTCTGAAAGCAACAGATTGCTTCTCTGGGATGCACTTGCGGCAGGTGCAGCTGTAAGTGGAGATGGATGGGTGCTGCTATGTGCGGCTGTAGTAAATTCGGGGTTATCCCCGATCAGGGCCCGCCTGTTCAGCTCCTGATCACCACCGGCTCGCATGCTGTCACCACCAGCGGTGGCTCCGAAGGTGCCCTGGCGCTCCCCAGGCAGCGGCTGCTTTTCCGAGGCCTTACGACGTATACTCCGTGACTCCATATATATTGCCTCAAGAAATTCAATTTTGTGTGAAAGAGATTGCACATTATGATGCACGAATTTTTTCCACGTACCTACACGGATGTAGATAAATGAATAATGGGAGAGGTAGTACAAGGATTAGGTTCAGGGGATACGGTAATTGTGTCCAAATATGTCCCGGAGGATGGAAGAAAACTAGTTTTGGAATGGATATGTATTTAGCAGGAGGCCTGCCGAGGTTGTGAAAGGTAGTGTTTAGCATAATATAGCATATGCGACGAATGATATCTGGAAGTACTTGTATCGAAAACTGAATACCAAGTGGAGCTTGTCCTCGAAGATCTGCAAAGATAGCAGTCTCCATAAAAAGATAGTCAACTTCTACAACTTGAATACCTAAAATGAGCCGCAAAGGTCAAGTGCCAATTACCAGAATTACAACGGAACATACGAGGCTACCTCTCCCTCACTTAATAAACAAATATACTCTCCCAAATTTGTAATACATTTAAGGTAAAAAACACAATAATACATTATTCGCGACTGTTATATATACACCTAATCCCGCCAATCATTATTACAGAACTTTAATATTGACGCGTTACTTTATTCAAGTACACTACAAGATAAAACATTTATAATTATGTAAATTAATATGTCTCTAACGAACTGTAATACTGTTTTTGAGTATACGTAATGTGTATATTATAATAACATATAGTGATATATCTTCAATCACCTTATTGAAAACTTACACAAAAGTCACTAAGAACCTCGAAGTAATGCGACAATAGAAACATTTTTTTGTGCTTCTTTGGCGTTGTAATTGAATCCTGAACTTGATGAATACTACTATCACATTTATCAAAAACTGATCAATGGAATTTATCCATACTTCCAATTAGGTCAAAATTGTTTTAAGTTTTTATATAGGTCTTAATAATTTTGGGACTTCATTTACATCATAACCTGGTGGTAATTTCATATAATTTTTTTAACTAGATTACCATGAAAGTGCACCACTTAAATGTCTAAATAAATACAATCCACTTGTTATACACTCCTAAACCTAACAATACCATAAATACATACATATTGGCAGAAAGTGCATATGATTCAAAGTAATCAATGTTTTTTTCTTTTCTTATGAATACCCCTGTATACAAGCTTTCATTTAAATCTATTTACATTTCCCTCATGATTGCTTTCTACTTAGGTGACCGCAATCCCCCAGTACACTTGATATTTGCTTGTTAATTTACAAATTACCATGTATGTCTACTTTAATTTTTTTTATATTTCATTTACGGCTTCTACCGATTTATCACATTCAATATCAGACTTTACTGAATCATCATAATGTTTAAATTCCATTATTCCTTGTACATTTATTTGAATGTGAATCATGGCCCCCCAACATTCCATAAAGTTTTGTAGCTACTTTATTTGGTCTACCCTTCTGATATTTTTCATGGGTGTTTCGTCAACTTCTGAATTGCTACATGCATCTAATACACTTTCACTGTGACTTGTTTCTAGTTATTTTTTCAAATTCTATTTCACATTATGATTTACTATCCGTTACTTTATTATTTGTTACAAATCCATAGCCATTAATAATTTCAACAAATCTAATATGCTTGGAAAGTATTATGTCTTGTTTGATAGTATCCCACAATCTATTAGCTGTACTTTGATGTGAGTAATATGCATTTTCATTCTCTTGCATCTAATTCACTTTTACATTGCCTTGGGATTATTACATAATATAAACAACCAAACAACTTTAAATGTTTTACAATTGGCTTTTACTTGTTTATATTCCTTCTGGCACATTATCTTTAATTGTACTATGCGAAACTTACACTACTATCCGAAACTAAGTTTTTTACATAGCAAGCTGTTACTACTGCTCCTGTTCAAAAGCTTTCAGGAACGCATGCTTTCCTCTCAAACATCATTACGTATCACCCGGTGTCTATTTCCGAGAATACAAAAGAATTTTAAGGAAATTAATAGGTTTGTCCTAGCAGCAGTCCGAAACAGTCCCGAACAATTCCGCGCATATGCAGTCTAGTATTGGCCGTTCCAGCAGCAGCAGCAGTCAGTGATTGTGATTGTGAAAGGTTGCTGATTAGTTTGAAACCAGTCACCAATAGCCCGAATCAGGTCGTGCACTCTCCCTCAAACTAGATATCCGCGCGTGCGTACGTCGGACTCCGAGTTCTCGCCAGCGCCAAACTTTGACAACGCTGCATTTAGGTTTCCGTCAGGTTTCTGCAAATTTGTTTTGTGTTCCCCTCTATATATTTTGAACCTGCTTTGTTTTACATTTTATTGATTCTTCGGTTTCAGTGACATCGATGTCTTTCGGATTTTTCTCGTGGAATTTGAAATTTAACCCTGCTTTATTTTACGTTTTATTGATTCTTTGATATTGGAAACAGCTATCTTTCGGATTTCCTTGTAGATATTACAATTTGTGGATATTTCGACAGTCTTTGTTCTTTATTCTCTTCCTACGCAAAATGACAATTAATTCTTCTTCCGAAGATATGGAAGATTGAGAAGAACCTGTCCAACCGCTATTATCACTCGTTTTAAAAAATACAATAAACTGAAATCCTAAAGAATAATCAATAACAATAGCACAAGTCATGGTTGACCGGGTTCTAAACTCGTGATTAATAGCGAGGTCAAAAAAAAAAATAATAAGCGAGCAAATATGGAAAAACGTAATTTAATACCAGGAACTGACCAGGACCAGATCGCTTTGATTTTTGCCCGCTATACGAGAATTGTGACATCTGGAGAATCCGGTGAAACGAAAGCAGCGGCACCTAGAGACTGATTCCTGAAGCTACTTGTCCCAGCAGATCCCAAACCGAGGCTCGTTTTGACTAGTGTGCGCTCGCGCATGCGCAGAGGGAGACGACGTAAAACAGTCCGGGATTGTTTGCTCGAACAAATCTATTAGTTCAGGAAAAAAATAGAAAAATAATCAGGATATTTTTAACACAAGTAACAAAATTAAAGCAATGTGGAATATAGTAAATCATACGACCACATCATCTCGATATTTATTAGAAAATTTTGTTTTAAAGGATAATGAAAATTAAGCCAGTAATTTCTAGAGACCTCAGTCGCAGGCAGGCAATGCACAAGGATGAAGTGGACTACAGAAATAAATACCATCATCACGCGTGAATACACCACTACCAAAATTGAGATTGACACTACGGTCAACCAAAAAAGTTTCATCAAAGATTTCTTCACCGTTTCCCTCATTTTGATGTTAGTGAGCAAAGAATAGCTGACCTGCGTCGAGTAATTGTTCAGAAAAATCTCCTCTTTGCACAACTTTTGTGAGCAATCAAGGAAGGAGTGGGAAAAATGCTTAACTCCTCAGAACCTAGTAATCTGAGGGCAGTGGGGATATCAGCTCTGCAAACTCAGGATGACAATGAGACAAGCCTGTCAGAAAGTATTGATGATGAGAATAGTAAAGACGTGCAAATTCACAATGAATTTGCAGTCGCACAAGCGGAATTTGTAGGAACCTACCCTATAAACTGCTATCTCATTCCAAGGCAAAAATTCTCGAAGAGATTAGCAAGAGCTCTCTGCTTCCTCAATGACAAAGTACTGCCACAACATGTACAACAATGACCATCACTCGAAGAAGTACACTAGCAAATTATTGTGCAGCAGTTGTGGCTTCAAGATGTAGCTATTTGAAGCTTTTCAGCCGCGTGGCAACTGCCCACAACGATTGAAGTGGAAAAAGTTTGTCTCTTTGAGAAGGACAACTGGTGATTCGTATAGAACGCACTTGGAGAGGTATTGGAAAAGTCACACAATTTCAAAAAAGAAATTTGTAAGGAAATACCACAAAAACGGAGAAGAAAGGTAAATAACATCCTTATTAATAAAAAATACATACGAAGCACGTATACATACACGAGCCCTTGAATTCAACAATAACAGAACATCTTGACACCCTACGACAAAAGCTTTTGGCGTTGAGAAAACGCCTTTGACGCTACAGTAATATCACTATGGGAAAGCAACAGAATACTTTTTTAACAGAAACCAGAAGCATTCTACAGGAATGTTTCAAAGGAAAAGGGCTTCTAAGTGATATGAAAGTGTCAAAGCTTCCCTCAATTACACAGATAGAGGAGTTGTAGACCTGGATTTCAGGGATGTAAGGAGCAACTAATTATAGACTATAAAAATGGTTCAAGTGCTTGAAAAACAAAGAAACTTGTACGCATGCTACATAGATTATGCTAAAGCATTCAACAGTCTGCCCCATTATTGGCTCCTTCAATGTTTGCATGTATACAAGGTCCCCCGGTTTATCCAATACTTCCTGAAAATCGCGATGACTCGATGGAATACAAAACTGTATATCTTTAATGGAAAATAATCCTTCCACACAGATATTATACACATCCGCCGAGGGATTTTCCAGGATGACTCTTGAAGCCCTTTATTGCTCTGCTTAGCCGTGAACGCCGTGACTACTCTACTAAATTCATTTAATTATGGCATCGCACTTAAAAAATGGAACTCAACTCTTCTTCGTGTCTCGCATCTTCTTTACATGGATGACCTGAAGCTTTATGCAGACACTGAGAGTCATATGCGGCAACTAATAAGCGTGAGGGAGAAATTACTGATGACATCAGGATGAAAATCGGTTTGAATAATTGCAAGAGAGTGAATATATTCGAGATCATATGCAAGTTAGAAATTTGGAAAATGATGATGAACCAAAGATTACCTTCATGGAACCCCATGAAAAAGACAAATACATGGGGTTCCAACACTCACTCACAATCAAACACACTGGTACTAAGAACACACTGATAACTGAAGTGTGTAAATAATTGCATGGACACTTAAAAACTCAACTCTCTGCTAGATACGTCGTACAGGCCAGCAATTCATTTGTTATTTCAGCGCTGACATACTTCTTTGGCATTATTAATGAAGCAACACCGACATCGACAAACTCCAGAGGACAATTCGAACCGCTATGACTCAACACCGTAAACATCATCCCCATTCAAGTACTGAGCGTTTTACCCTTCCAAGATCGCAAGGAGGGCGATGTGTTGTAGATCTCATAAATCTACTCAGCTTTCAAATTGCATCACTCAGACGATACTTCCTGGAACATTGTGGGAGAGTTCAGCAAGCAGTGAGCGCAGTTGATAATAACATATATACACAACCGTGTGACCGATTTCCATTAATAGTCTCGTGTTAAATATCTACGTCTACGTGTGTTTTTACTCAGAAAATTTATGAGCTATTAATTTGGTTTAATTCCACTAGATGGCACTGCAGGACAAAAGTGCTGTGCATGTTACCTCAATTTCCATTCAAACAGCGCTCCATCTGGGCTCCGTTGTTGCTGAGTGTTACCGTATGGCGTAGGGCGAGACACAGAGACAACATATAAACAGAGAAAGGGAGGGACAGGGAGAGTAAATTAACACAGAGAGAGTGAGAGAGAGGGAGAGAGAGGGAAAGAGGAAGAGAGGGAGAGAGTGGAAAAGTTTGGGAGAAAGTGAGAGAGAGGGAGAGAATGAGAGTGAAAGTGGGAAAGAGAGGGAGAGGAAGGTAGAGAGTGGGATAGAGTGGCAGAGAGAGAGAGAGATTGGGAAAGAGGGATAGAAAACAAGACAGAGAGAAAAGGTAAGATGAAGGAATAACAACGTCTGAGGGGTTCTGCTAGTTATATAAAATCTGAAAACTTACTCTTATGACCGCGATGTCGTAATCAGTGTTGAACATGTCGAAGCTAGGGTGGCTAACGATTTGCGCCACCTCGTAAACGCTGCCTCCGTCATCGCGTGTGGTCGTGCCGGCGCGCAAAGTAATTTCGTCAACATAGCTATACAGAGCACACCAGAAGTTCGTATTTCCATTTGACATGATTCCCAGCATGTTTCTAGTCGTGTTTTTCGTTCAAAGTACTCACGTGTGTACGCAGTGGGCAGCAGTCAAGACCCACTCAGAGCTAATGATGGACCCACCGCACTGGTGATATCCTTTCTTCTGCAAGGAGATCTGGAAGCATTTTTATAGACCAAACATGGGTGATTTGATAAGAAACCAACACAAAGGACATTGTATGACTTCATTCTGAACAAGAAAGTGTATGCGAAAATTATTGGAACGTTGATATTTAGTAGTTCTCTGCGGAGAAATGGAAGTGAAGTGGATTTAATTTCAATTCTTTGTGGCAGAACTTAATAAAGGAATATTAGTTTGATAATTTTAACACATTGAAGTAAATGAAAATATTATTTCTGCGAGCAGTTGAGGCATTCATCCTTCATAATATTAAGTTTCGTATTGCGAGATTACCTGGTAAGGGAACTTGTCGATTGTGGTGGTGGTGCCCTCAGTAATGCGGCTGCCCTGTGAGGGCGAAAATTTGGTGTCGGGGTCTGACTCAAAACATCCGTCACTGGGTGCAAGCGTTTCTGAAACTGACGAAAAAAATCTCAGCATATTAACACGAAGTTTGTAGAATATTTCGGATATTCAATGATGCATTCCTTTTGGAAATTCATTGTCGTATGATGTTTTATTTGTATTCCAATGGATGCGACTAAATGAAATTGGAGTTTCCTTATTTGTGATAGTATTTTGATCATTTCGTATTTTTATTTTCTCACCTTAAGACTTCTTCGTAAGAAGAGAATGGTATGTAAACGTGCTTTATAAAACATTGAAATGTCGACAGAAGAAACCTTATGTCCTGGTTCTGGTAAGGATAAAGAAAACAAATCTTGTTGCTAAATTTAAAAAATCATCCTCTAACTAGTGGTGTATCTAGAAAACATGTTTTGTTGGTTCTTGATACCGAAAAATCGTTCGACGGCAAAGTGCCCGTCTGTCAGTCTGTCGGTGGTCACCACTAGTGCCTAAACCAATAAGCCCGATTTCCTTCAAAATTGATATTTCTCAATCCATCTAAATGATCTCTTTGCTTTGCGAGTTACAAACGGATATTTTGATTTTTGAGGGTAATTCACATGTCTTAACACATTTTAATAATTTTCTCAAAAAAGTACTAATCTGATTGATTGAATTTTGTTTTCGAATAGTGCGAATGACTTGAAGAGAATGGGAGAATGGTATATATCTCATTGTCGTTGACATCTCCGAATTTTGGAAAAATGCAATATATACTAAAAAATATAAACTACAAAATTGTAAAAATATTTCTTTCTCAAGCGTAGTATGTCTTAAAAAATTAGATGTTCAAAAGAGGTCATGGAAAATTACTTTATGATATAAGTTCTATTAGTAGTAATTTATATTTGAAATTACCGTAACTTTTTTTCTCAAAATTCTCCACATGTTGTTGACACTTTCTTCCCTTTTGTAATAGAGGACGGTAAAAAATTTGGTGGTCGTATAATTTTTAGGTGCAATTGGAGTTGATTAATTGCCGGGTATGAACTTAGCTCTTTCGAAGGAAGTTTCGCTGGTTCGAGCCTTGAGCTTGGTATATTGTTACTTACAATTGTCAGTTGCCAAAGAAAATTATTGAGAGAGGTATTGAAAACCATTTGAAACAATTCTAATCACAATTAGAATTGGTTAAAATAAATGAACTGGCAGAAAGTGCATGCTATTTTTGAACTTTAGACTAGTAAACAATTTTTCACATTTTTCAGTGAGTCAGTATGAACCGATTTAATGAAAATAATGAATATGTCAACATTCAATAAAAGTAGAATATAACCAGTACCCGTGCGTCTAACTTAGACATCGCTAATGGCTCAGCAATTATTGTTACTTTTTTTTCTTACGAACCCTGTGTTGGAAAAAAGTTATGTATATAGAAATATATGAAGAAAAAGAAAGTTAGCGCGAGAAAACGCAGATTTTTCGCCAGAAGAAACCCTATTGCGGGGTTATGGTAAAGAAAAAAAAATAAATCCAGCTTCTAGATTTAAAAGCAAATACTCTTAACTAGTGGTGTAGCCAGAAACCATGCTTTGTTGGTTCTTGATACCGAAACAACGATTGATCGGCAACAACCGATTGTCAGTGTGTCCGCCTCCACTAGCTGCTAGCGTGTTAACAGTTAAGCTGATTTTGTTGAAAATTGATGTTCCCTGATTGATCTGAACGAACTGGTTTATAACGGATATATTGGTTGTTGAAGGTTATTTACTTTCTCGCAATTTCTAACATACGAAGAGAAAGTACCGTAATCGTGTGCCCGAAAACAGGGAATTTTTTGACACAAAAACTCTTATTACCGGGCCCTAGTAAAGAAAAAGGTTATAAATTTGGATTCTAAATATAGAAAAAAATACCCTGGCACTTGGTACAGCCCAAAACCATGTTTAGTGGGTCCTTGATACCGAAAAATCGATTAAAGGAAAAACGTCTGTCTGTCCGTCTGCACTACCGGTCAGCCGATGTTCTTCAAAATTGATATTCCTCAATCGTTCTCGCTGATGTCACGGACTTAGCAATTTAAAACCAAATATTATATTGCGGGTACATTTTATCAAGCTTCTAAGACATTTTCAAACGTTTCGTTTCGAATTTATTGATTAATATTTCACGTTGAGAAGTGCAAAGTTCGTTTACGAGATTGCTGCATGTCTCATTTACTTTGGCATTTTCAATTTTTCGAAAATTGAAAAAAAATAAATAAACTTCAAAATTTAAGATAGAGATTTTTGTCCAAATATCCCGATCTCTTCAGAAAAAGTAACGTACATTTTTTTGAAAACTAGAAATTTTCCGTTTTTTCCGTTTGAAGTTTTAAAAAAATTCTCAAAACCCCTCCAACATTTTTCTCTTTATTTTCTTCACATATATAATAAGAAACAATAAGAAATATGACACAAGATTCATTTTCGTGTAATGCTTTTTTTTTAAATTTGCCAAAATCATTTCAAAACTACAAAATTGAAGGTATTGAATTTTTATTTAAGGCAAAGTTTCTTGTAAAAAATAAGCTCTTTAAGAAAGTCGTGTACAATTTTTTTCAAATACGAAAGATCGTTGTGTAATTTCCGCCCAAAATTAAATATGTAATTACAGGTTTGACCACCTACGGCTATATAAAATTAATTTAATTTTAATTATAATTTCCTATTAAAAGTGCCAATAGAAATTATTTTTATCTTTTCTTACTTTTTTGCTTTTTACTCAATATGTATTGTGAATTTGTTGCTGTTTCTAAGTATGTGCAGTTGTAGCATCTCTATTTTTACATGTATCGGGGAATTTACATATATCGGGCCTTTGCGCAAGATGCGGCACTTCTTTGCTATAGTGGAGGCATGTTAACTCAAAGGCCTTGAGTTCGAATCTCGGACTTGCAAAATCATTTCTGCCTGAAAACATTTTTATTGTGGTTGTTTTAATGTGCCTATGTAGTAGAATATTGTTGCGCAACATTTAGAATCAATGCAAGAAACAAAGTGCACCACTAGTTATTTACCTGTTCCCACTTGACCCTTCGAAACGTTTCAGAAACACAAGAATGTGCTCGAAATAAAAACGTGTGTAGTTGACTTCCTAATCGGGTGTAGATTCGTGCCATAAGGGTTGCGGGCAATATATACTCACCCAAGGCGACACTCAAAAACCACAAGGAGCTGATGAGTATAGGCATGTCGAAATCTTCTTTGTCCCTGTACACGGGAGATAATTCAATGATCATGTATAGTGCCCCGCACTGGCTATTTGAAGCAAACGGCAAGGAGGATATTTGCGTACATTTTAATAGAGGTTGTGATCTGGTATTCATTGGAACTGACAAAAGAACGTCATTTCTTTTACGGCTTTGAACTCTTTCTGGTTTTATTTGTGATTTATTTCACTGATATAGTTCGCATTTAGTATTTTTATTGCGTCCCCCTCCCACATGTTGCGCGGCCTCCGCTATACGTCAGTTTTTGTAACGTGGCGATTCATCTAGAGGTCTTTTCTGCTGACGTGTTTTTTCCCAAATACGTATACCACCAGCGGGGCACCGCACCCGTTGGGAGAAGCTCTATGCGCCCGACCGGTCTGCCGATAAGCATAGTAGTGTAGTGCATGTAAGTGTGAGTTAGATGTGAGTATAGGAGAAAGAAGACTATGACTTGAATAATCTATTAAGCTGGGTTTGAAACTTCTAGCTCCGTCAGGTCTCGAACTTTGGAACTGGTGGAGACAGACGTTGGAGAGACATCGGTTTATGTCCTTGGCCACCATTACCAGTTTAATTATAAATGTGAAAGGGGAAGAAAAATTAATGAATGAAGTACAAAAATTTAAGACTTGAGTCACCTTTTGAAAAACAGCCCTCACCAAACAAAGTGCAGATTCAAAAACAAATAGATATCTGCAATATTGATTTAAATTCATATATTTCAGGGCTCTATTCTGCTTTTTGCCCTTTATCCTTACAATCAAAGAAAAAGTTTGTCTGTAGCCTCCTGGTATTTCAAGCACCGAAATATCTGAAAGCTAATACTGATGTTATCGCCTGATCTAATATTCGATACAAAACAAAGGCTTATCTTTAATATTGCACGGAGAGAAGTATTTATATTTATTAACTATTGAAAGTTAGAGTTTTTACATGGGACTTTTTGATGTACGCCTGAAAGAGACCAAGCTAATACTCGTGAACCAAACAAAAATATATTTTAAGATTTCGTGATGTGAAATGTGTGATGATAGCGATCGTTTCTTTGCAACTAAAAGCTCATTTTAATATTGGAAATAAGGATAACAAAAAGCTTTTATCGCGCTGTTATCGCCGAGCAGTCAGTTAACAACCCCGCGCGTTCTGTCTTTTGACCTCACTTCGTTCAACTGCGTCCTCCTGGACACTCGGTAGCGCAAGGTTACCTGCGTTGGCTAGGCGATTGACACTTCCACTGGAAAGGGGGCGTTGGCGAACTCTCTGCGCCGCCAGGGCATCGATGTCAGTGTCCACTTCCTCTCAATTGTCACAGGAATGTCTCTGTTTCTTGGTGTAGTTATAATATTAATATGCTATTGATCAAGAAATCAAGATGCTTTGGAAATTTAGAATAATTATTATTTTATCTTATTTTATTGTAAGTCAGCCAATCAAATAATATGTAATTTTAATAGTATTTAATGATGCTAGTGCATTTCTAAATTCTTATCTTATTTTGAAAAAAGAAGGACACTCATTTGCAGATCTGGAATTTAGTGGAACATTACATTTCAACGTAAAAATGCCAAAACCTGAAATATCGAACGAGATGTATGAACATTGAGAGTCTAGTGAAGAACGAAAATGAAAAACACATGGATTTTCTGTTTCCAAACTGATTTGTTTAAGTTGTTAAGTAATGTTGTTAACCATTTCCTGATAACAATAAAACTTCAAGATATTGACGATAATAATAAACATCACAAGTAAAGGATTATCGATTATACAAACAATAATAAACAATAGCAAATGATTCATATATTATAGTATTCTTCTGTGCTTCTTATCATGCTCATATTACTACTATACTTCAAAAACCGAATTGTCTTAATGCATACTGACTTGTAGTTTAAACATTCGTGGAGTCCATTTTCCCTTAAGAGCTTGAGTAGTATAGATCACATGGAGATTACATTTGAAAATATATTTGATTTTCAGGAGCCATTAGCCCGACAAGGCTTAAAAGAAAATAAAAATAAAAATCTATTATACAGATAAAAAAAATTTACATGCCGAGTTCACGCTCAGAATGCGGTTACAATAGAGACAGATTTAATGATAAAATATTGAAATTTTGGACTTTTATTCTTTCTTAATGTTAGAGATTTTACACGTTTTTCTTGGTTTTGTAGAAGAGATATCGTGCATTATTTTCATTGGTGTGTCTTCACTATAGAGTGGTTATCTTTTCTTGCTTCAGGAACAATGAACATTTTCTCCAATATAGCAGTTCTAAGTTAATGTACTAGGCAGTGTTGCTCTGCCAGGAATGGTGCTCTGCGAGGATGAGCAAATACAGCAAGTTTCAACTTAATCCAACTTTGTTGTGTAGTTTTCCGAAGAATGATTGTACTATATTTAAATTTCGGTATTAAAAACCTTTGAGCAAAGGAGCTTTTGTTAAAATGTTTTAGCAACTATTTGCCTGTGATCGGTATTACCTCTGATCCCTGTATGAATTGAAAACCATTCTTAGTTAATTATAAAATTATTATTTATTTACGAGATTTTTTATGATAACTTAATTTGGAATATTTTTTCCATGAAGACATGATGAACATAGCACAAGAGTAACAATTATATATCAATTTTAGAGTAATTTTAGTTCACATAGAACAATTATTAATGAATCAAGTAATGTGAAGCAAGTGTTGGAAATAACGGAGAAGTCAAATCCACATCGCTGGCTTAGACGCCAGTCATAGAGGTGATCCAGGAGCGGAGGTAGACCACGTTGGCGTAGACCCCTGGCTTGCAAGGGCGGCCGCAGCTAGGACCCGCGGATACAACGCCCACCTGCTCGCCGTCAGCCACCAAAGGGCCGCCCGAGTCCAAAGTACAGGCATCCTTGCCCCCATCAGTGTAGCCAGCGCACCACATACGAGGGGTGATACTATTGTACGCCGACCTGCAGTTGTCTTCAGACCAGATGGGAACAGACACTACGCGCAGACGAACAGAACGATGAGTTCTTTTCTGTAAACAATGCACGCGTTACTGCGCTGCTCTCCATGATTCTGTTGGTGCCACCAGGGTGGGAAGGCCTCCTACTTACAGAGAAGAGGCCCCAGCCGGCGACGTTGGCGACAGTGCCAGGACGGGGCATGCAGTTGGCTAGGCGAATGGGCCGCACAGATGCGCTAAAAGTGAAATTGCCTCTGATCTGAAAACACATCTAACGTACAAAAGTATTCTTTGTGTAACTTTATAAGAGGTAAATACTATATTTCCATTTGCTATAGACACGTATATTGGATTTTTCACTTCAGATGTTCTGTTTTGTAAATATTCTCTTCTTATTGAATCTGCCTAGCATCATTTGAATTGAATTTTGAAGTGATACGCACACACAAAATACACACAAAACAACAATAGTGTAATCAGTGAAAGAGCCTCATGTGACTTGTGAGACATGTTAAGATTTTTTTAAAAAAAACATCATTATTTTTTTCATTTCTTTATTTCACTCCAGTAGAGTCAAACATCTTACTGCGGGTATTTATCCAATGGAAGTAAGATTGCTGTATGACATAATTTCATCTTAATGATATTAATTCCTATGATCCAGACTTCCAGAGAATTTATAGAACTTCATAATGCAAAATCATATTACGAATATCTATGTTCTTTTTTTTTTAATCCTTCTGTCTCCCTCGAACTACTGAATATTTAGTCTGTGCCGCAATGCTGCATTCTCACATAATTAATCCATATATCTCAAACCACGATTATTCCCTGAAATCATCAATTGAAATAAAAAATGAAATATTCCTCCTAGCTTCATTAAACTGAGCCCATTTTTTACTTACTGTCGAATAATACAAAAAATTACTGATAACTGGTCATTCCCAAAATTTGAATAACTGTGTACTGTATAATTAACATCCACCAAGGACAGAGCCTTTTAAACTAGAGTAATTTGTTATAATAATTAGGAGAGGGGATATTGTGCGTATTGAAATCAATAAAATTAATGACGTGTTGAACATTTTTAAGTCGGCCCTGACTCTTCGATATCACATATTCAAGTTATCTACTAGTACCCAAGAGGAGTATTCAAGCAAATAATTAAATTCTATCAAATACGATTTTTCAGAAACACAAAATTATATTGTTGCCAAAAATTTATTATCTTTTCAAACTATGTAATGTGCTGTTCTGCTTACCATGATAGTTACAATGGTCTACGTATACTATTTTTAAATCTGTTTTTTTAATTATAACGATAATGCCGGTTAAAAGTTGGACAGGTTTGTTTCTTTTTGTGGAAAATTTTGACATGTCTGCATTTCCATAAAATAAAGCTGGAATTATCGTCACATTTTTTGGAATCATTTATTTCAATACATTCTGTACGCAAGTATTTTATTTTTTCAGATAAAACTACTACATATATTTCAGTAACTAATCTAACTTTTTGACAATCACATATTTTGTCCAATCACAATTACCTTTCAGTTATTGGCTATCCATTACAGTTTGATTTTCAGTTTTTGGTCCATCAAGAATAAAGGAATACCATTAGAGGCTACGAGTATCTGAAGACTTCTCTCTTGAATTATCTCTAAGTGTTTCGTCAATAGATCTGCTACACTAGATCTATTTGCCAATACCAAATTGCTTCAGCTCATGAAGGATAAATTGTAACATATTTATTAATGAAAAACCACACTTCCGAAGGGACAAATATTGCTGGGCGTTAACTATGGCTGAATCAATCTTCTTCCCTTTCATTGTTTTCTCAATAATGATAAGCTTCCCATTTAATATGTTCGGCACCATCCTTGCACATACAACTCAAACTACTCTGACACATACTACTCTTTCTGTGTCCATGATATCCCAGCCTTCTAAAAAATAACATAGGACGCTGTTGTGAAGACATCATAGACGGAATAACACACACGCTGGAGCAGTCACGTGATCGTGAATCTTGACATCTTGTTGGTTACAGTTACGTGTTCTTTATTGCTTACAGCGATGCTGTGAACATATTGGATTTTGCCTGAACCTCTTAAGTTTACAAGTGAAATTAATATTGATAAATTTATTTTTGCTGCTTCACATCAGGACAAAAGATGCAACTGAAAATCATTAGTGTTACTCCAATGCTAAATTTCCCCCCCGATGGACATGTTTGTTGTTGCATGAACACTAATTTAATATTTTACTAATTTCAATCAGTTCCTTTCAATTGTCTGTGAAGAATATCTCCTAAACCGTTAACAGTGAGTATAGATCTTCTTTGACTCATCAGGCTGCACTAAAGGTCCTGCGGATTTAAAAGGGACTTTTGAACATTTGTGAAAGCGTTTACAGGCAGCCTCACGGATACTTTCAACATTTTATAAAAAATGGTCTGGATTATTTTATCATTCTCTGCAGCAATGTTATTGAACCAAGAGATTTATTTTCTTTTCAAGACAGGTTTTTTAGAAGAAAAATCTCCGATATATGGCACAGTATTACAATATTTCATTTTTAATACGTAGGTACGTAGTTTTGTGAGAAAGTGAAAGTTCCAACGGAGGCAGGATTTCCGAACTTCACTTCATAGTTTCGACTTTCACCTCATTCAAGTCGAATTCAACTGCTCTCTAGAGGGGAATTCTAAGACCGGCTGATTTAACATAGATTTCTATTCTTTCTCTGATAAACCCTAGTTGAATGTGGGAGCAGTGCCCTAACAAACGGACTATGCGCAATCTTACCTTTCTCATCCTGTCTGTCTTTTCCAATTACTTACCTACACTTACCCTTGACTTCCCAATTCACACATGTCAGGAGACCAGGCGGGAGCTTAGAGCGTGTCCCGGTTGGGCCGGTATCCCGCTGGAAGAAGACATTGATATCCCCACACACCACCTGGGGTGGAAGATCACTTCTATCGTGTTCGTTAGATAAACCGACACCACCTACATAGATCTATCTCAGTGACGCCGAGTAACCGCAGCTCCCAGGAGTAATTTGCACTCCACTACACTGTAATTTTCTTCCCGGTGGATGGTAACTCATTCGTCTATATGTGCAACACAGCCATCGTTCACTGTTATCACAATGTGCGAAATTGAGTAACACGCGCGGCAGAGCAGTCATTTTGTGGTACGTACACTAGTAACTTGAAACTTCATCAATACGAAAATTCTTAAATGAATACGAAAAGAACTAAAAATGTACGAAAGCTAGAGAATGAAAGCACTTCTTTTTTCCACTTTTCACATTTACATTGTTGAGCATGCAAAAATCGATTTCCAAACAGGAGTGTTTAAAAATTTAATCATATTAAACGTAACTAAATCCTACTCACATAAACATACCAAACAGTCGCCTTTTAATGTTTTTATAGATTCCCCTACTAAACAATTAATAGAGCAATTGCAGAAAAAGAAGTGAACACAAATCATACTGAGTTTGTGGTTTTTTAAACTCTAAAATTTAGGGGGTAAATATGGAAATGTTAGGAAAGTCCAAGGCTGAATCCTATTTAGTTGTGAAAGATTATGACCGGCTTTTTGGATCTTATTGGGAATCATCTTAAATTAGGTTGGGAAATAAGTTTGACGGGTTATACTAGTTCAAACATGGTTGGAGCACTGTATTCCAACCTAACGCTGCATCCCTGCGTCGTCAAATCAATATAGAAAATTGTTTATTATCGACTGTAGCTTCTTTTACTTTAATTTTTACTACTGAATCAATATCCAGTATTACCCTTAGTATAAAGAATCAACATCATTTGGTTACTTATTACGAGAATATCATTTATTTACTTTCTCTATTACTGCTTACGTAGTATAGAGAAATAATTGTAAAGCTGCGAAAAAACTGTGATATTTTGACAGAAAATATCTTATTACCGGGCCCTTGTAACGAACAGTGCATAAATCTCGATTCAATAATGTGGAGAATTACTTCTAACTCATGTGGATCAAGAGCTCGGTGAGTGTGGGAAATGAACTCAAAATCACTATTGAAACGCAGGACCAATAGATTGAGACCTATGCCAAGTTAGTGGAAATTTTAGGCAGCCCCACTGTACGTACCTCAATCAGTTCTAAAAGGCCCCGTAGCCACGGGGGAAACGCGCTAGGAAGCGCTACTCTTATGCTATGGCACAGCACCTTTTTAAGAACAATCCAGCGCTTTTGGCAAAGTGCATGCGAACTGGCTTTGACTGTAATAGTGTCGATAAACAGCTCCTTAACATTGATGAGGTTAATGAATTGCACAAACCCATCTGGTGTAACACGCCTCCGATTCAGTTTTCCGAATTAAGAGAGGGTGATAAATTATTGACGGCTGATATGAGTCGTCTGGTTGGGATGAAAAATTTCGCAGCTTCACGATCAGATAAGAAAAAGTTAGCCTCATATCCTCACGAAACAGCCAATCACACCACACTTATACCAAAAGAGGGTGAGGATAATAAGGTTGTCACTCACTCTCTACCCTTTGCAATTAGTTCTGTGCTATGCAGGATCTTTTGGAGCATATTGAACAAACGCATTCAATCCGTTATAAAGTTCAATCTACGCTGGAAATGGTTAACACCTGAAAATTAGGGGACCTGGCTGTTTCGCTAATGTAAATATCATCATGAAGCAGTCTGTGACATGAAAAATGCAGAGGGTGGTGTAGGTGCTCTACCAGATATATCCAAAGCGTTTGACACTGTTCCTCACGCGGCGATTCGGTGGGCTCTGTCCAGGAAAGGAATCCCAGACGCCTTTACCAATTTGGTGATGGACTCTTACGCCGATGTCTCTTCCGTCATTCAGCACCCCTCGAAGGGAATTGAGGTGCCAATTCGTAGAGGAGCAAAACAGGGAGATCCTTTGCCTCCCTCCTTTTTCATCCCATCATTGAGTTTCTGCTTGAGGAATTGGAAAACATGTCGATTCTCGGGGAAGCGGACGGACAAATCAGAGTGGCAGTCACACAGTTCCTACATCTGCATATGAGTATTACAGATAGCTTATTCCATCTGGCCTAGAGGGATTGCTGCCGCTCACTAAACACGTTCCTAGAGTTGCGCTGAACCTAGGATTACCATTTGAAAATTGTGCAGATCCTACTTGCAGATGGTTGAGATCTAGTATTACAATATTTTATTGTTAATACAATAGTACGTAGGTACGTAGTTTTGTGAGAAAGTAAAAGCAACTTAGTAGTGCATCATCTCAATCCTGTCTGAAGAAACCAAATATATGGTTTCTGAATTAAAGCTACGTACGAGCTAAGCCTTTAGATATTATGTTTATAATAGTTTGAAGTGAATAATCAGTTATTAAAGGTGTAGCAGTCAACTTAAGTTCTAGAGTTGAGAAATGTTTTAATAAAAAAAAGAGTGATAAGTTTTTGCTGGTGAATTCAGTCAGTAGTTATACGGTTAAGAAACCTGCATATCTTAAATTTATACATACAAAACATAGCTTCTTGTCTATGGAGGACATTATTAAGGGGGGGGGTGTTATGTTCTAGAGAGTACAGTTTTATGACGATTAGACAGCACTACATATCGTGAATTACAATAACGCTTCTTTCTGTTTTACTGACGGCTACTTTTCTGCTTGAAAAGAGAGTGCATTACATGTTGGAGGTGAAATTCATTCCTGAAATGATACGAAGTATAATACTGCCATTTTTGGTTATCGCTTAATATAGCTGTGCGGTGGTGGAATTGTGTATTTCAAGTGATATGCCATAGTATATACAATGTTGTTCTTGGTCCATTCATATCTATAATTGTCTGTTCAGAGTTAAATGATTTATACAGCTTTTAAAACTATTTAGTAAAATGTATTCTTCCACCAACCGCATGGGATGGAGTGTGAGGTGTTGTGGGAGGGTCTAAGTATAAGTCCAGTATATGTAGTTGAATATACGGATAGTTTTTGCGAGTGATTTACATTGTTCGAATACTCTCTCTACAACGAATGTTAGAAGAATTGATACAATTTGTTTGGATAGAACGTGTTTGGGTGAGAATTAACTCATGTATTAAAATCTGCATGTCATAAATTCTGAATTTCAAAGAAACAGTGTTGTTTTCTTTCAATATGTTCTTAATTAAGCGTGCAAAGTATTAAATTCTCACAAAGATATGCATTTAAATATTTTTAAAAGGAAGTTTTAAAGACAATATTGCTTGCTTTTATCTGTATAAATACATTCATATATGAACATTGTCTTTTGATGGAATGAAAAGAATGAAAGGGAGTATTATGGTACAAATAAAGGTTTGCCAATGTTTGTGTAAAGAGTATAAATTGTAGGACTTAGTCGCCGATTATTTCCCCCAATTCAGTTTCGCATCAATGTGTACCAAAAAATTGCTTTCGAACACACAATAATGAAAATCATTTCTTAATAATTAAAATCTAATCAATACCTGTTGCAGATATCATGAAGTAATTCTGGGTATATGATCTATCTTTGGGTTTTCGTCTGCTGTTCATTTAGGAACTTCATGTGATTTTGAATACATCATCTGAATACAAGTGAAACCTACTACGAAAAACTGTTCTGAGATAAATCAAGTTGAAATACATTGAGTTATATTTTTTATCCCTTTTTGAAGATTACATATGTATCTTGTAACATGCTTTAATATCCAATATGAATTTTTGAAAATAAAGTGGAAAAAATAATGGTTCAATGTAAAATATTCCTGTACATGTTCACAATAATTTACAAAATCCCAAATTCTGGACTCCAAAGATGTGGCTAATCGAAAGAGCATATGAGAATTAGAGTTGTATATAATTCCAAAAACATGACAATGCGCATGGTGATTTCTTCTGCACTCATCTGAATAGTATTGTAGTATATTAAAGGTATTACGATATTCTAATTCATGTATTTTTCAAAATGTTGGTAAGCAAGAAAGTTATCTAAAATGTGTAATGTATAAAAATCCGAAAAAATGGCATTTTTAAGGATTACGATTTCATCGTTTGTGGAGCTGTTAATTTTTAATCCATAGAGATTTTAAAGGTTTCACTTTTAATGTGCACTTGATGTAATATTGTAAGGTAAGTGGATTAATTTGGTTACACTAATTGTTTCACAGCAGTGATATTATGAGTAAAATTAGTTTCATATGCGACAGTGTATATCCCGTTATTCCAAATAACAGGGTTTCTTTCAGTATATTTATATTATATTGGTATATACACATTTTTAATTAAGAATTTTAAGACATTTTGTTAATTTTAGGGCACTAACAGACTTTTAAAAGGTTCAAATCTGTTTTAATTTGTGCTTCATTTTTCGATTTTATACCAGCAATCAGTAACTTATGTAAAATTATTTAATATTATAAATTTTATTAATTAGTAAACGTATTTAAAGGGAGTAATTTTAAACGCACAAATTTATATGTAGTGTAGCTTAATACTAGTAGTAGATGAATTGATTGATTAAATTGTTTTTGTGGATGAGATTGTTCAAATGAATGTTTCGTATTCAGTTATAAAAATTATCAATAATTTTCATTTTATTGAATGGCAGATGTTACAGTTTTGATTACGTGAAATTTAACAACCTTGTATTGAAGGCTTGCATGGTGTTTTTAAAAAACACTATATTAAAAAAGAAAAGGTTATTTGGAGTATTTTGACTATTTTCTAAAGTCATGAATTCAATATTAATGCGTTCGGTCCACAGCAAAGGGTTGATTTGTGTATTTTATTACTTATACTGGTTTTGTAAAATTTGTTTATTGTGTGCTTGACGTACTTGCTTCTATATATTGTGTGTGTGTGTAACTTATAACTAGGGTAGATGTAATATTGTTTTATTTTTCACTTCCTTGACCCTTGACCAAAATGCTCTATTTTGACTTCGAATTTAAAATTCTCTTACTTAATGGCTTCTATTTCAAAGTGTACATATAAAATATACATATGTTCTACATTACGTTGCGCATTATTTTTACGTAAATTGTAATTTATATTTCGTTTAGTATATGGCTACATCCATTATATTGCAAATTTTGTAGATATGTAGTTTCAAATGTCTCGGTTCACGTCTGTCCTACATTTCTACAAGTAGACTGTCTTTAGACGCTTATTGATTGGTAGTGTGCAAAAATGGCTGCTTCTTTCTGATTCGCTGCTTCTGTTCAGGTGAGGGATTCAAATTTCTCCCCTCCACAAAAATAAGAGCTTACCGTTTACCATTAAGTGCCATCTCCGATATATACTCACTGAATAAGTCCGACAGCCACGAGCCCTTTGTAGGAAAAGGATTGAAAGAACATAAAGAAATAAGTCTATTAAACTGGTGATAAAATATTTTTAATTGGACCTGACACCGACAGAATTAGTGCTTGCGCTAGTCACGTTTTTTTTTGAGAAATATATTAAGTTCAGAACCCATTGTATAGTCATTCATCCTATGTCGTGTGGCAAAGTTGGTTCGCCTTACTATTAATTCAAATGCATGTACTGCCTTTGTAATACTTTACTCTCAAACAAACAAATACAATTGATCAGTCTGATGGTTTGGGTGCGAAAAGATACCGCCTCCCGCCGACTAACAGCAAAAAAGTCAGTACCGGGACGGCAGCACCAGTCGAACTTCACGCCAGTAATATGTGCTCCGTTCCGTGTCACTATAAACACGCTGGAATGATTTCTTGAAGTCACACCACTAGTAACAATTTACTTCAATCTATTACTAGCAGTTCCGTTTTTATACTTTCATACAGCGTGCTCCTCATTTACGATGATCGTTACTTTTACAATCTGCTCTACGATCATTTACAAGCTTATTTCAATGAGACGTCCTTTAACCGAAGTTTTGAGTTATGTTCAACAACTATAACTACTGCAAACGGTGTTTTACTACACATGTAGTATTTAAAGGTGTACAATATTGTCTTTGAATTTGTCTGATTTCAATTCACTGCAACTGCGTTCAGGATTTCCTTGTAACTATCTGATGCACAGCGTTCCCGGGTGAGAATACGTTGAATCACCATATTACTTCGACCTGCAACTGTGCTTGCTGCTCTATTAACACATTCAGTGTGTGGTGCAGTGCCCACGGCTATCTGTGTGTGAATGTGTGTGTCATGAATTGCGTCTGGTAATTAATTTCAATGCCTTACGTGTGGCCAGTCATGCATAAACCAATGCCTAATTCAAGGCCCCCATTTCGACCTTCACCTGCGCGGCAAATCCGCTGGCGCCTTCAACGCCAACTATCAACTACAAGTACAACGGACAACGTCATTCAGGCCGCCTGCAGAGTCACTTCTCCCATCACACTTCACCCAGACAGGTAACATGCAACACGAATTGATCCATGTGCTATTAACAACAGGCCGTCCAACGTCTGGGACTGTTTAATTGCCAACTCAAATAATGCCGATATATTCAAGAAATTATTACCACTTACAATCGATATTTTCCCCAATACAGCATGTCTTACGTAATGCATCTTTGTTGTGATGATTTCCGAAGAATAGTTCTTCTATATTTTAATTTCAGCTTTAAAAGTATTGTCATTTAATTTGAGGAAAGCAGCATCTGTTATCTGTTTTAGCAGTAATTTGTGTCTGATCCCTATATGAACTGAAAACCATACAAAGTTAATTCTGAAATTATTATTGATGAGATTTTTTTTTGATAACTGAATTTGAATTTTTTTTATCCAAGAAGACTCAAGATGACTCAATTACACAGATGACTAAAATTAATACATTTATTTTAGGCTGATTTTAGTAAATAGAGTGCAGTTAAAGGATAAAAATATGTGTACGAAATATAAAGAATTTTCCCTAAGAAAAGTACGCTAAACGGAACGAGTAGAAGCGATTATATCACCCGTCAAGAGTCAAAGCGGTCATACCGCTGCTTTAGACGCCTGTTACAGCAGTGATCCAGGAGCGGAGGTTGACGACGTTGGCGTAGACCCCTGGCCTGCAAGGGCGACCGCAGCCATAGCCCCAAGACACAACGCCCACCTGCTCGCCGTCAGCCACCAAAGCGCCGCCGGAGTCGCATTTACAGGAATCTTTTCTACCGGTAGCGTAGCCAGCGCACAACATACGAGGGGTGATTCTATCGTACGCCCACTTGCAGGTGTCTTCAGACAAGATGGGAACGGACACAACGCGCAGGCGGGTAGAAGTAGGACCATACTCCTGCAAACCGCATATGTTAGCGCGCTACCGTCCATGATTCTCTTGGTGGAACCAAGGCGGCAAAATCTTCAACTTACAGAGATACGACCCCAGCCGGTGACGTTGGCAACAGTGCCTGGTGGGGGCATGCTGTTGGCTAGGCGAATGGTCTGCACATTGGCGCCAAAAGTGAATTGGCCTTCGATCTGAAAAAAAAAAAAATACAATGTATGAAAATATTCTATATATGACGTAACAAGAGGTAAATTTAAACAACACAACAAGTTGTAAAATTATTAAATAATACAATACTTATTTGAGAGGTACATTAGCTTTTCACAAATGGAGAAGATACGTAAACAAGGATTTTCCCTTCACAGATATTTCTCTTTAAACCTTCTCTTCTGGCTTAAGGAGGCAACAAAATTAGAAATACATTTTTGTGAAATACCCCAAAACATGTCAAGACAAGCAAGGATAACTTTACTAATAAATGGAACATCCAGAAATAAATGCCATCCAATATATCCCATTATGAATTCATTCGAAGCAACGAATTCATTACCTCTTTCACATGTTTTATTTTCTTGTGCTACAAACAATTAATTTTTAAATATAATGTTTGTGTTAATCGCTTTACTATTCGTGAAACCGTAGTATCTGACAAATAATATATTGGAACTGAAATTTACATTCTTTAAATACAACAATAATTAAATACTCAAAAAAATTAAGACGTCAACAACGTTATTATTGTCACTGACTTCAATTCTTTCGAAATTTCTTAATTAATCATTAACTCGAAATATTTTCTTCTGACGCAACGTAAAAACTCGACCTTATCAATGAAGTTCAGAGATGCCATTTTAGGCGAAACTACTACAAGGAAGATGTATTGTAACCATGGAATCCAAATATCTACTTTTTGAAATGTCTTACTTATTTAATTTATCCAATGATTGTAATTAAACGTTACTAAAAATTAATAACTATATAGACAATCAATGAACATTAATAAGTGATATAATATAGGCCATGTTTATTTTGCATATTACAATTAAAAAGAAAAATCGGCAAATCGGCGTTCATATTCATCAAGATCAGATCCTAGAAAGAGTTCTAGAAATTAGACTGGTCTCCAGGACGAGAAAAACGTCGAACAAATTAATAAATATTACAGATTAATCAATTGGATATTAGTTCTGGAATGGTTTTTCATATCATTCATTCCAATTTTTCCATAGCCCATAGTTGGTGTAAATATATTTCATTAATTTCAAGTAGAAATAACGCAAAAACTCTCTGTTTTTCTTGAATATTATACCTAACCTGTCTAAAGAGCTAATTTTCTAGCACTGACTTTGTCTTTGGGAAAAATGTGTTTATTAAAGTTTGTAGTATTAAATGTTTTTTTTTGTTTTCAAGAAATCGAGCACAACGCGAAATCATGACTAGAGCTATACTTTTTTTATTGTCTCTTATTACACAAATCATGAAAATTAAAGGAAAAAGTTATGAGTGGTTTTTTTGATTTGACTTGAGAAAAATCTACTGTTTTTTGCAAAAATTGCAAAAACATTTTTAAAGACCTCATTTGGTACAACAGACTGACTGAGTCAAAAATCTCATCAAATCTTTCATTTTGTAGTTTTATTTTTCTTTGCAACACATCTTTATCGCTCTTCTTTATATACTTGACGAAAATTTAAAGAAAAATTTTGGAGCGCTTCTGGTGAAGAATCGTACATTTCATTTCCAAATGACGCAAAAACTACTCGATGTTCAGAAAAATTGTACATGACTCTTTTAAAATAGCTAATTTTTTTTACGACAGACTTTGTCTGAAACAAAAAGCTCTATCCTAAATTTTGAAGTTTTAATTTATTTTACAATTTTCTAAAAATCGGGGATGTCAACGAATATTGGACTTGCACAAATCTCTCAAAGGACACTATTTTGAAACTTTGAAAAAGACCTAAGGGCTTAATGTAAAGTATTCCCAAAATTAAATTTTCGATTTTAAATTCCTGAGATCAGCTAGAACGATTGAGGGATATAAATTTTGGATAAAATCAGTTAACGGCTTATATGCTAGCGTTATGCACAGATGGACGAACAGACACAGACAGAAGTTGCAATCAATCGATTTGTCGGTACTAAGGACTCACAAAACATGGTTTCTGGCTTCACCGTGTGTTAAAGGTTCTATACTTAGCAACACGATTTATTCTCTTTTTCCTTACCAGGGCCCGGCAATAAAAGTTTTTGTGTCGGAAATGTTCTATTTTTCGGCGAACAATTACAATAGTTTATTTTTTACGTTACTAAGCGCGAAAAAGTAATAATCATGTTTGTTTATTCGTATGTTGTGCGATACCGGACCGTACATGTGGTTGCGATAACATTGTCAACTTATTGCCAGCACTTGCGGAAAGTTTATTGACATAACACAATGGAAATGCGCGTATATCTGTCGCACTCAAAATGGGGGCATTGTTGATCATGATTCAAGAGTTTATGATGTCTCAAGCACCACTGAAGAGGATTGCCACCCGCCGTACCCTGGCGTGTTAAGCGCGTCTTCGCTGCATATTCCGTCCCCGCCATTGTAAATTATCGGCCGGAGTTATTTCTTAAACGTTATCTCGGACAGTAAAAGAAATTTACCCAGTGACATAGCGACTGCGTGCCCAAATATGAGAGAGAATTTTCTAACAATAGGATTATTGACTGCAGTATTCAATCCACAATACAGAACAGACCCATACCAGTGATAAAATTTTCAAAGAGAGTAGTGAAACACGTGGTTGACAATCACGTAATCAGTAGCGTGTGAGGTGTGATTCATTGCAATGAGCGAGGCATTTCCGTCTACATTAGTACTTGATCCATTGTACTTAAAATCGCGCTAGAGGTGTCACGACGTTTTTTAAACGTTCGATATTTGTGAGATTTGAGTCTGTGAAGTAAGGAAAGGGAATGGTTGTTGATTCTTCCATTCCCTTTGGATGCTGTAATTTCTACGACACTAGTTTAATATGTCCAGAAGTTTGTTTAATTTTTTTGGCAGCATATTTTAGAAATTTCGTGATTACTTCATCCCTTCCTGAGATTTTATTATTAGGAATCGAATCTAGGAGATTTTCCATTTCATTATATTCCTTAATAACAATACCATTTATTGGTTCAAAAGTTTGGTAGTCATTTCTTAAAATCTCTTTACTTGTGTGGTTGGTTCATGGATTAGTAAAATATTCTAACCAATCTTTTGTGATGATATTAATCAAATGTACAGTGCCTCTTTCTTCTGTTTCAATTTTTCAGAGCCTTGTAGGCCTTTGTCTGAGTGCCACGATGATCGTATTTCATAATTAAAACAGCTTTCCCTTTTTAATTCTCTCACTTCTTTTTTGCTGTAACACATTTGAATATATATATATATATATATATATATATATATATATATATATATATATATATATTTGTTATTTAGTTTATAAAATTTTAGATACACTTCCTTTTTACTTTATTATTTGTTTTATTTTTTGATTGCAAATATTAGACTTCTGGTAATCCTCCGTTTATAATTTGTCCCTAAAATTTCTTCAGCTGCTTTAATTATTGATTTTATAAGATTCATCCATTCTTGGTTTATATCGATTTTAACTGCTCTGTGATTTATATTTTTTTGTATTCTTGACCAGTATAGTCTCCGTATACTGTCTCTTCTTAAGAGATGTACTTCGAATACTCTATGTTCTGATATCGTTGAAAAATTCTAGTTTGCTAACCATGTTAGGGAAATTCTGATTTTAAATGTTAAAAGGAAAGTGCCAGAGTGTACTTTGGCACTTGTGTATACACGTGTCTAATCTAATACGTTCGACTTCATTTTTTGATTAGCAATTATATACCGTAGTCTATCAAAGATTTGGAGTCTCTAGATGCCCACGTGTTTTATGTACTTCTTTGTGTTTATAGAGCTTCTTTATATTTGTTATTTTTAGTTCATATAAAATGTAAAATTCGTTAATGTTTTCCCATTTTTATTTAATATTGTTTCTCCGTGTGGACCCAATATATCTCCAATTGGCTTGTTACCTACTCTAGCATTAAAATCGTCACATACCATTACATTACATAATCATTTCTGTTAGTACATGGGTCGCCAAATTCATTCATAGTTGGCGCCACGCTTCGAATAACTCACTTTCGCTACACATCGATGACGTTTCAGAAGAAAAGATGATACATTTCAAACTTCCTTTTCGGAGATAGTCTAATCTTGTTAAAAAAACGCGTAAATGACTTCCCAATTGACCACATACTCATTTGTTGCACAAAGCTTTTTTCTGAAATGGATTGTCAAGTGGTTCGAAAATTCACCAATAGATTGCACCACCTCCTGTGTGGCCAAGACCAAACATTAACACATTGTAGGATTTCCCGGAATTTAATATTTTTCACATCTGACGCGAGGAGCTCGCATTGTTCGAAAGTCAGGAGAGCTGCGGGCAATTTCGAAGCAATCGTACACAGAATATAAGGGAAACGCGCATGGAAAGTTTAATTCAGTACGTTGGCACTTTCTAGCTCGTTTCTGCAAACTCCACGACCGCAGCCTCCAAAGCGCGGCAGGAAAGAGCGTGCATAAGCAACAAGCATCAAACTCGTAAGAAAATATTAATTTCCGTACAGATAGAGGTAACCATGACAATCTCTTTAATACTCATTAATTCTTTAGCAAATCTATGTCTATTATCTGTTGCTCTTTTTTCAGAACTCTCAGTCTGATGAGACACAATGTGATGCTCGTTGCAGTTTCTGCTAATGCTCTCCCAATTCTTCAGTTAGTTTAATCAAAATTTCGTAGCCTCAACAATTTCTGTTAATCTTCTTCAGTTGGTTTTTTAGAGTTTCATAAAATATTTGGCTTAATCCATTCCTTCCTTCTAGGGCGTAAATGCTGAACATTACAGGTTATTTTCGGGTGTTTTTATGTCGGATATACATCATCGTTTCATTCACAAAGTTATAACTATGTATATTTTTAATGTTTTGTTGATGATAATTGCCAATCTTGCAGATGCTCTTTTTTTTTTGCTTGGGACACTTAAGCAATATAATAGATAGTTTTGTAGGTATTTACTTCCCTTTAAATTTTTCTTTCTTTCTGTATCAGGTGCAATATCTACGTCTAAATCTTTGAAGTTCACTAATGTAACCGAACACAGGACCTCCGTTCAACAAACTGTTAAAAACAAATATTGTTTTGGAAAAGAATTGTTTAGTAAAATAGTTGGCAGAAGAAGAAAACCGTGACGGGAACGCGGAACCAAATTTTCTATACTTGTAGAATAACAGGGAAACTTTCGAGATAGGGAACAAGTGTTAAAAAATAAGACAATTTTGAGAATCATCCAAAAGCATATTAAAAAAGAGGGTACAACAATTTAGAAGAAAAACTTAAAGACGCAGAAACATACACCGCAAGACAATCGAATATCGGCAACTGATGTAAATAGCTTTCGAAATAAGTTGAAATAGGTGAAATAGTGGATGGAACAGATTCGCGAGCCGACAGCAACACTATCACGTTCAGGGAAGTGAACATTTGGCGGACATTACCCGCGCGTATGGAATACACTTATAAGAAGTCCAAGTATGTGATGTAATTTTAGTAAAGCTTGAAACAATGTAAATGGCCATCGAAATATACTGTGCACGGTATAAATGAGAATAGTGAAAATATTTTTGTCATTAATTGTGAATGTTAGATTTCGATTAATTTGTTATTGTGTAGAAGGTTTGTTTTTTGCTGCTTTTGTGTACTGGTTTTATCGGCAGCGTCACAGGGGAAAGTGGCGACGGCGAAGATCGACCGAAAGAACAGTGGTCCCACTGAGCACAGACTTGAATAACGTCTGTTTTTATATACGTCCATCAAGATAGACGATTTATCCTTGCACTAGCAATAAGATAATGAAAATATGTGGTTCTATCTAGTACAAGAAGGAACAAGTCCCAGGGCACAATATAAATATTCCAGTGGCAACGGCGTTTGTGCCGAAAATATCATTGTTGTAAAATTTGTTTCGAACAGAGCGTGGATCTCCGGCAAATACATGATAGATGTACGGAAATTATCCTCACATAGATAGAGGAAGGACGGGATTGTCACACTAAGGCGTTCAGCTTCCTTGTGTGCTCATCCGCGCACGTCCCCTGTGGATATATGATTGCGATACCTTAATTCATTTAGCTGGTTCTTAGCATTTGTCGTCATATTAGATGCGGCTAGGCAGTATCTACGGGAATTGTCAGTACTAATGGCTCCCCTGGCCGCGTTGCAACTTTACTGCATCCGATACTGCAGTCATTTGTACTAATTCGAAGTGAAGGATGTTTAAAAGAAAGAAGTTTTAAAAATAGTTTAGTGGGAGAAGAAACGTGACTTCCTAGGCTGTCGAACTCTGTTCGCATTGGGGCCGAAAGAAGCAAGAGTTGATCAAAGCAGATCGCCAGGACTTTTAAAACGTGGCACACAAGTAAGCGGCAGAAAAGTTTTAGATTTAATTTATTTATTTAGTCAAAAAACAGAAAACACTCTTAGTGACGTTTAATCTGTGAACGTTATTTGAGTTTCAGAATTCCTTCTTAATAAATAAAAATAAATTTTGAAATAAGAGCAAGAATAGCAACATTTGAAGAACTAGAACTAGAACTTTTCGTTCCCGAGCTATATAAGAACTTATTGCAACGGTAAATGAACTGCAGATTTTATTTTCTGCATTACTAACAAAATAGTAACTAACCTTACCTATACTCCTAGCCACTACAAGCAAAAGAAGAGTTTCACAAAACGTGTGCATAGTGAAGCGATATTTACGTCCAGAAGCAAAACAAGGGACCATCTCAGCATTTGCTCAATAGATCAGGTACTGGACGAAAACCTGTTCGAGATGGAGGTCATTGCCCTGGAAGCTCATCTACGTAATTTGTTACAAGCAAATTAACCTTAAAAATATACAATACAAATGTAAACTAATTAATTATTAATCAGTTTTGTTAAAATAAACATTATTTTTCTTTCGATGATAGAAACAATTATGAAGCAAAATAGATTTTACTTTTACTCTAATTCGTGAACCGACTTCAGTTATTTAATGTCATCTAGCAATGCGTTGTAAAGTAACGTACATGTATTGTACGTGGATTTCTAGTAGGGAGCTGTTGATACTTATACTTCATTAATGTGATTTCTACGACATGTGTTGTAGAAATAAATATCATTATTGCATTAAAATATATTCCCACAGAGTAGTAAGCCAGTTTTGACAAATATTATAGATTCGTAAATTAATAGGCAAGTGTTTACTTATGTCTTATGTGCATTCGTTTTGAGGATTGACTGAATTGAGAGACCTAGACATTGTGTTACCTTAACATCAGCTAATAGCATATTGTTCATATTATTTGGAGCATGCGATTGCTGATTTGAAAAGCAAAGGTGCATTGAAACTGTTTTTCCTTTGTTAACTATTATTTGGATATTACAAAACCAATTTGAAACTTCTTATATAGTACGATTTATTCTTTCTTTTTTGCAAAGACAATTCGTGTCATCGGCAAACAGGACTTTTATTCCGATTTTAATAGACGAGGGCATATCGTTTACATATATCCGAAAGAGGATTGATCGAACCCCATATTCAATTCGCAAAGAATTGGAATAATGTCCTTTAGTGCCAGTACTGTATTTCTACTCTTTGAGATCGATGTTTAGGGTACGAGGTTATCCAATCTAGGGCGATACCACGAAGAAGGTAATTTTGATAACAAAATATTATGGTCAATAACGTAAAAATCTTCCAAAAAGAACTAAACATATTCCAATGAGTACTTCATTTTGGTCTATTGATGAAGCAACATCTTTAAGAAAAGGAAAAATGGCAGTGTCCATAGATTTTAATTTTCTAAACCCATGTTGTGAGTCTGAAAACACTTCGTTTTTCCTGAGAAAAGTGTGGAAATATACCTGTGCATAAAGAAGCATTGAAAATGTATGTTAACGGGTGTATAAGGTGAGGTACCAAAGTTTTCAATACAAAATCTAGAACTTCCTCTAAACCAGATTAATATTTGGTTTTAATATACTTACTATTCTCAGGGTTTTGTTAGAAGTTTCGGAAAAAAATATCGCGAAGAAATGTTTGGGGAAAGTGAAAAAACTTTGATGTAACTTTTTTGGTAGACCGTAGTGCCAATCTCCATTTTGGTAGAGGTGTAGTATTCACGCATGATGAAGGTATTTATTTCTGTAGTCCACTTCATCATTGTGCGTTGCCTGACTGCGACAGTGGTCTCTGGAAGCAATAGATTGCTTCTCTGGGAAGCACTTGCGGCAGGTGCAGCTATAAGTGGAGATGGATGGGTGCTGCTATGTTCGGCTGTAGTATATTCGGGGTTATCCCCGATCATGGCCCGCCTGTTCAGCTCCTGATCACCACCGGCTCGCATGCCGTCACCTCCAGCGGTGGCTCTGAAGGCCCCGGCTCTCCCCAGGCAGCGGCTGCTTTTCCGAGGCCTTACGACGCATACTCCGTGACTCCATATATATTGCCTCAAGAAATTCAATTTTGTGTGAAAGAGATTGCACATTTTGATGCACGATTTTTTTGGACGTACCTAAACGGATGTTCCTTTGCTAATTTAACTGTAGTTGCGATTTATTTATTTCATTTTTACCTCGAGTGCGTGCTCGAAGGAAGTACCGTGCCTCAGCAGTGACAGGAAGTTAGGAAAGGGGGGCGACATTTGTAGATAAATGAATAATGAGAGAGGTAATAGAAGGATTAGGTTCAGGGGATACGGTAATTGTGTCCAATTATGTCCCGGAGGATGGGAGAGAACAAGTGTTGGTATGGATATGTATTTAGCAGGATGCCTGCCGAGGTTGTGAAAGGTAGTGTTTAGCATAATATAGCATATGCGACGAATGATATCTGGAAGTACTTGTATTGAAAACTGAATACCAAGTGGAGCTTGTCCTCGAAGATCTGCAAAGATAGCAGTCTCCATAAAAAGATAGACAACTTCTACAACCTCAATACCTAAAATGAGCCGCAAAGGTCAAGTGCCAATTACCAGAATTACAACGGAACATACGAGGTTACCTCACCCTCACTTAATAAACAAATATACTCTCCCAAATTTGTAATATATTTAATGTAAAAAACACAATAATACATTATTCGCGACTGTTATATATACACCTAATCCCGCCAATCATTCTTACAGAACTTTAATTTTGACGCGTTACTTTATTCAAGTACACTACAAGATAAAACATTTATAATTATGTAAATTTATATGTCTCTAACGAAGTGTAATACTGTTTTTTACTATAGGTAATGGGTATATTATAATAACATATAGTGATATATCTTCAATCACCTTATTGAAAACTTAAAGAAAGTCACTAATAACCTCGAAGTGATGCGACAATAGGATCATTTTTTGAGTTTCTTTGGTGTTGTAAAGGAATCTTGAACTTGATGAATACTATTATTAAAAAATGATCAATGGAATTTATCCGTGCTTCCTATTAGGTCAAAATTGTTTTAATCCATATATAGGTCTTAATAATTTTGCGACTTCTTCATTTACATCATAACCTGGTGGTAATTTCATATAATTTTTTTAACTAGATTACCATTAAAGTGCGCCTCTTTAATGTCTAAATAAATACAATCAACTTGTTATACACTCCTAAAGCTAACAATACCATAAATACACACATATTGGCAGAAAGTGCATATGATTCAAAGTAATCAATGTTTTTTTTCTTTTCTTGTGAATACTTCTGTCTACAAGCCTTGATTTAAATCTATTTACATTTCCCTCAAGATTGCTTTCTACTTAGGAGACCGCAATCCCCCAGTACACTTGATATTTGCTTGTTAATTTACAAATTACCATGTATGTCTACTTTAATTTTTTTTTATATTTCATTTATTGCTTCTACCGATTTATCACATTCAATATCAGACTTTACTGAATCATCATAATGTTTAAATTCCATTATTTCTTGTACATTTATTTGAATGTGAATCTTGGCCCCCCAACATTCCATAAGGTTTTGTAGCTACTTTATTTGGTCTACCCTTCTGATATTTTTCATGGGTGTTTCGTCAACTTCTGAATTGCTACATTCATCTAATACACTTTCACTGGGACTTGTTTCTAGTTATTTTTTTCAAATTCTATCCCACATCATGATTTACTATCCGGTACTTTATTATTTGTTACAAATTCATAGCCACTAATAGTTGTATTGTTTGATAGTATCCCACAATCTATAAGCTCTAGTTTGATGTGAATAATATGCATTTTCATTCCCTTGCATGTAATTCACTTTTACATTGCCTTGGGATTACTACATAAGCTAAACAACCAAACAACTTCAAATGTTTTACAATTGGCTTTTACTTGTTTATATTCCTTCTGGCACATTATCTTTAATTGTACTATGCGAAACTTACACTACTATGCGAAACTAAGGTTTTTTACATAGCAAGCTGTTACTACTGCTTCTGTTCCGCTTTCAAGAACGCATGCTTCCCTCCCAAAAATGATTACGTTTCACCCGGTGTCTATTTCCGAGAATACAAAAGTATTTTAAGGAAAGTAATAGGGTTGTCCTAGCAGCAGTCCGAAACAGTCCCGAATAATTCCGCGCCTGTGCAGTCTAGTATTGGCCGTTCCAGCAGCAGCAGCAGCAGTCAGTGATTGTGATTGTGAGAGGTTGCTGATTAGTTTGAAACCAGTCGCCAACAGCCCGAATCAGGTCGTGCACTCTCCCTCAAACTAGATATCCGCGCGTGCGTACGTCGGACCTCGAGTTCTCGCCAGCGCCAAACTTTGACAACGCGCCATTTACGTTTCCGTCAGGTTTCTGCAAATTTGTTTTGTGTTCCGCTCTATATATTTTGACCATTCTTTGTTTCACATTTATTGATGCTTTGGCGATTGTTTTTGGTGACTTAGGTGTCTTTCGAATTTTTCTCGTGGATATTAGAAATTGTGGATATTTCGAGAGTTTTTAATCTCTGTCCTCTTACTACGCAAAATGACAAATCTTCTTCAGAAGACATGGAAGATTGAGAAGAATCTACCAAAATGCTATTATCACTCGTTTAAAAAAATTCAATTAACGGAAATAAAAAGAGTAATAAAAAATAGCATAAGTCACAATTGACCTGGTTCAAAACTAGTAATTAATAGCGAGGTCAAAAAAAAAAAAATAAGCCAGAAAATATGGAGAAATGTAGAATGCAAGTAAATATCAGGAACTGACCAGGACCAGGTCGCTTTGATTTTTGCCCGCTATACGAAAATTGTAACATCTGGCGAATCCGATTAAACGAAGGCAGCGGCACCTAGAGACTGAGTCCTGAACCTACTTGTTCCAGAAGATCCCAACACGGGGCTCGTTTTGACTACTTTGCGCTCGCGCATGCGCAGAGGGAGACGACGTAAAACAGTCCGGGATTGTTGGCTGCAACAAACCTATTAGTTCAGGAAAAAAATAGAAAAACAGTCAGGATATTTTTAACACAGGTAACAAAACTAAAGCAATGTGGAATTTAGTAAAAATACGACCACATCATCCCAATACGTACTAGAAATTTTTGTTTTAAAGGATAATGAAAATGAAGCAAGTAATTTCCAGAGACCATTGTCGCAGGCAGGCAATGCACAAGGATGAAGTGGACTACAGAAATAAATACCTTCATCATGCGTGAATACGACACCACTACCAAAATGGAGATTGACACTACGGTCTACAGACAAAAGATTCATCAAAGATTTCTTCGCCGTTTCCCTCATTTTGATGTTAGTAAGCAAAGAATAGCTGACCAGCGTCAAGCAATTGTTCAGAAAAATCTCCTCTCTGCACAATTTTTGTGAGAAATCAAGGAAGAAATGGTAAAAATGCTTAACTCATCAGAACCTAGTAATCTGAGGGCAGTGGCTGTGCTAACCCAGGATGACAATGAAACAAGCCTGTCAGAAAGTATTGATGATGAGAGTAGTAAAGACGTGCAAATTCGCAATGTATTTGCAGTCACACATTCGCAATTTGAAGGAACTGACTTAATGAACCGCTATCTCATTCCAAGGAAAAATGCTCGAAGAAATTAGCAAGAGCTCTCTGCTTCTTCATGACAAAGTACTGCCACAACATCTACAACAAAGACTATCATTTGAAGAAGTACACAAGCAAATTATTGTGCTGCAGTTGTAGCTTCAAAATGTAGCTATTGGAAGCTTTTCAGCCGCATGGCAACTGCCCACAACGATTGAAGTGGAAAACGTTTTCCACCTTGAGAAGGACAACTGGTGATTCGTAGAGAACGCACTAGGAGGGATATTTCAAAAATTTCAAAAAGTAAATGCCTAAGGAAATACCACAAAACGGAAAAGAAAGGTGAATAACATCATTATTAATACAATAATACATACGAACCACGTATGGAAGCACGAGCCCTTGAACTTAACAATTACAGAACATCTTGACACCCTACGACAAAAGCTTTTGGCGTTGAGAAAACGCCTTTGACGCTACAGTAATTGCACTATGGGGAAGCAACAGAATACTTTTTTAACAGAAACCAGAAGCATTCTACAGAAATATTTCAAAGGAAAAGGGCTTCTAAGTGATATGAAAAAGTCAAAGCTTCCCTCAAATGCACAGATAGAGGACGTTTGGAAGGATATCTGTTCATCTGCAGTGTCCCACAACCCAGATATGACGTGGATTGAAATGGTACAAGACAGACACCGAGATATTCCTCTAATGGGTGAACCAATCATCATTGTGGAACTTGTCCAAGCAGCTTTGAACAAAGCACATAACTGGAAGGCACCAGGAGGTGATGGCCTGCACAATTATTAGGTGAAAAAATTTACCAGCAATCACTATCATATAGCAAATATAATTCAATATTTTCTTCACAACCGAGAATATCTGCCTTATTTCCTCACTAACGGTAGAACGTTCTTTCTACCAAAGTTGGGTGACACTAAAAACCCCTCGAAGTACAGGCTTATAACCTGCCTTTAAACTTTCTACAAACTCTTAACATCGTGTGTTACAAATGATTATGACACACATTGAGGAACAGAACATCTTAGCGAATGAACCGAAAGAAGTGGACCTGGATTTCGGGGATGTGAGGAGAAACTAATTATAGACTGTAATTATGGGTCAAGTGCTTGAAAAACAAAGAAACTTGTACGCATGCTACATAGATTATGCTAAAGCATTCGGCACGCTGCCTCATTATTGGCTCCTTCAATGTTTGCATGTATACAAGGTCCCCCCGTCTTTCCAATACTTCCTGAAAATCACGATGACTCTATGGAATACAAAACTGTATATCTTTAATGGAAAATAATCCTTTCACAGAGATGCTATACACATCCGCCGAGGCATTTTCCAGGGTGACTCTTTAAGCCCTTTATTGTTCTGCTTAGCCTTGAATCCCCTGTCTAGTCTACATAATTCAGCTAAATATGGAATCGCTCTTAAAAAATGGAACTCAACTCTTCTTCGTGTCTAGCATCTTCTTTACATGGATGACCTGAAGCTTTATGCAGACACTAAGAGTCATATGCGGCAACTAATAAGCGTGACGGAGAAGTTAACTGACGACATCAAGATGAAATTCGGTTTGAATAATTGCAAGAGAGTGAATATATTCGAGATCATATCCAAGTTAGAAATTTGGAAAATGATGATGAACCAAAGATTACCTTCATGGAACCCCATGAAATTTACAAATATTTGGGTTTCCAACAGTCACTCAGACTCAAACACACTGTTACTAAGAACGTACTGATAACTGAAGTGTGTAAATGATTGCATGGACTCTTAAAAACGCAACTCTCTTCTAGAACCCTTGTACAGGCCAGCAATTCATTTGATATTCCAGTTCTGACATACTCCTTTGGCGTTATTAAATGGAGCAACACCGACCTCGACAACCTCAAGAGGACAATTCGAACCGCTATGACTCAACGCCGTAAACATCATCCCCATTCAAGTACTGAGCGTTTTACCCTTCCAAGATCGCAAGGAGGGCGATGTGTTGTAGATTTCATAAATCTACACAGCTCTCAAATTGCATAACTCAAACGATACTTCCTGGAACATTGTGGGAGATTTCAGCAAGCAGTGAGCGCAGTTGATAATAACATATATACACAACCGTGTGAGCTATTTCCATTAATAGTCTCGTGTTAAATATCTACGTCTACGTGTGTTTTTACTCAGAAAGTTTATGAGCTATTAATTTTGTTTTAATTCCACTAGATGACACTGCAGGACAATAGTGCTCTGCAAGTTACCTCAATTTCCATTCAAACAGCGCTCCATCTGGGCTCCGTTTTTGCTGAGTGTTACCATATGGCGTAGGGCGAGACACAGAGGAAACGGATAAACAGAGAAAGGGAGGGACAGGGAGTGAGAAATTAAGACAGAGAGATAGTGTGAGAGAGGAGGATGAGAGAGGGAAAGAGGAAGAGAGAGGGATAGAGTGGGAGAAAGTGAGAGAGAGTGAGAGAGAATGAGACAGAATGAGAGTGGGAAAGAGAGGAAGAGAGTGGGAGAGAGAGGGAGAGGGAGGGAGAGAGTGGTGGAGAGAGGGACAGATTGGGAAAGTGGGATAGAAAAGGAGAGAGAGAGAGAAAAGGTAAGATGAAGGGATAACAACGTCTGAGGTGTTCCGCTAGTTAGCTAAAATCTGAAAACTTACCCTCAGGACCGCGATGTCGGAATCATGTCCGAAATTAATGAGATGTGGATTATGTTCGTAATTAGGGTGGATAACGATTTGCGCCACCTCGTGAACGCTGCCTCCCTTTTCGCGTGTGGTCGTGCCGGCGCGCACCGTAATTAAGTCAGAGGATCTAAACGGAGCACACAAGACGTTCGTATTTGCTTTTGACATGATTCCCAGCATGTTTCTAGTCGTATTATTCGTACTAAGTACTCACCTGTCTACGCAGTGGGCAGCAGTCAAGACCCACTCAGAGCTAATGATGGACCCACCGCACTTGTGATCTCCTCTCTTCTGCAAGGAGATCTGGAAGCATTTTTTATACCAAACATGGGTGATTTGATAAGAAACCCACACGAAGGAAATTTTATGACTTGATTCTGAACAAGAAAGAGTATGCGAGATTTATTGGAACGTTCATATTTAGTAGTTCTGTGCGGAGATATGGAAGTGAATTAGATTTATTTTTATTTCTTTGTGACAGAACTTAATAAAGGAATATTAGTTTGATACCTTTAATAAATTGAAGTATTATTTCTGCGTGTAGTCGAGGCATTCATCATTCATAACATATAATTTATTATTGTGAGATTACCTGGTAAGGGAACTTGTCGATTGTGGTGGTGGTGCCGCCTGTAATGCGGCTGCCCTGTGGGGGCGAAAATTTGGTGTCGGGGTCTGTCTCAAAACATCCGTCACTCTGCGCAAGCGTTTCTGAAACTGACGAAAACAATCTCAGCATAATAACACGAAATTTGTAGAATATTTCTGGGAGGTCGTTATTCAATGATGCATTCCTTTCGGAAATTCATAGTCGTACGTTATTTTATTTGTATTCCAATGGATGCGACTAATTGAAATTGGAGTTTCTTTATTTGTGATGATATTTTAATCATTTCATATTTTTATTTTCTCGCCTTAAGTCTTCTTTGTAAGAAGAGTATGTTATGTAATCGTGCTTCATTAAACGGTGAAATGTCGACAGAAGGAAACTTATTGCCTGGTTCTGGCAAGGATAAAATGAACAAATCCTGTTGCTAAATTTAGACAATCATCCTCTAACTAGTGGTGTATCTAGAAAACATGCTTTGTTGGTTCTTGATACCGAAAATCGTTTGACTGCAAAGTGCCCGTCTGTCAGTCTGCCTGCGGTTAACGCTAGTGCCTAACCCATTCAGCTGATTGTCTTCAAAATTGATATTTCTCAATCCATCTGAATGATCTCTTGGCTTTAGGAGTTACAAATAAATATTTTGATTTTTGAGGGTAATCCACAGAAGTCCTTAGAACCATTTTGAAAAGTTTCTCAAAAAAAGCCCCAATCTGTTTTTATTTAAATTTGTTTTTGATAGTGCGAACGACATATAAGTGAAAAAGAGAATGGTTTAAATCTCATTTTCGTTGACATCTCCGATTTTTGGTAATATGAAATGTATACTTTAACTACAAAATTGTAAGCAGATTTTTTTCCACAAGTACTTTGTCTTAATAAAATAGCTTTTCAAAAGAGGCCATGTAAATTTATTGTAGGTTATAACTTGCTTTTGTTGAAATTTACACTTAAAATTACCGTAAATTTTTTCTCAAAATTGGCTTCACATATTTTGTTAATATTTCCTTCAGTTTTGTAATAAAAAAAATAATATGGTTGTTGCATTTTCAGGTGCAATTGGAGATGGTTAATTGGCGGGTATGGACTAAGCTCTTTGGAGGGAAGTTTCGCTGGTTCGAGCCTTGGGCTTGGTATATTGTTAGTTACAATTGTCAGTTGCCAAGAAAAACAATTGAGAGAGTTATTGAAAATCATTTGAAACAATTCCAATCACAATTAGAATTGATTAAAATAAATAAGCTGGAAGAAATTGCATGCGATTTTTGAACTAAAGATTTTAAAACATTTTTTCACATTTTTCAGTGCGCTGTATGAACCGATTTAATGAAAATAGTGAATATGTTAACACTCAATAAAAGTACAATATAACCAATACCCGTGCGTCGAACTTAGATATCGCTAATGGCTCCGCAATTATTATTACATTCTCTTCTTACGAACCCTTTGTTGGAAAAACAAGTTATGTAAATAGAAAAGTATGAAGAAAAAGAAAGTTAGCGCGAGAAAACGCAGATTTTTCGCCAGAAGAAACCCTATTGCGGGGTTATGGTAAAGAAAAAAAAATAAATCCAGCTTCTAGATTTAAAAGCAAATACTCTTAACTAGTGGTGTAGCCAGAAACCATGCTTTGTTGGTTCTTTACCGAAACATCGATTGATCGGCAACAACCGATTGTCTGTGTGTCCGTCTCTAGACAGCGCTACGCGTTAACAGTTTGGTTGATTTTCTTGAAAATTGATGTTCGCTGATTGATCTGAACGAATTGGTTTCTAACGGATATATTGGTTGTTGAAGGGTTTTTACTTTCTCGCGTTTTCTAACATACGAAGAGAAAGTACTGTAATCGAGTGTCGGAAAACAGCGAATTTTCTGCAGAAAAACTCTTATTACCGGGCCCTAGTAAAGAGAAAGGTTATAAATTTAGATGCTAAATATAGAAAAAATTACCCTGGCACTTGGGATAGCCCAAAACCATTCTTAGTGGGTCCTTGATACCGAAAAATCGATTAAAGGAAAAACGTCTGTCTGTCCGTCTGCACAACGGTAAACCGGTCAGCCGATGTTCTTCGAAATTGATATTCCCCAATCGTTCTCGCTGATGTCGCGGACTCAGCAATTTAAAACCAAAATATTATATTGCGGGTACATTTCATGAAACTTCTAAGACATTTCCAAAAGTTTTGTTTCGAATTTATTGATTAATTTTTCATGTTGAGAAGTGCAAATGTCGTTTACGAGATTGCTGCAGGTCTCATTTACTTTGGCTTCTCCAATTTTTCGAAAATTGGATAGAAAAATTAACTTTAAAATTTAAGAGAGAGATTTTTCTCTTAATATCTGGTGTACAATAACTCTTAAGAAAAAATAATGTTCATTTTTTTGAAAACAAGAAGTTGTGGGTTTTTTCCGTTTAAGTTTTTAAATTGCCCCAAAACAACTCCAACTGTTTTCTTTTTATTTTCTTCACATATATAATAAGAAACAATAAGAAATATGGCACATATCTCATTTTCGGGTAATGGTTGTTTTCTTGAAATTTTCCCAAAATTATTTTAAAACTACAAAATAGAAGGTATGGAATTTTTACCTCAGGCGACGTTTCTTGTAAAAAAAAGCTCTATAAATAGTCGTGTACAATTATTTGAAAATGCGAGTGATCGTTGTGTAATTTCCGCTCAAAGTTAGTGATGTAAATACAGGTTTGACCACGTACGGCTATATAAAAATAATTTAATTTTAATTATAATTTTTTCTTAAAATGCCAATACAAATTATTTTTATCTTTTCTTACTTTTTTGCATTTTACTCAATATGTATTGTGAAGTTATTGCTGTTTCTAAGTATGTGCAGTTGTTGCATCTCTATTCTTACATGTATCGGGAATTTTCCGTTTTATGCCTTTGCGCGAGATGCGGCACTTCTTTGGCATAGTAGTAGGAGTGTCGGCATGTTAACTCAAAGTAATTGAGTTCGAGTCTCGGACTTGCAAAATCATTTACGCCAGAAAATATTTTATTGTAGTTGTTTCAATGTGTTTATGTAGTAGAATATTGTTGCGCAACATTTAGAATCAATGCAAGAAACAAAGTGCACCACTAGTTATTTACCTGTTCCCTCTTGACTCTTGGAAACGTTTCAGAAAAACAAGAATGTGCTCGAAATGAAAACGTGTGTAGTTGACAACCTAATCGCGTGTGGATTCGCGCCATTAGAGTTGCGGGCAAAATATACTCACCCAAGGCGACACTTAAAAAGTACAAGGAGATGATGAGTCTAGGCATGTCGAAATCTTCTTTGTCCCTGCACACGAGAGATAATTCAATGATCATGTATAGTGCCCTGCACTGGCTATCTGAAGCAAACGGCAAGTAGGATATTGCGTATATTTTAATAGAGTTTGTGTTCTGTTATTCATTGGAATTGACAAAAGAACGTCATTTCTTTTACGGCTTTGAACTCTTTCTGGTTTTATTTGTGATTTATTTCACTGATATAGTTCGCATTTAGTATTTTATTGTGTCCCCCTCCCACATGCCGCGCAGCCTTCGCTATACGTCGGTTTTTGTAACGTGACGATTCATCTAGAGGTCTTTTCTGCTAGCGTGTTTTTTCCCAAATACGTACACCACCAGCGGGGCACCGCACCCGTTTGGAGAAGCTCTAAGCTGCCGACCGGGGTGCCGATAAGCATATTAGTGTAGTGCATGTAAGTGTGTGTTAGATGTGAGTATAGGAGAAAGAAGAAGAAGGAAAGATGGCGCGCATTCTGTGGACCACTTGCTAGGGTACAGCTCCGGAACGCGCCCGGAATCGGTCGATGAAATAACGGAAAACTACCGATTAGAGCACCAGCCTCTAGGATTTTCCTCAAAACGGTGACGTGTGTAATCTATTCAGCTGGTTTCGAAACTTCTAGCTCTGTCAGGTCTCGAACTATGTTACTCCTGGAGGAGAAAGACGTTGGAGAGACATCGGTTTATGTCCTTGGCCACCATTACCAGTTTCATTAACAAATGTGAAACAGAAAGAATTATTAATTAATGAAGTACAAAAATTTAAGACTTGAGTCACCTGTTGAAAAACAGCCCTCACCAAACAATGTGCAGATTCAAAAACAAATAGATATCAGCAATATTGATTTTTAATTCAAATATTTCAGGGATCTATCCTGTTTTTGGCCCTTTATCCTTCAAATCAAAGCAAAAGTTTGTCTGTAGCCTTCTGGTATTTCAAGCACCGTAGTATCTGATAGCTAATAATGATGTGGTCACCTGATCTAATATTCGATACAAAACAGAGGCTTATCTTTAATATTGCACGGAGAGATAAATATATATTCATTAACTTTCGAGAGTTTGAGTTTTCATAAGGGACTTTTTAAAGTACACCTGAAGGAGACCAAGCCAACGCTCGTGAACCAAACGAAAACAAAATGTAATAAGATTTCGTGATGTGAAATGTATGAAGAAAGCGATTGTCTCTTTGCAAATAAAAGCTCATTTTAATATTAGGAATAAGGATAACAAGAAGCTTTTATCGTGCTGTTATCGCCGTAGCAGTCAGTCATAGTTTTTGGAGAAAATGAAAGTTCCAGCGGAGGCAGGATTTCCGACCCTCCCTTCAGAGTGAAGTCGAACTCAATTGGTCTCTAGAGGGGAATTCTAAGACCGGCTGATCTAACATAGATTTCTATTCTTTTTCTGATAAATCCTAGTTGAATATGGGAGCAGTACCCTAACAAACGGACTATGCGCAATCTTACCTTTCTCATCCTGTCTGTGTTTTTCAATTACTTACCTACACTTACCCTTGACTTCCCAATTCACACATGTCAGGAGACCAGGCGGGAGCTTAGAGCTTGTCCCGGTTCGTCCGAATTCCCGCTGGAGGAAGACATTTATATCTCCCCACACCACCAGGGGAGGAAGATCACTTCTATCGTGTTCGTTAGATAAACCGACACCACCTAGATAGATCTATCTCAGTGACGCCGAGTAACCCCAGCTCCCAGGAGTAATTTGCACTCCACTACACTGTAATTTTCTTCCCGGTGGATGGTAACTGATTCGTCTATATGTGCAACACAGCCATCGTTCACTGTTATCACATTGTGCGAAATTGAGTGACACGCGCGGCAGAGCTGTCATTTTGTGGTACGTACACTAGTAACTTGGAACTTCATAAATTTGAAAATCCTTAAATGAATACGAAAAGAACTAAAAATGTACGAAAGCTAGAGAATGAAAGCACTTCTTTTTTCCACTTTTCACATTTACATTCTTGAGCATGCAAAAATCGATTTCCACACAGGAATGTTTAACAATTTAATCATATTAAACTTCACTAAATCCTACTCACATAAACATACCAAACAGTGGCCTTTTATTGTTTTTATAGATTCCCCTACTAAACAATTAATAAATCAATTGCAGAAAATGAAGTGAACACAAATCATACTGAGTTTGTGGTGTTTTAAACTCTAAAATTTAGGGGGTAAATATGGAAATGTTAGGAAAGTCCAAGGCTGAATCTTATTTAGTTGTGAAAGATTACGACCGGCTTTTTGGATCTTATTAGGAATCATCTTAAATTAGGTTGGGAAATAAGTTTGACGGGTAATACTAGTTTAAACATGGTTGGAGCACTGTATTCCAACCTAACGCTGCATCCCTGAGTCGTCAAATCAATATAGAAAATTGTTTATGTTCGACTGTAGCTTCTTTTACTTTAATTTTTACTACTGAATCAATATCCAGTATTACCCTTAGTATAAAGAATCAACATCATTTGGTTACTTATTACGAGAATATCATTTATTTACTTTCTCTATTACTGCTTACGTAGTATAGAGAAATAATTGTAAAGCTGCGAAAAAACTGTGATATTTTGACAGAAAATATCTTATTGCCGGGCCCTTGTAACGAACAGTGCATAACTCTCGATTCAATAATGTGGAGAATTACTTCTAACTCATGTGGATCAAGAGCTCAGTGAGTGTGGGAAATGAACTCAAAATCACTATTGAAACGCAGGACCAATAGATTGAGACCTATGCGAAGTTATTGGAAATTTTAGGCAGCCCCACTGCACGTACCTCATTCAGTTCTAAAAGGCCCCGTAGCCATGGGGGCAAACGCGCTAGGAAGCGCTACTCTTATGCTATGGCACAGCACCTTTTTAAGAACAATCAAGCGCTTTTGGCAAAGTGCATGCGAACGGGCTTTGACTGTAATAGTGTCGATACATCCTTAACATTGATGAGGTTAATGACTTGCACAAACCCATCTGGTGTAACACGCCTCCGATTCAGTTTTCCGAATTAAGAGAGGGTGATAAATTATTGACGGCTGATATGAGTCGTCTGGCTGGGATGAAAAATTTCGCAGCTTCACGATCAGATAAGAAAAAGTTAGCCACATATCCTCACGAAACAGCCAATCACACCACACTTATACCAAAAGAGGGTGCGGATAATAAGGTTGTCACTCACTCTCTACCCTTTGCAATTAGTTCTGTGCTATGCAGGATCTTTTGGAGCATTTTGAACAAACCCATTCAATCCGTTATGAAGTTCAATCTACGCTGGAAATGGTTAACACCTGAACATTAGGGAACCTGGCTGTTTCGCTAATGTAAATATCACCATAAAGCAGTCTGTGTCATGAAAAATGCAGAGGGTGGTGTAGGTGCTCTACCAGATATATCCAGAGCGTTTGACACTGTTCTTCACGCGGCCATTCGGTGGGCTTTGTCCAGGAAAGGGATCCCAGACGCCTTTACCAATTTGGTGATGGACTCTTACGCCGATGTCTCCTCCGTCATTCAGCCCCTCGAAGGGAATTGAGGTGCCAATTGGTAGAGGAGCAAAACAGGGAGATTCGTTGTCCTCACTTCTTTTTCATCTCATCATGGAGATTCTGCTTGAGGAATTGGAAAACATGTCGATTCTCGGGGAAGCGGACGGACAAATCAGAGTGGCAGTCACACAGTTCCTACATCTGCATATGAGTATTACAGATAGCTTATTCCATCTGGCCTAGACGGATTGCTGCGGCTCACTAAACACGTTCCTAGAGTTGCGCTGAACCTAGGATTACCATTTGAAAAATGTGCAGATCCTACTTGCAGATGGTTGAGATCTAGTATTACAATAGTTATTGATAATAAAATAGTACGTAGGTACGTAGTTTTGTGAGAAAGTAAAAGCAACTTAGTAGTGCATCATCTCAATCCTGGCTGAAGAAACCAAATATATGGTTTCTGAATTAAAGCTACGTACGAGCTAAGCCTTTAGATATTATGTTTATAATAGTTTGAAGTGAATAATCAGTTAATAAAGGTGTAGCGGTCAACTTAAGTTATAGAGCTGAGAAATGTTTCTATAAAAAAAAGTGTGATAAGTTTTTGCTGGTGATTTCAGTCAGTAGTTATACGATTAAGAAACCTGCATATCTTAAATTTATACATACAAAACATAGCTTCTTGTCTATGGAGGACATTAATAAGGGGTGTGTGTTCATGGCCTGGGGAGTACAGTTCTATGACGATTAGACAGCACTACATATCGTGAATTCCAATAACGCTTCTTTCTGTTTTACTGACGGCTCCTTACCTGCTTGAAAAGAGAGTGCATTACATGCTGAAGGTGAAATTCATTCCAGAAATGATACGAAGTATAATACTGCCATTTTTGGTTATCGCTTAATATAGCTGAGTGGTGGTGGAATTGTGTATTTCAAGTGATATGCCATAGTATATACAATGTTGTTCTTGGTCCATTCATATCTATAATTGTCTGTTCAGAGTTAAATGATTTATACAGCTTTTAAAACTACTTAGTGAAATGTATTCTTCCAACAATCACAAGGGCTGTAGTGTGAGGTGTTGTGGGGGGGGGGTCTACGTATGTGTCCGGTACATGTAGTTGGATATACGGCTAGTTTTCGCGAGTGTTTTACATTGTTCGAATACTCTCTCTACAACGAATGTTAGAAGAATTGATACAATTTGTGTGGATAAAGATAGGAACGTGTTTGGTTGAGAATTAACTCATGAATTAAAATCTGCATGTCATAAATTCTCAATTTCAAAGAAACAATGTTGTTTTCTTTCAATATGTTCTTAATTAAGCGTGCAAAATATTAAATTCTCACAAAGTTATGCATTTAAATATTTTTAAAAGGAAGTTTTAAAGAGAATATTGCTTGCTTTTTATCTGTATAAATACATTCATATATGAACATTGTCCTTTGATGGAATGAAAAGAATGAAAGGAAGTATTGTAGTACAAATAAAGGTTTGCCAATGTTTGTGTAAAGAGTATAAATTGTAGGACTTAGTCGCCGATTATTTCCCCCAATTCAGTTTCGCATCAATGTGTACCAAAAAATTGCTTTCGAACAGACAATAATGAAAATCATTTCTTAATTATTAAAAACCTAATCAATACCTGTGGCAGATATCATGAAGTAATTCTGGGTATATGATCTATCTTTGGGTTTTCGTCTGCTGTTCATTGAGGAACTTCATGTGCTGTTGAATACATCATCTGAATACAAGTGAAACCTACTACCAAAAACTGTTCTGAGATAAATCAAGTTGAAATACATTGAGTTATTTTTTTATGACTTTTTGAAGATTATATATGTATCTTGTAACATGCTTTAATATCCAATATTAATTTTTGAAAATAAAGTGAAAAAATAAGGGTTAAATGTAAAATATTCCTGTACATGTTCACAATAATTTACAAAATCCCAGAGTCTGGACTCCAAAGATGTTGCTAATCGAAAGAGCATATGAGAATTAGTTTTGTATATTGTAGCGGTACAGAAATATTAAGATAAATTAAATTGAGTAAAGTAGCCCTAAGAAATTTATTACTGAAGGAAAACATACGACGTCACGCGCGCAGCTCCCTTTCTAGCAACAGCCACGATCCCCTGACCCATTTCGGATGTTTATGACCCCCCACCCAACGGCCGAAGGAAGGGTAAATTGAAAAGTGCCCAGACGCAGCCACATCTGGAATATTTTTGAAACGCCTGTCATCGTGATCGGGGAAACCCAAAACAATAATTCTGTAGCCGGGAGCCGGGCCCCTTCACAGTCGTGGCCTGTTTTCGAGACGAGAGAAGGACACTATGTGCCGACGGAGACAGAGTGGAAAATTCCTTTACTCCACCGGAGCTTATTGGCCAAATTTAGTGTACAACGCCATCACCTTTAGCCAATAGCGACGCGATCGTTTTAGGGAGCAAGAACATATGAGGAGAAAGGGTGGGGGTAAAAGTTAACTTCATGCATTTTTGAGAAACAAAATTGCAGTGGGCTGAGAGACTTCTCTGGGGGTGGGAGCCATTCGCGGGGAGAGGCGAGTGCGCCTCTGAAGGCACTTGGAAAATTTCAGTGGGCTGAGAACAGTTGGTAGAGAGACTTCTCTGGGGTGGGAGCCAGTCGCGGGGAGAGGCGAGTGCGCCTCTGAAAGCACTTAGTTGAAATCACTGGGGTGATAGATTGGAATTCTCAGTGAGAATTTTAGAGGAAGTGCAAAAGAACTTCGAAAGTAAATTGGCGAATCCTTTGTAATTGCGTATTCGCTACAGGATTTCGCAACTTCTGAATTTGTATTTGAGAGGATTCGCGTAGTTCAGAGGGAGCCTTTGTTGTGTGCTCCGCACCTGCGATCGGGGGCGATATCCCCGGTTATTTACAAGCTCCGCTGAAGACGCCGCCAGACGGTCCCCCTGCTGACGTCGCCAGACGCCGCCAGACGCCGCCAGACGCCGCCAGACGCTGCCAGCCGCCCTGTTGGAGAGGGTGCAAGCCATTCCGCATTCCAGAGAAGGTCGCCCCGGCCGCACACAAGCTTCGCCGCGCCCGCCCGGGCACATTGAACTTTTGACACGGAAAGTGTCAGGCAATGTAATTGGAGGCAATAAACCTTTTTTTGAAGTTTTGTCATAGCGGTGCCGCGCCAAGGCACAAGAAAGGTCCTCAAGGACGACTCTGTAATTCTAGCTATAAAATAATTTTGTACTCTTCTCTAGTTGTAAACTTTTCTTTTAATTTTAGTCTTTATTTTTTCTTTATTCAATCTTTCCTTTCCTTTTTCATTAATGTAACTTCCCTGGTACAGCTTTGTCCAGGAATAAACGTTGTCTTTTACCAGTAATCAAATTGTTTATTTTGAATGCCCATGAATTTAATTAACGATTCCTTCCATCAACTAATTTTTAAATGAGCAAAGGAAATTGTTACAATTGGCTATATTTTTTTAAACGAGTAAAGGAAATAGGACCGACTGAGCTATAACCGGGCCGCTAACCGCGCATTTCCCAGTGAGCGGAGGTGTTACAATATAATTCCAAAAACATGACAATGCGCATGGTGATTTCTTCTGCACTCATGTGATTAGCATTGTAGTATATTAAAGGTGTCAGCGATATCCTAATTTATGTATTTTTCATAATGTTGGTGAGCAAGAAAATTATCTAAAATGTGTAATGTAAAATCTGAAAAAATGGCATTTTTAAGGATTACGTTTGTGGAGCTGTTAATTTTTAATCCAAAGAGATTTTTAAGGTTTCAATTTTAATGTGCACATGATGTAATATTGTAAGATAAGTGGTTTAATTTGGTTACACTAATTGTTTCACAGCAGTGATATTATGAGTAAAATTTTTTCACATGCGACAGTGTATATCCTGTTATTCCAAATAACAGGATTTCTTTCAGTATATTTATATTATATTGGTATATACACATTTTTAATTAAGAATTTTAAGAAATTTTGTTAATTTTAGAGCACTAACAGACTTTTAAAAGATTCAAATCTGTATTAATTTGTGCTTTATTGTTCTATTTTATACCAGCAATCAGTAACTTATGTAAAATTATATAATATAAATTTTATTAATTAGTAAACGTATTTGAAGGGAGTAATTTTAAGCGCACAAATTTATATGTAGTGTAGCTTAATACTAGTAGTAGATAAATTGATTGATTAAATTGTTTTTGTGGATGAGATTGTGCAAATGAATGTTTCGTATTCAGTTATAAAAATTATCAATAATTTTCATTTAATTGAAAGGCATATGTTACAGTTTTGATTACGTGAAATTTAACAACCTTGTATTGAAGGCTGGCATGGTGTTTCGATAAAGACACAATATTAAAAAAGAAAATGTTATTTGGAGTATTTTGACTATTTTCTAAAGTCATGAATTCAATATTAATGCGTTCGGTCCACAGCAAAGAGTTGATTTGTGTATATTATTACTTATACAGGTTTTGTAAAGTTTGTTTATTGTGTGCTTGACGTACTTGATTCTATATATTGTGTGTGTGTAACTTATAAATAGGGTATTTGTAATATTGTTTTATTTTGCACTTCTTTGACCCTTGACCAAAATGCTCAATTTTGACTTCGAATTTAAAATTCTATTACTTAATGGCTTCTATTTCAAAGTGTATAGTGAAACGCGGAGCGTTTCTCTACGTAATTAGAGACACAGAGTGTAATAGTATAATTACGACCAGTTTTGAACTGCGCAGTATTAGCGGCAGGTGCGGCGACCGGCGGAGGGGGACTAGAGAACGAATCCGCCGCCGTGGGCCGACGAGAGCGGGCGAGACATCGGCCGTTGGCATTTGGCAGTTGGCCGTTGGCAGAGTGGAGTGTGAGACGGTGCTCGCGACGAAGAAGATTAAATTCAGTGAACTGATCATAGAAATACGGACAGGAAGCAGGTGAATGTAATGTTGGCAGATGTCGGAATGTATAAGCTAAAGATTGTGTTCGTCATATCATAAATAGTGAAGATAGAAGTAAAACTGTAAATCGCGGAACTGATGCCGGTACGAGTGGCGGCCACGTGCTCCGTAGTGACAATTAGGAGAGTGGAAGAGAACTGACGAAAGGTGTTGCGACATAACAAGAAGTACATTGCAAGGACAAGACGAACGTAATCCAGAGGCCGTAAATGCTCAAGCGGAACTACACGCACAACAAACAGCGTCGAAGCAGAGGGATTCGTGCTGCAGCCGCCGCGGGCCGATAAGGCAGGAGCCCGCCTCACCAACCGCCCGGAGCGCCGGGCTGCGTTGAAGGTCACCGGCCGCTGCTGCCGTTGGCGATAGTCAGTGAACAAACGAGGTATTCATGGGACCCGAGGTATGATGAAATCTAGTTGTATACCGAATCTTGGTACCAAGACGGGGAGTAATCGTATGTGTGATAATGTACAGAACGTGTGATTTTAAGAATAAATTGTATTTGTGTTCAGACGAATTTCTTACTTTGATTTTCCAATGTAATGCCGATTCCTTTAAGAGACCCATTCACGAGATAAGACACCCGTCCGTTACAAATTTTATTGCAGTGGAAAGTACCGCCAAGCAGGTACGTCACAATATATATAAAATATACATATGTTGTACATTGCGTTGCGCATTATTTTTACGTAAATTATAAATTATATTTCGTTTAGTATATGACTACATCCATTATATTGCAAATTTTGTAGATAAGTTGATTCAAATGTCTCGGTTCACGCGTGTCCTACATTTCTACATGTAGACTGTCTTTAGACGCTTATCGGTTGGCGGTGTGCGAAAATGGCTGCTTGTTCTTCCGTCTTCTCTTTCCGTCAGAATGAGGGTTTGTGCTAGCCACGCTTATTTTTGAAAAAAATATTAAGTTCAGAATGCATTGTATAGTCATGCATCCTATGTCGTGTGCCAAGGTTGGTTCGCCTTACTATTAATTCAAATGCTCGTATTGCCTTTGTAATACTTTACTCTCAAACAAACAAATACTATTGATCAGTCTGATGGTTTGGGTGCGAAAAGATACCGCCTCCCGCCGCCTCACAGCAAAAGAGTCAGTCGGCAGTACCAGTCGGCAGCACCAGTCGAACTTCACGCCAGTAATATGTGCTCCGTTTCGTGTCACTATAGCCACGCTCCAAAGATTTATTGAAGTCACACCACTAATAGTAATTTACTTCAATCTTATACTTACAGTTCCGATTTATACTTTCATACAGCGTGCTCCTCATTTACGATTCGCATTACTTTTACAACCTGCTCTACGATCATTTACAAGTTTATTTCAATGGGACGTCCTTTAACCGAAGTTTTGTGTTATGTTCAAGAACTATAAGTACTGCAAACTGTGTTTTACAACACGAGTAGTATTTAAAGATGTACAATATTGTCTCTGAACTTACTTGACTTCAACTACCTGCAACTGCGTTCAGGATTCACTTGTGACTATCTGATGTACGCAATCACAGCGTTCCCGGGTAAGAATAAGTTGAACCATATTACTTTGAGCTGCCACTGTGCCTGCTGCTCTATTAACACATTCAGTGTATGGTGCAGTGCCCACGGCTATCTGGGTGTGAATGTGTGTATCATGAATTGCGTCTGGTAATTAATTTCAATGCCTTACGTGTGGCCAGTCATGCATAAACCAATGCTTGCCTAATTTAAGGCCCCCATTTCGTCCTTTCCCCTGCGCGGCAAATCCGCTGGCGCTGGCGCCTTCAACGCCAACTATCAACTACAAGTACAACGGACAACGTCATTCAGGCCTCCTGCAGAGTCACTTCTGCCATCACACTTCATCCAGGCAGGTAACATGCAACACGAATTGATCCATGTGCTATTAACAACAGGTCGTCCAACGTCTGGGACTGTTTAATTGCCAACTCAAATAATGTCGATATATTCAAGAAATATTTACCACTTAGAATGGATATTTTCCCCAATAAAGGAGGTCTAACGTAATGCATCTTTGTTGTGATGATTTGCGAAGAATAGTTCTTTTATATTTGAATTTCGACTTTAAATGTATAGTCACTTTATTTGAGGAAAGCAGCATCTGTTATCCGTTTTAGCAATAATTTATGTCTGATCCCTATATGAACTGAAAACCATACTAAGTTAGTTCTGAAATTATTATTTATGAGATTTTTTTTGATAACTGAATTTGAAATTTTTTTATCCAAGAAGACACAAGATAACCTCAATGACAGATGACCAAAATGAATACATTTATTTTAGACTGATTTTAGTAAATAGAGTGCAGTTAATGGATAAAAATATGTGTACGAAATATAAAGAATTTTCCCTAAAAAAGTACGCTAAACGGGACGAGTCGAAGCGATTATTCTACCCGTCAAGTGTCGAAGCGCATATACAGCTGCTTTAGACGCCTGTTACAGAGGTGATCCAGGAGCGGAGGTTGACGACGTTGGCGTAGACCCCTGGCTTGCAAGGGCGAGCGCAGCCATCGCCCCAAGACACAAGGCCCACCTGCTTGCCGCCAGCCACCAAAGCGCCTCCCGAGTCGGCAATACAGGCATCCTTGCCCCCGTCAGGGTAGCCAGCGCACAACATACGAGGGGTGATACTATCGTACACCCACTCGCAGATGTCTTCAGACAAGATGGGAACGGACACCACGCGCAGGCGCGTAGAAGTAGGACCATACTCCTGCAAACCGCATATGTTAGCGCGCTACCGTCCATGATTCTCTTGGTGGAACCAAGGCGGCAAGATCTGCAACTTACAGAGATACGACCCCAGCCGGTGACGTTGGCGACAGTGCCTGGAGGGGGCATGCTGTTGGCTAGGCGAATTCTCTGCACATTGGCGCCAAAAGTGAATTTGCCTTCGATCTAAAAACAGAAAAATCTAATGTATGCAATTATCATGTACATAAAATAACAAGACTTAAACTTAAAGAACATAACAAGTTGTAAAATTAATAAATAATACAATACATATTTGAGAGGTACATTAGCTTTTCACAAATGGTGAAGATACGTAAACAAGAAATTTCCCTTCACAGATATTTCTCTTTAAACCTTCTCTTCTGGCTTAAGGAGGCAACAAAATTAGAAATACATTTTTGTGAAGTACCCCAAAACATGTCAAGACAAGCAAGGATAACTTTACTAATAAATGGAACATCCAGAAATAAATGCCATCCAATATATCCCATTATGAATTCATTCGAAGCAACGAATTCATTACCTCTTTCACATGTTTTATTTTCTTGTGCTACAAACAATTAATTTTTAAGTATAATATTTGTGTTAATCGCTTTACTATTCGTGAAACCGTAGTATCTGACAAATAATATATTGGAACTGAAATTTACATTCTTTAAATACAACAATAATTAAATACTCAAAAAAATTAAGACGTCAACAACGTTATTATTGTCACTGACTTCAATTCTTTCGAAATTTCTTAATTAATCATTAACTCGAAATATTTTCTTCTGACGCAACGTAAAAACTCGACCTTATCAATGAAGTGCAGAGATGCCATTTTAGGCGAAACTACTACAAGGAAGATGTATTGTAACCATGGAATCCAAATATCTACTTTTTGAAATGTCTTACTTATTTAATTTATCCAATGATTGTAATTAAACGTTACTAAAAATTAATAACTATATAGACAATCAATGAACATTAATAAGTGATATAATATAGGCCATGTTTATTTTGCATATTACAATTAAAAAGAAAAATCGGCAAATCGGCGTTCATATTCATCAAGATCAGATCCTAGAAAGAGTTCTAGAAATTAGACTGGTCTTCAGGTCGAGAAAAACTTCGAACAAATTAATAAATATTACAGATTTATCACCTGGATATTAGTTCTGGAATGGTTTTTCATATCATTCATTCAAATTTTTTCTTAGCCCATTGTTGATGTAAATATATTTCATTAATTTCAAGTAGAAATAAGGCAAAAACTCTTTGTTTTTCCTGAATATTGTACCTAACCTGTCTAAAGAGCTAATTTTCTAGCACAGACTTTGTCTTTGGGAAAAATGTGTATCTTTGAGTTTGTAGTATTAAATGTTTTTTTTGCTTTCAAAAAATCGGGCATAACGCGAAATCATGACTAGAGCTACACTTTTTTATTGTCTCTTATTACACAAATCATGAAAATTAAAAGAAAAAGTTATGAGTGGTTTTTTGATTTGACTTGAGAAAAACTACTGTTTTTTGCAAAAATTGCAAAAACTTTTTTAAAGACCTCATTTGGTACAACAGACTGACTGAGTCAAAAATCTCATCAATTCTTTCATTTTGTAGTTTTTTTTTTTTTTGCAACCCATCTTTATCGTTCTTCTTTATATACGTGACGAAAATTTAAAGAAAAATTTTGGAGCGCTTCTGGTGAAGAATCGAACATTTCATTTCCAAATGACGCAAATACTACTCGATGTTCAGAAAAATTGTACATGACTTTTTTAAAATAGCTAATTTTTTTACGACAGACTTTGTCTGAAACAAAAAATCTCTATCTTACATTTTGAAGTTTTAATTTATTTTACAATTTTCTAAAAATCGGGGATGTCAACGAATATTGGACTTGCACAAATCTCTCAAAAGACCTTTGCACTATTTTGAAACTTTGAAAAAGACCTAGGTGCTTAATATAAAGTATTCCCAAAATTAAATTTTCGATTTTAAATTCCTGAGATCAGGTAGAACGATTGAGGGATATAAATTTTGGAGAAAATCAGTTAACGGCTTATATGCTAGCGTTATGCACAGATGGACGAACAGACAGACAGAAGTTGCAATCAATCGATTTGTCGGTAGTAAGGACTCACAAAACATGGTTTCTGGCTTCACCATGTGTTAAAGGTTCTATACTTAGCAACACGATTTATTCTCTTTTTCCTTACCAGGGCTCGGCAATAAAAGTTTTTGTGTCGGAAATGTTCTATTTTTCGGCGAACAATTACAATAGTTTATTTTTTACGTTACTAAGCGCGAAAAAGTAATAATCATGTTTGTTTATTCGTATGTGGGGCGATACCGGACCGTTCATGTGGTTGCGATAACATTGGCAACTTATTGCTTGCACTTGCGGAAAGTTTATTGACATAATACAATGGGAATGCGCATATATCTGTCGCACTCAAAAAGGGGGCATTGTTGATCATGATTCAAGAGTTTATGATGTCTCAAGCACCACTGAAGAGGATTGCCACCCACCGTACCCTAGCATGTGAAGCGCGTCTTCGCTGCATATTCCGTCCCCGCCGTTGTAAATTATCGGCCGGAGTTATTTCTTAAACGTTATCTCGGACAGTAAATGAAATTTACCCAAACAGTGACATAGCGAATGCGTGCCTAAATATGAGGGAGAATGTTTAAGAATAGTATTATTGTCTGCCGTATTCATTCCAGAATTCAGAACAGACCCACACCAGCGATAAAACCTAATAAAATATTCGAAGAGCGTAGTGAAACACGTGGTTGACAATCACGTAATCAGTAGCGTGTGAGGTGTGATTCATTGCAATGAGCGAGGCATTTCCGTCTACATTAGTACTTGATCCATTGTACGTGAAATCGCACAAGAGGTTCACGACGATTTTTAAACGTTCGATGTTTGTGAGATTTGAGTCCGTATAGTAAGAAAAGGAAAGATTTTGGATTCTTCCATTCTCTTTGGATGCTGTAATTTCTACGACACTAGTTTAACATGTCCAGAAGGTTGTTTAATTTTTTTGCGAGCATATTTTAGAAGTTTCGTCTTTTTACTCAACCCTTACTGAGGTTTTATTATTAAGAAACGAATTTAGGATATTTTCCATTTCATTATATTCTCTAAGGTCAATACCATTTATTGGTTCAAAAGTTTGGTAGTCATTTCTTAAAATCTCTTTACTTGTGTGGTTGGTTCATGGATTAGTAAAATATTCTAACTAATCTTTTGTGATGATATTAATCAAATGTACAGTGCCTCTTTCTTCTGTTTCAATTTTTCAGAGCCTTGTAGGCCTTTGTCTGAGTGCCATGATGATCGTATTTTATAATTAAAACAGCTTTCTCTTTTTAATTCTCTCACTTCTTTTTTGCTGTATCACATTTGAATTTATATATTTGTCATTTAGTTTTTAAAATTTTAGATACACTTCCTTTTTACTTTATTATATGTTTTATTTCTTGATTGCAAATATTTAGACCTCTGGTATTCCTCCGTTTATAATTTGTCCCTAAAATTTCTTCAGCTGCTTTAATTATTAAGTTTATAAGATTCATCCATTCTTCGTTTATATCGATATTAATTGCTCTGTGATTTATATTTTTTTGTATTCTTGACCAGTATAGTCTCCGTATACTGTCTCTTCTTAAGAGATGTACTTCGAATACTCTATGTTCTGATATCGTTGAAAAATTCTAGTTTGCTAACCATGTTAGGGAAATTCTGATTTTAAATGTTAAAAGAAAAGGGCCAGAGTGTACTTTGGCACTTGTGTATACACGTGTCTAATCTAATACGTTCGACTTCATTTTTGAATTAGCAATTATATACCGTAGTCTATCAATGATTTGGAGCCTCTAGATGCCCACGTGTTTTATATACTTCTTTGTGTTTATAGAGCTTCTTTATATTTGTTATTTTTAGTTCATATAAAAATGTAAAATTCGTTAATATTTTCCCATTTTTATTTAATATTGTTTCCCCGTGTGGACCCAATATATCTCCAATTGGCTTGTTACCTACTCTAGCATTAAAATCGCCACATAACATTACATTACATAATCATTTCTGTTAGTACATGGGTCGCCAAATTCATTGAAAGTTGGCGCCACGCTTCGAATAACTCAGATTCGCTACACTTTGATGGCGTTTCAGAAGAAAAGATGATACATTTAAACTTCCCTCTCGGAGAGAGTCTAATCTTGTTAAAAAACGCGTAAATTACTTCCCAATTGACCACATACTCATTTGTTGTCCAAAGCTTTTTTCTGAAATGGATTGTCAACTGGTTCGAAAATTCACCAATAGATTCCACCACCTCCTGGGTGGCCAATACCAAACATTAACACATTGTAGGATTTCCCGGAATTTAATATTTTTCACATCGCAGCTCGCATTGTTCGAAAGTCAGGAGAGCTGCGGGCAATTTCGAAGCAATCGTACACAGAATATAAGGGAAACGCGCATGGAAAGTTTAATTCAGTACGGTGGCACTTTCTAGCTCGTTTCTGCAGTCTCCACGACCGCAGCCTCCAAAGCGCGGCAGGAAAGAGCGTGCATTGGCACCAAGCGGTACCGTTGACAATCTCTTTAATAGTCATTGATTCTTTCGCAAATCTATGTCTATTATCTGTCGCTCTTTTTTCAGAACTCTCAGTCTGATGAGACAGAATGTGATGCTCGTTGCAGTTTCTGCTAATGCTCTCCCAATTCCTCAATTAGTTTAATCAAAATCCCGTAGCCTCAACAATTTCTGTTAATCTTCTTCAGTTGGTTTTCTAGTTTCTACAATTTTTGGATAAATCCTTTCCTTCCTACAAGGGCGTAAATGCTGAACATTACAAATTTTTTTCGGGTGTTTTTTTAAGTCGGATGTACATCATACTTTCATTTACAAAGTTATAACTATGTATTTTGGTTTTTAACGTTTTGTTGATGAGAATATCCACTTTTTCAGATACTTTTTGTTTGTTTGGGACATCTGAACAATAATATAGGTAGTTTTGTAGATCTATACTTCCCTTTCACTTTTTCTTTGTTTCTGTTTCAGGTGCTATACCTACGTCTAAATCTTTAAAGATCACTGATGTAAACGAACGCAGGACCCCTGTCCAATAAACTGCCAAAAACAAATATTGTTTTGGAAAATAATTATTTAGTAAAATAGTCGGCAGAAGAAGAAACCCGTGACGGGAACGCGGAACCAAATTTTCTATACTCGTAGAATAACGGGGAAACTTTCGAGATAGAAAACAAATTTTAAAAAATAAGACAATTTAGAGAATCATCCAAAAGCATATTTTAAAAGAGGGTACAACAATTTAGAAGAAAAACGTGAAAACGCAGAAACATACTTACACCGAAAGACAAACGAATATCGGCAACAGATGTAAATAGCCTTCGAAATAAGTTGAAATTGGTGAACTGGTGGATGGAACAGATTCGCGAGCCGACTGCAACACTATCACGTTCAGGAAAGTGAACATTTGCAGACATTACCCGCGCGTATGGAATACACTTATAAGAAGACCAAGTATGTGATGTAATATTAGTAAAGCTTGAAACATTGTAAATTGCCATCGAAATATACTGTGCACGGTATAAATGAAATTAGTGTAAATATTTTTGTCATTAAGTGTGAATGTTAGATTTCGATTAATTTGTTATTGTGTAGAAGGTTTGTTTTTTGCTGTTTTTGTGTACTGGTTTTTCGGCAGCGTTCCAGAGGCGGCGAAGATCGCCGCCGCCGCCGAAAGAACTGTGGTCCCACTGAGCACGGGACTGAGTGAGTGAACACTTGAATAACGTCTGTTTTTATATTCGTCAATCAAGATAAACGATTTCTCCTTGCTCTAGCAATATGATAATGAAAATGTGTGGCTCTATCTTGTACAAGAAGGAACTTAGGTCGCGGCACAATATAAATATTCCAGTGGCACCGCCGTTTGTTCCGAAAATATCATTGTTGTAAAATTTGTTTTGAACAAGGCGTGGATCTCCGGCAAATACACGATAGATGTACGGAAATTATCCTCACATAGATAGACGAAGGACGGAATTGTCACACTAAGGCGTTCAGCTTCCTTGTGTGCTCATCCGCGCACGTTCCCTGAGGATATATGATTGCGATACCTTAATTCATTTAGCCTGGTTCTAAGCATTTGTCGTCATATTAGATGAGGCCAGGCAGTATCTACGGGAATTGTCAGTACTAATGGCTCCCCTGGCCGCGTTGCAACTTTACTGCATCCGATACTGCAGTCATTTGTACTAATTCGAAGTGAAGGATGATTAATTGAAAGAAGATTTAAAAATAGTTAAGTGGGAGAAGATAAGTGACTTCCTGGCTGTCGAACTCTGTTCACATTGGGATCGAAGAGCAAGAGTTGATCAAGGGAGATCGCCAGGACAGATTTAAAACCTGTCTCATAAGTAAGCGGCAAAAAAAATTTAGATTTAATTTAGTTATTTAGTCAAAAAACAGAAAAAACTCTTAGTGACGTTTAATCTGTGAACGTTATTTGAGTCTCAGAATTCCTTCTTAATAAATAAAAATAAATTTTGAAATAAGAGCAAGAATAGCAACATTTGAAGATTTAGAACTTTTCGTTCCCGAGCTATATAAAACCTTATTGCCACGGTAAACGAACTGCAGATTTTATTTTCTGCATTGCTAACAAAATAGTAACTAGCCTTACCTATACACCTAGCCACTACAAGCAAAAGAAGAGTGCCACAAAAAGTGCGCATAGTGAAGCGACATTTATGTCCAGAAGCTAAACAAGGGACCATATCAGCATTTGGTCAAAAGATCAGGTTAACTGGACAAAAACCTGATCGAGATGGAGGTCATTGCCCTGGAAGCTCATCTATGTAATTTGGTACAAGCAAAATAGCCTTAAAATATACAATACAAATGTAAACTAATTTATTATTAATCAGTTTTGTAAAATTAAACCTTTATTTGCTTTCGATGATAGAAAAAATTATGCAGCAAAATAGATTTTACTTTTAACTTAAATTCGTGGACTGATTTCAATTATTTAATGTCATCTAGCAATGCGTAGTAAAGTAACGTACATGTATTGTATGTGGATTTCTAGTAGAGAGCTGTTGATACTTATACTTCATTAATGTGATTTCTACGACATGTGTTGTAGAAATAAATATGAGTATTGCATTAAAATATATTCCCACCGTGTAGTAAGCCAGTTTTGACAAAAATAAATTCTTAAATAATAGGCAAGTGTTTATTTATGTTTTATGTGCATTCGTTTTGAGGATTGACTGAATTGAGAGACCTAGACATTGTGTTACCTTAACATCAGCTAATAGCATATTGTTCATATTTAATTGAGCATGCGATTGCTGATTTGAAATGCAAAGATGCATTGAAACTGTTTTTCCTTTGTTAACTATTATTTTGATATTACAAAACCAATTTGAAACTTATTATATCGTACGATTTATTCTTTTTTTTTGCAAAGACAATACGTATCATCGGCAAACAGGAATTTTCTTCCATTTTTAATAGACGAGGGCATATCGTTTACATATAACCGAAAGAGGATTTATCGAACCCCATATTCAATTCGTAAAGAATTGGAAAGATGTACATTAGTTCCAGTACTGTATTTATACTCTTTGTGATCGATGTTTAGGGTTATCCAATCTAGGGCGATACCACGAAGAAGGTAATTTTGATAGCAAAATATTATGGTCAATAACGAAAAAATCTTCCGAAAGATCTAAACATATTCCAATGAGTACTTCATTTTGGTCTATTGATGAAGCAACATCTTTAAGAAAAGGAAAAATGGCAATGTCCAGAGATTTTAATTTTCTAAACCCATGTTGTGAGACTGAAAACACTTCGTTTTTCCTGAGAAAAGTTTGGAAATATTCCTGTGCATAAAGAAGCATTGGAAATGTATGTTAACGGGTGTATAAGGGGAGGTACCAAAGTTTTCAATACAAAATCTAGAACTTCTTTTAAACCAGATTAATATTTGGTTTTAATGTACTTATCATTCTCAGGGTTTTGTTAGAAGTTTCGGAAAAAAATATCGCGAAGAAATATCGCTCTTTTGGGAAAGAGAAAAAATTTTGATGTAACTTTTGTTGGTAGACCGTAGTGCTAATCTCCATTTTGGTAATGGTGTAGTATTCACGCATAATGAAGGTATTAATTTCTGTAGTCCACATCGTCTTTGTGCGTTGCCTGACTGCGACAGTGGTCTCTGGAAGCAATATATTGCTTCTCTTGGAAGCACTTGCGGCAGGTGGATCTGTAAGTGGAGATGGATGGGTGCTGCTATCTTTGGCTGTAGTATATTTGGGGTTATCCCCGAACACGGCCCCTCATGATTGTTTTCTACTTAGGAGACCGCAATTCCTCCACTACCCTTGATATTTTCTTGTTTATTTACAAAATACCATGTATGTCTACTTTAATTTTTTAAATATTACATTCATGGCTTCTACCGATTTATCACTTTAAATATCAGACTGTATTGAATCATCATAATGTTTGGATTCCATTATTTCTGTACATTTATTTGAATGTGAATCTTGGCTCCCCAACTTTCCATAAGGTTTTCTAGCTACTTTATTTGGTCTATCCTTCTGATATTTCTTCAAGGATGTTTCGTCAACTTCTAAATTGCTACATGCATCTAATACACTTTCACTGAGACTTGTTTCTAGTTTTTTTTCAAATTCTAACCCACATTATGATTTACATTCCGTTACTTTATTATCTGTTACAAATTCATAGCCACTAATAGTTTTAACAAATCTAATATGCTTCGAAAGTATCATGCCTTGTTTGATAGTATCCCACAATCTATAAGCTCTAGTTTGATGTGAGTAATATGCATTTTCATTCCCTTGCTTGTAATTCACTATTACATTGCCTTGGAATTACTACATAAGCTAAACAACCAAACAACTTTAAATGTTTTACAATTGGCTTTTACTTCTTTATATTCCTTTTGGCACATTATCTTTAATTGTACTATGCGAAACTTACACTACTATGCGAAACTAAGTTTTTTACATAGCAAGCTGTTACTACTGCTTCTGTTCATCCGCTTTCAAGAACGCATGCTTTCCTCCCAAAAATCATTACGTATCACCCGGTGTCTATTTCCGAGAATACAAAAGAATTTTAAGGAAATTAATAGGGTTGTCCTAGCAGCAGTCCGAAACAGTCCCGAAATCGACCGCGCATGCGCAGTATAGGCCGTTCCAGCAGCAGCAGAAGTCAGTGATTGTGATTGTGAAAGGTGCTGATTAGTTTGAAACCAGTCGCCAACAGCCCGAATCAGGTCGTGCACTCTCCCTCAAACTATATATCAGCGCGTGCGTACGTCGGACCCCGAGTTCTCGCCAGCGCCAAACTTTGACAACGCTGCATTTAGGTTTCCGTCAGGTTTCTGCAAATTTGTTTTGTGTTCCGCTCTATAGATTTTGAACCAGGTTTGTTTTACATTTTATTGATTTTTTTTGTTTTCAGTGACTTCGATGTCTTTCGGATTTTTCTCGTGGATATTGGAATTTAACCCTGCTTAATTAAAGTTTTATTAATTCTTGGGTATTGGAAACAGCTATCTTTCGGAGTTTTTGTAGATATTATAATTTGTGTATACTACGACAGAGTTTTTAATGTTTGTCCTCTTACTACGCAAAATGACAATAAAATCTTGTTCCAAAGCATGGAAGATTGAGAAGAATCTGTCCAACCGCTATTATCATTGGTTTCAAATAATACAATAAACGGAAATCCTAACGGAAAGAATAATCAAAAACAATAGCACAAGTCACAGTTGACCAGGTTCAAAACTCGTAATTAATAGCGAGGTCAAAAAAAATAATAAGCAAACAAATATGGAAAAACGTAAAATGCAATTAAATACCAGGAACTGACCAGGACCAGGTCGCTTTGATTTTTGCCCGCTATACGAAAGTTGTGACATCCGGCGAATCCGATGAAACGAAAGCAGCGGCACCTAGAGACTGATTCCTGAACCTACTTGTTCCAGCAGATCCCAATCCGGGGCTCGTTTTGACTAGTTTGCGCTCGCGCATGCGCAGAGGGAGACGACGTAAAACAGTCCGGGATTGTTGGCTGGAACAAATCTATTAGTTCAGGAAAAAAATAGAAAAATAATCAGGATCAGCCAGTAATTTACATAGACCACTGTCGCAGGCAGGCAATGCACAAGGATGAAGTGGACTACAGAAATAAATACCTTCATTACGCGCGAATACGACACCACTACCAAAATGGAGATTGACACTACGGTCTACCGACAAATGTTTCATCAAAGATTTCTTCACCGTTTCCCTCATTTTGATGTTAGTGAGCAAAGAATAGCTGACCAGCGTCAAGCAATTGTTCAGAAAAATCTCCTCTCAGCACAATTTTTGTGAGAAATCAAGGAAGAAATGGTAAAAATGCTTAACTCATCAGAACCTAGTAATCTGAGGGCAGTGGCTGTGCTAACCCAGGATGACAATGAAACAAGCCTGTCAGAAAGTATTGATGATGAGAGTAGTAAAGACGTTCAAATTCGCAATGTATTTGCAGTCACACATTCGCAATTTGAAGGAACTGACCCAATGAACCGCTATCTCATTCCAAGGAAAAATGCTCGAAGAAATTAGCAAGAGCTCTCTGCTTCTTCATGACAAAGTACTGCCACAACATCTACAACAAAGACGATCATTTGAAGAAGTACACAAGCATATTATTGTGCTGCAGTTGTAGCTTCAAAATGTAGCTATTTGAAGCTTTTCAGCGGCGTGGCAACTGCCCACAACGATTGAAGTGGAAAAAGTTTGTCTCCTTGAGAAGGACAACTGGTGATTCGTATAGAACGCACTTCGAGAGGTATTGGAAAAGTCACACGATTTAAAAAAAGAAATTCCTAAGGAAACACCACAAAAACGGAGAAAAACGGTGAATAAAATTCTTATAATACAAAAATACATACGAAGCACGAGCCCTTGTACTAAACAATAACAGAACATCTTGACACCCTACGACAAAACCTTTTGGCGTTGAGAAAACGCCTTTGACGCTACAGTAATTGCACTATGGGGAAGCAACAGAATACTCTTTTTACAGAAACTAGAAGCATTCTACAGGAATATTTCAAAGGAAAAGGGCTTCTAAGTGATATGAAAGAGTCAAAGCTTCCCTCAAATGCAAAGATAGAGGACTTTTGGAAGCCTATCTGGTCATCTGCTGTGTCCCACAACCCAGATATGACGTGGATTGAAATGGAATATGACAGACAGCGAGATATCCCTTTAATAGGTGAACCAATCATTACCGTGGAAGTTGTCGAAGCAGCTTCGAAGAAATCACATAACTAGATGTCATCAGGCAGTGATGACCTGCACAATTATTGGCTCAAAACATTTACCAGCAATCACCCTCATATTGCTAATATAATTCAATATTTTCTTCACAACTCAGAATTTCTGCCTTGTTTCCTCACTAAAGGTAGAACGTTCTTTCTACCAAAGGTGGGTGTTACTAAAAACCCCTCGAAGTACAGGCTTATAACCTGCCTTTAAACTTTTTTTCAAACACTTAACCTCGTGTGTTACAAATGATTATGATACATATTGAGGAACAGAACATCTTAGAGAAACAACAGAAACGATGTGGACCTGGATTTCAGGGATGTAAGGAGCAACAAATTATAGACTGTAAATATGGGTCAAGGTCTTGAAAAACAAAGAAACTTGTGCGCATGCTACATAGATTTTGCTAAAGCATTCAAAAGTGTACCCCATTATTGGCTCCTTCAATGTTGGGATGTATACAAGGCCCCCTGTTTATCCAAAACTTCCTGAAAATCACGATGACTCGATGGAATACAAAACTGTATATCTCTAATGAAAAATAATCTGTTTACAGAGATATTATACACATCTGCCGAGGGATTTTCCAGGATGACTCTTTAAGCCCTTTATTGTTCTGCTTTGCGTGAACCCCGTGACTACTCTCCTAAATTCATTTAATTATGGCATCGCTCTTAAATATGAAACTCAACTCTTCTTCGTGTCTCGCATCTTCTTTACATGGATGACCTGAAACTTTATGCAGACACTGAGAGTCATATGCGGCAACTAATAGGCGTGACGGAGAAGTTAACTGACGACATCAAGATGAAATTCAGTTTGAATAATTGCAAGAGAGTGAATATATTCGAGATCATATCCAAGTTAGAAATTTGGAAAATGATGATGAACCAAAGATTTCCTTCATGGAACCCCATGAAACACACAATTACATGGGTTTCCAACACTCACTGAGAATCAAACACACTGTTACTAAGAACACACTGATAACTGAAGTGTGTAAATGATTGCATGGACTTTTAAAAACTCAACTCTGCTAGACACGTCGTACAGGCCAGCAATTCATTTGTTATTTCAGTGCTGACATACTCCTTTGGCGTTATTAAATGGAGCAACACCGACCTCGACAAACTCCAGAGGACAATTCGAACCGCTATGACTCAACACCGAAAACATGATTCCCTTTCAAATACAGAGCGTTTTACCTTCCAAGATCGCAAAGAGGGCGATGTGTTGTAGATTTCATAAATCTACACAGCTCTCAAATTGCATCACTCAGACGATACTTCCTGGAACATTGTGAGAGAGTTCAGCAAGCAGTGAGCGCAGTTGATAATAACATATATACTCAACCGTGTGAGCGATTTCCATTAATAGTCTCGTGTTAAATATCTACGTCTACGTGTGTTTTTACTCAGAAAGTTTATGAGCTATTAATTTTGTTTTAATTCCACTAGATGACACTGCAGGACAAAAGTGCTCTGCATGTTACCTCAATTTTCTTTGAAACAGCGCTCCATCGGGGCTCCGTTGTTGCTGTGTTAGCATGTGGCGTAGGGCGAGACACAGAGACAACGGATAAACAGAGAAAGGGAGGGACAGGGAAAGAGAAATTAACACAGAGAGAGAGGGGGAGAGAGAGAGGGAGAGAGGGGGGAAAGAGGAAGAGAGAGGGAGAGAGTGGATGAGAGTGGGAGAAAGTGAGAGAGGAAGAGAGGGAGAGAGAATGATAGTGGGAGAGAGAGGAAGAGAGAGGGAAAGGGAGGGAAAGAGTCGGAAAGAGTGGCGGAGAGTGGGACAGATTGGGAAAGAGGGATAGAAAAGAAGAGAGAGAGAGAGAGAGAAAAGGAAAGATGAAGAGATAACAACGTCTGAGGGGTTCCGCTAGTTATGTGTATAAAATCTGAAAACTTACTCTCATGACCGCGATGTCGTAATCATCTGTGACCAGGTTGTGGCTAGGGTGGATAACGATTTGCTCCACCTCGTGAACGCTGCCTCCCTTTTCCCGTGTGGTCGTGCCGGCGCGCACCGTAATTAAGTCCGAGGATCTAAACGGAGCACACAAGACGTTCGTATTTGCTTTTGACATGATTCCCAGCATGTTTCTAGTCGTATTATTCGTACTAAGTACTCACCTGTCTACGCAGTGGGCAGCAGTCAAGACCCACTCAGAGCTAATGATGGACCCACCGCAATCGTGATATCCTTTCTTCTGCAAGGAGATCTGGAAGCATTTTTATAAACAAAACATGGGTGATTTGTAAGAAACCCACACAAAGGAAATTTTATGACTTCATTCTGAACAAGAAAGAGTATGCGAGATTTATTGAAACGTAGATATTAAGTAGTTCTGTGCGGAGATATGGAAGTGAAATGGATTTAATTTCAATTCTTTGTGGCAGAACTTAATAAAGGAATATTAGTTTGATACTTTTAACAAATTGAAGTATTATTTCTGCGTGTAGTCGAGGCAATCATTCTTCATAATATATAATTTCGTATTGTGAGATTACCTGGTAAGGGAACTTGTCGATTGTGGTGGTGGTGCCGCCAGTAATGCGGCTTCCCCGTGGGGGCGAAAATTTGGTGTCGGGGTCTGAGTTAAAACATCCGTCACTGGGTGCAAGCGTTTCTGAAACTGACGAAAAAAATCTCAGCATATTAACACGAAATTTGTAGAATATTTCTGGGATGTCGTTATTCAATGATGCATTCCTTTCGGAAATTCATAGTCGTATGATGTTTTATTTGTATTCCAATGGATGCGACTAATTGAAATTGGGGTTTCTTTATTTGTGATAATATTTTAATTATTTCATATTTTTATTTTCTCGCCTTAAGTCTTTTTCGTAAGAAGAGTGTGTTATGTAATCGTGCTTCATTAAACGGTGAAATGTCGACAGAAGGAACCTTATTGCCTGGTTCTGGTAAGGATAAGTGAACAAATCCTGTTGCTAAATTTAGACAATCATCCTATAACTAGTGGTGTGTCTAGAAAACATGCTTTGTTGGTTCTTGATACCGAAAAATCGTTTGACGGCAAAGTGCCCGTCTGTCAGTCTGCCTGCGGTTAACGCTAGTGCCTAACCCATTCAGCCGATTGTCTCCAAAATTGATATTTCTCAATCCATCTGAATGATCTCTTGGCGTTAGGAGTTACAAATAAATATTTTGGTTTTTGAGGGTAATCCACATAAGTCCTTAGAACCATTTTGAAAAGTTTCTCAAAAAATGTTCTAATCTGTTTGATTAAAATTTGTTTTTGATAGTGCGAACGACATACAAGAGAATAAGAGAATGGTTTAAATCTCATTTTCGTTGACATCTGCGATTTTTGGTAATATGAAATGTATACTTAAACTACAAAATTGTAAACAGATTTTTTTCCACGAGTACTTTATGTCTTAATAAAATAGCTTTTCAAAAGAGGCCATTTAAAATTTATTGTAGGATATAAGTTGTTTTTGTTGAAATTTACACTTAAAATTACCGTAAATTTTTTCTCAAAATTGGCTCCACATGTTTTGTTAATATTTCCTTCAGTTTTGTAATAGAAGACGGTAAAAAATATTATGGTTGTTGCATTTTCACGTGCAATTGGAGATGGTTAATTGGCGGGTATGGACTAAGCTCTTTGGAGAGAAGTTTCGCTGGTTCGAGCCTTGGGCTTGGAATATTATTAGTTGCGATTGTCAGTTGCCAAAGAAAATAATTGAGGGAGTTATTTAAAACCATTTGAAACAATTCTAATCACAATTACAATTGGTTAAAATAAATGAACTGGAAGAAATTCCATGCTATTTTTGATCTTTAAACTAGTAAACAATTTTTCACATCTTTCAGTGCGTCAGTATGAACTGATTTAATGAAAATAATGAATATGTCAACATTCAATAAAAGTACAATATAACCAGTACCCGTGCGTCTAACTTAGACATCGCTAATCGCTCCGCAATTATTATTACTTTCTCTTCTTACGAAACCTTTGTTGGAAAAAAGTTATGTAAATAGAAAAGTATGAAGAAAAAGAAAGTTATGTAAATGTGCGCGAGAAAACGCTGACATTTCGCCATAAGAAACCTTGTTGCGGGGTTATGGTAAAGGAAAAAACAAAAAATTTTGCAGCTAGATTTAAAAACAAATACTCGAACTCGTGGTATAGCCAGAATTCATGCTTTGTTGGTTCTTTACCGAAACATCGATTGATCGGCAACAACCGATTGTCTGTGTGTCCGTCTCTAGACAGCGCTACGCGTTAACAGTTTAGCTGATTTTCTTGAAAATTGATGTTTGCTGATTGATCTGAACGAACTGGTTTCTAACGGATATATTGATTGTTGAAGGTTTTTTACTTTCTCGCAATTTCTAACATACGAAGAGAAAGTACTGTAATCGAGTGTCGGAAAAAAGCGAATTTTCAGCACAAAAACTCTTATTACCGGGCCCTAGTAAAGAGAAAGGTTATAAATTTTGATGATAAATATAGAAAAAATACCCTGGCACTCGGTATAGCCCAAAACCATGTTTAGTGGGTCCTTGATACCGAAAAAAAGATTAAAGGAAAGACGTCTGTCTGTCCGTCTGCACAACGTTAAACCGGTCAGCCGATGTTCTTCAAAATTGATATTCCCCAATCGTTTGCGCTGATGTCGCGGACTCAGCAATTTAAAACCAAAATATTATATTGCGGGTACATTTCATGAAACTTCTAAGTCATTTCCAAAAGTTTTGTTTCGAATTTATTGATTAATTTTTCATGTTGAGAAGTGCAAAGGTCGTTTACGAGATTGCTGCATCATTTACTCTGGCTTCTCCAATTTTTCGAAAATTGGAAAAAAAAATAACTTCAAAATTTAAGATAGATATTTTTGTCCAAATATCCCGATCTCTTCAGAAAAAGTAACGTACAATATTTTGAAAACCAGAAGTTTTGCGTTTTTTCCGTTTGAAGTTTTAAAAAAATTCCCAAAACCACTCCAGCTGTTTTCTTTTTATTTTCTTCACATATATAATAAGAAACAATAAGAAATATGACACGTGTCATGATGTGGTCGAACACGCGCCATTAAAGTTGCCGCCAGAAGTTACTACCGGCGCCGCTCAAGAGAGGGCGCCAATCATCAACCCTACAGCTCCGTCACGCTCGGGCAAGCCTCGGAGCAGAAGGGTTCACCCTTATCGCGGAGCTGGCCGGCGGACCTTCACCCCGAGCGGGGTATAAGAGCGCTGCCCGGGCGGGCAGTAGCCAGTCAAGAAGCAAGCGCCAGTGAGTTAACAGTGAAGTGTACAGTGCGACGTCGAGTGATTACGAACTTGGGCTGCCCCAACGGAGAAAATGTAAACAACGCTACGCATACGGAACATCTATTGGAATATTGGTTGACTTGGCTTATGTTAGTGGATTTTCTATTGGTTTGTGGAATAAAAAGAATTTTAAGAAATTTTGTTGTTCTTTGTTGTTTTGGCCACAACATGTCATTTTCGTGTAATGCTTGTTTTCTTAAAATTTGCCAAAATCATTTCAAAACTACAAAATTGAAGGTATTGAATGTTTACTTAAGGCAAAGTTTCTTGTAAAAAATAAGCACTTTAAGAAAGTCGTGTTCAATTTTTTTCAAATACGAAAGATCGTGGTGTAATTTCCGCCCAAAATTAATGATGTAATTACCGGTTTGACCACCTACGGCTATATAAAAATAATTTAATTTTAATTATAATTTCCTATTAAAAATGCCAATATAAATTATTTTTATCTTTCTTACCTTTTTCTTTTTCACTCAATATTTATACTGAATTTATAGATGTATTACATTTTAAGCAATGCGCTAAGTTTAATAGTAATTTTACAACAATGGCGCATTGATTGAGAGGCACTTAAGTAGCACATGTTTCGTTTATATTATCTTCTCTCTTCCGAGAAACCATGAACGCTTTCTATGTTGAAAAAAATAAAGCTTTTCATAGCTGAAGTGTGGATGTAAGAAGTCGGTAATAAAATAAAACTCCATTGGTACTGCTATCTTACGACGAAAGGCACCTCCCGAATGAGCAGACAGAATGTTTGTATTATTTTGATGTCATTTGCATACATTCTAATTACTATATTGATATTATTAGATAAGCAAATGCTCATAGTTTAGATAACGCTGCACTGGCAACAGTGCATTGTTCACTTTTTGGTTGAATTGGACGTTTTGAAATGAGGGCTGAGGTGTCAGTGGCGCAGAAAATGAAATATTCGAATTTTACGTTGCTGTTTCTAAAAACGCGCGAAAGTATGTGCAGTTGTAGCATCTCTATTCTTTCATGTATCGGGCATTTTCCGTTTTCTGCCTTTGCGCGACATGCGGCACTTCTTTGGCAGAGTGGTCGGCATGTTAACTCAAAGGATTTGAGTTCGTGTCTCGGAGCAGCAAAATCATTTCTGCCGGAAAACATTTTTATTGTGGTTGATTTATTGTGTTTACGTAGTAGAATAATGTTGCGTAACATTTGTAATCAATGCGAGAGAGAAAGTGCTTTGTCAGTACTAGTAGTAATTTTCCTGTTCCCTCTTGACTCTTGGAAACATGTTGACTACCTAATTGGGTGTAGATTCGCGCCATAAGGGTTGCGGGCAAAATATACTCACCCAAGGCGACACTCAAAAACAAGGAGCTGATGAATCTAACCATGTCGAAATCTTGTTTGTCCCTGCACACGAGAGATAATTCAACGATCATGTATAGTTCCCCGCACTGGCTATCTGAAGCAAACGGCAAGTAGGATATTGCGTACATTTTAATAGAGTTTGTGTTCTGTTATTCATTGGAATTGACAAAAGAACTTCATTTCTTTTACGGCTTCGAACTCTTTCTGGTTTTATTTGTGATTTATTTCACTGATATAGTTTGCATTTAGTATGTTTATTGTGTCCTTCTCCCACATGCCGCGCGGCCTCCGCTATACGTCGGTTTTTGTAACGTGGCGATTCATCTAGAGGTCTTTTCTGCTAGCGTGTTTTTTTCCAAATACGTACACCACCAGCGGGGCACCGCACCATCTAGGATACGCTCTAAGCGCCCGACCGGTCTGCCGATAAGCATAGTAGTGCAGTGCATGTAAGTGTGTGTTAGATGTGAGTATAGGAGAAAGAAGAGGACGGAAAGTTCGCGCGCATTCTGTTGACCACTTGCTAGGGTACAGCTCCGGAACGCGCCTGGAATCGGTCGGTGAAATAACGGGAAACCACCGATCAGAGCACCGGCCTCTAGGATTTTCCTCCAAACGGTGACTGAAATTGAATAATCTATTCAGCTGGTTTCGAAACTTCTAGCTCCGTCAGGTCTCGAACCTTGGACCTCCTGGTGGTGAGAGACGTTGTAGGGACATCAGATAATGTTCTTGGCCACAATTACCAAATTAATTAAGTAATGTAAAAAGGAAGGTACATAAATTAAATAAGTACAAAAAATTAAGACTTCAGTCACCTTTTGAAATACAGCCCTCACCAAACAAAGTGCAGATTCAAAAATAAATAGATATCTGCAATATTGATTTAAATTCAAATATTTCAGGGCTCTATCCTGCTTTTTGCCCTTTATCCTTACAATCAAAGAAAAGGTTTGTCTGTAGCCTCCTGGTATTTCAAGCACTGTAGTATCTGATAGCTAATAATGATGTTATCGCCTGATCTAATATTCGATACAAAACAGAGGCTTATCTTTAATATTGCACGGAGAGATATATTTATATTCATTATCTGTTGAAAGTTTGTGTTTTCACAAGGGACTTTTAGAAGTACGCCTGAAAGAGACCAAGCTAATACTTGTGAACCAAACGAAAACAAAATATAATAAGATTTCGTGATGTGAACTGTATGAAGAAAGCGATTGTCTCTTTGCAACTAAAAGCTCATTTTAATATTAGGAATAAGGATAACAAAAACTTTTATCGTGCTGTTATCGCCGTAGCAGTCTGTCATAGTTTCTGGAGAAAGTGAAAGTTCCAACGGAGGCAGGATTTCCGAACCTCACTTCATAGTGAAGTCGAATTCAACTGCTCTCTAGAGGGGAATTCTAAGACTGGCTGATCTAACATAGATTTCTATTATTTCTCTGATAAACCCTAGTTCAATGTGGGAGCAGTACCCTAACAAACGGACTATGCGCAATCTTACCTTTCTCATCCTGTCTCTCTTTTCCAATTACTTACCCTTGACTTCCCAATTCACACATGTCAGGAGACCAGGCGGGAGCTTAGAGCGTGTCCCGGTTCGTCCGAAATCCCGCTGGAGGAAGACATTTATATCTCCCCACACCACCAGGGGAGGAAGATCACTTCTATCGTGTTCGTTAGATAAACCGACACCACCTAGATAGATCTATCTCAGTGACGCCCAGTATCCCCAGCACCCAGGAGTAATTTGCACTCCACTACACTCTAATTTTCTTCCTGGTGGATGGTAACTCATTTGTCTATATGTTCAACACAGCCATCGTTCACTGTTATCACAATGTGCGAAATTGAGTGACACGCGCGGCAGAGCAGTCATTTTGTGGTACGTACACTAGTAACTTGAAACTTCATTAATACGAAAATTCTTAAATGAATACGAAAAGAACTAAAAATGTGCGAAAGCTAGAGAATGAAAGCACTTCTTTTTTCCACTTTTCACATTTACATTGTTGAGCATGCAAAAATCGATTTCCAAACAGGAGTGTTTAAAAATTTAATCATATTAAACTTAACTAAATCCTACTCACATAAACATACCAAACAGTCGCCTTTTAATGTTTTTATAGATTCCCCTACTAAACAATTAATAGAGCAATTGCAGAAAAAGAAGTGAACACAAATCATACTGAGTTTGTGGTTTTTTAAACTCTAAAATTTAGGGGGTAAATATGGAAATGTTAGGAAAGTCCAAGGCTGAATCCTATTTAGTTGTGAAAGATTATGACCGGCTTTTTGGATCTTATTGGGAATCATCTTAAATTAGGTTGGGAAATAAGTTTGACGGGTTCAAACATGGTTGGAGCAATACTAGTTCAAACATGGTTGGAGCACTGTATTCCAACCTAACGCTGCATACCTGCGTCGTCAAATCAATATAGAAAATTGTTTATTATCGACTGTAGCTTCTTTTACTTTAATTTTTACTACTGAATCAATATCCAGTATTACCCTTAGTATAAAGAATGAACATCATATGGTTACTTATTACGAGAATATCATTTAATTACTTTCTCTATTACTGCTTACGTAGTATAGAGAAATAATTGTAAAGCTGCGAAAAAACTGTGATATTTTGACAGAAAATATCTTATTGCCGGGCCCTTGTAACGAACAGTGCATACATCTCGATTCAATAATGTGGAGAATTACTTCTAACTCATGTGGATCAAGAGCTCGGTGAGTGTGGGAAATGAACTCAAAATCACTATTGAAACGCAGGACCAATAGACTGAGACCTATGCCAAGTTAGTGGAAATTTTAGGCAGCCCCACTGTACGTACCTCAATCAGTTCTAAAAGGTCCCGTAGCCACGGGGGAAATGCGCTAGGAAGCGCTACTCTTATGCTATGGCACAGCACCTTTTTAAGAACAATCCAGCGCTTTTGGCAAAGTGCATGCGAACGGGCTTTGACTGTAATAGTGTCGATAAACAGCTCCTTAACATTGATGAGGTTAATGACTTGCACAAACCCATCTGGTGTAACACGCCTCCGACTCAGTTTTCCGAATTAAGAGAGGGTGATAAATTATTGACGGCTGAAATGAGTCGTCTGGCTGGGATGAAAAATTTCGCAGCTTCACGATCAGATAAGAAAAAGTTAGCCTCATATCCTCACGAAACAGCCAATCACACCACACTTATACCAAAAGAGGGTGAGGATAATAAGGTTGTCACTCACTTTCTACCCTTTGCAATTAGTTCTGTGCTATGCAGGATCTTTTGGAGCACATTGAACAAAACGCATTCAATCCGTTATAAAGTTCAATCTACGCTGGAAATGGTTAACACCTGAACATTAGGGGACCTGGCTGTTTCGCTAATGTAAATATCATCATGAAGCAGTCTGTGACATGAAAAATGCAGAGGGTGGTGTAGTTGCTGTTTTAGATATATCCAAAGCGTTTGACACTGTTCCTCACGCGGCGATTCGGTGGGCTCTGTTATGGAAAGGGATCTATGTCGCCTTTACCAATTTGGTAATGGACTCTTACGCCGATGTTTCCACCGTCATTCAGCTCCCCTCGAAAGGAATTGAGGTGCCAATTCGTAGAGGAGCAAAACAGGGAGATCCTTTGCCTCCCTCCTTTTTCATCTCATCATTGAGTTTCTGCTTGAGGAATTGGAAAACATGTCGATTCTCGGGGAAGCGGACGGACAAATCAGAGTGGCAGTCACACAGTTCCTACATCTGCATATGAGTATTACAGATAGCTTATTCCATCTGGCCTAGAGGGATTGCTGCCGCTCACTAAACACGTTCCTAGAGTTGCGCTGAACCTAGGATTACCATTTGAAAATTGTGCAGATCCTACTTGCAGATGGTTGAGATCTAGTATTAAAATATTTTATTGTTAATACAATTGTACGTAGGTACGTAGTTTTGTGAGAAAGTAAAAGCAACTTAGTAGTGCATCATCTCAATCCTGGCTGAAGAAACCAAATATATGGTTTCTAAATTAAAGTTACGTACGAGCTAAGCCTTTAGATATTATGTTTATAATAGTTTGAAGTGAATAATCAGTTATTAAAGGTGTAGCAGTCAACTTAAGTTATAGAGCTGAGAAATGTTTCAATAAAAAAAAGTGTGATAAGTTTTTGCTGGTGAATTCAGTCAGTAGTTATACGGTTAAGAAACCTGCATATCTTAAATTTATACATACAAACATAGCTTCTTGTCTATGGAGGACATTATTAAGGGGGGGGGGTGTTATGGTCTAGAGAGTACAGTTTTATGACGATTAGACAGCACTACATATCGTGAATTCCAATAACGCTTCTTTCTGTTTTACTGACGGCTACTTTCCTGCTTGAAAAGAGAGTGCATTACATGTTGGAGGTGAAATTCATTCCTGAAATGATACGAAGTATAATACTGCCATTTTTGGTTATCGCTTAATATAGCTGTGCGGTGGTGGAATTGTGTATTTCAAGTGATATGCCATAGTATATACAATGTTGTTCTTGGTCCATTCATATCTATAATTGTCTGTTCAGAGTTAAATGATTTATACAGCTTTTAAAACTATTTAGTAAAATGTATTCTTCCACCAACCGCATGGGATGGAGTGTGAGGTGTTGTGGGAGGGTCTAAGTATGAGTCCAGTATATGTAGTTGAATATACGGATAGTTTTCGCGAGTGATTTACATTGTTCGAATACTCTCTCTACAACGAATGTTAGAAGAATTGATACAATTTGTTTGGATAGAACGTGTTTGGGTGAGAATTAACTCATGTATTAAAATCTGCATGTCATAAATTCTGAATTTCAAAGAAACAGTGTTGTTTTCTTTCAATATGTTCTTAATTAAGCGTGCAAAGTATTAAATTCTCACAAAGTTATGCATTTAAATATTTTTAAAAGGAAGTTTTAAAGAGAATATTGCTTGCTTTTATCTGTATAAATACATTCATATATGAACATTGTCTTTTGATGGAATGAAAAGAATGAAAGGGTGTATTATGGTACAAATAAAGGTTTGCCAATGTTTGTGTAAAGAGTATAAATTGTAGGACTTAGTCGCCGATTATTTCCCCCAATTCAGTTTCGCATCAATGTGTACCAAAAAATTGCTTTCGAACACACAATAATGAAAATCATTTCTTAATAAATAAAAACTAATCAATACCTGTTGCAGATATCATGAAGTAATTCTGGGGAACTTCATGTGATTTTGAATACATCATCTGAATACAAGTGAAACCTACTACAAAAAACTGTTCTGAGATAAATCAAGTTGAAATACATTGAGTTATATTTTTTATCCCTTTTTGAAGATTACATATGTATCTTGTAACATGCTTTAATATCCAATATGAATTTTTGAAAATAAAGTGGAAAAAATAATGGTTAAATGTAAAATATTCCTGTACATGTTCACAATAATTTACAAAATCCCAAATTCTGGACTCCAAAGATGTGGCTAATCGAAAGAGCATATGAGAATTAGAGTTGTATATAATTCCAAAAACATGACAATGCGCATGGTGATTTCTTCTGCACTCATCTGAATAGTATTGTAGTATATTAAAGGTATTACGATATTCTAATTCATGTATTTTTCATAATGTTGGTGAGCAAGAAAGTTATCTAAAATGTGTAATGTATAAAAATCCGAAAAAATGGCATTTTTAAGGATTACGATTTCATCGTTTGTGGAGCTGTTAATTTTTAATCCATAGAGATTTTAAAGGTTTCACTTTTAATGTGCACTTGATGTAATATTGTAAGGTAAGTGGATTAATTTGTTTACACTAATTGTTTCACAGCAGTGATATTATGAGTAAAATTAGTTTCATATGCGACAGTGTATATCCCGTTATTCCAAATAACAGGGTTTCTTTCAGTATATTTATATTATATTGGTATATACACATTTTTAATTAAGAATTTTAAGACATTTTGTTAATTTTAGGGCACTAACAGACTTTTAAAAGGTTCAAATCTGTTTTAATTTGTGCTTCATTTTTCGATTTTATACCAGCAATCAGTAACTTATGTAAAATTATTGAATATAAATTTTATTAATTAGTAAACGTATTTAAAGGGAGTAATTTTAAACGCACAAATTTATATGTAGTGTAGCTTAATACTAGTAGTAGATGAATTGATTGATTAAATTGTTTTTGTGGATGAGATTGTTCAAATGAATGTTTCGTATTCAGTTATAAAAATTATCAATAATTTTCATTTTATTGAATGGCAGATGTTACAGTTTTGATTACGTGAAATTTAACAACCTTGTATTGAAGGCTTGCATGGTGTTTTTAAAAAAACACTATATTAAAAAAGAAAAGGTTATTTGGAGTATTTTGACTATTTTCTAAAGTCATGAATTCAATATTAATGCGTTCGGTCCACAGCAAAGGGTTGATTTGTGTATTTTATTACTTATACTGGTTTTGTAAAATTTGTTTATTGTGTGCTTGACGTACTTGCTTCTATATATTGTGTGTGTGTGTAACTTATAACTAGGGTAGATGTAATATTGTTTTATTTTTCACTTCCTTGACCCTTGACCAAAATGCTCTATTTTGACTTCGAATTTAAAATTCTATTACTTAATGGCTTCTATTTCAAAGTGTATGTATATAAAATATACATATGTTCTACATTGCGTTGCACATTATTTTTACGTAAATTGTAAACTATATTTCGTTTAGTATATGACTACATCCATTATTATATACACATTATCCATATTGCAAATTTTGTAGATAAGTAGTTTCAAATGTCTCGGTTCACGTCTGTCCTTCATTTCTACAAGTAGACTGTCTTTAGACGCTTATTGATTGGTAGTGTGCAAAAATGTCTGCTTCTTTCTGATTCGTTGCTTCTGTTCAGGTGAGGAATTCAAATTTCTCCCCTCCACAAAAATTAAAGCTTACCGTTTAACATTAAGTGCCATCTCCGATATATACTCACTGAATAAGTCCGACAGCCACGAGCCCTTTGTAGGAAAAGGATTGAAAGAACATAATGAAATAAGTCTATTAAACTGGTGATAAAATATTTTTATTTGGACCTGACACCGACAGAATGAGTGCTTGCGCTAGTCACGTTTTTTTGAGAAATATATTAAGTTCAGAACCCATTGTATAGTCATGCATCCTATGTCGTGTGGCAAAGTTGGTTCGCCTTACTATTAATTCAAATGCATGTACTGCCTTTGTAATACTTTACTCTCAAACAAACAAATACAATTGATCAGTCTGATGGTTTGGGTGCGAAAAGATACCGCCTCCCGCCGACTAACAGCAAAAAAGTCAGTACCGGGACGGCAGCACCAGTCGAACTTCACGCCAGTAATATGTGCTCCGTTCCGTGTCACTATAAACACGCTGGAATGATTTCTTGAAGTCACACCACTAGTAACAATTTACTTCAATCTATTACTAGCAGTTCCGTTTTTATACTTTCATACAGCGTGCTCCTCATTTACGATGATCGTTACTTTTACAATCTGCTCTACGATCATTTACAAGCTTATTTCAATGAGACGTCCTTTAACCGAAGTTTTGAGTTATGTTCAACAACTATAACTACTGCAAACGGTGTTTTACTACACATGTAGTATTTAAAGGTGTACAATATTGTCTTTGAATTTGTCTGATTTCAATTCACTGCAACTGCGTTCAGGATTTCCTTGTAACTATCTGATGCACAGCGTTCCCGGGTGAGAATACGTTGAATCACCATATTACTTCGACCTGCAACTGTGCTTGCTGCTCTATTAACACATTCAGTGTGTGGTGCAGTGCCCACGGCTATCTGTGTGTGAATGTGTGTGTCATGAATTGCGTCTGGTAATTAATTTCAATGCCTTACGTGTGGCCAGTCATGCATAAACCAATGCCTAATTCAAGGCCCCCATTTCGACCTTCACCTGCGCGGCAAATCCGCTGGCGCTGGCGCCTTCAACGCCAACTATCAACTACAAGTACAACGGACAACGTCATTCAGGCCGCCTGCAGAGTCACTTCTGCCATCACACTTCATCCAGACAGGTAACATGCAACACGAATTGATCCATGTGCTATTAACAACAGGTCGTCCAACGTCTGGAGCTGTTTAATTGCCAACTCAAATAAAGCCGATATATTCAAGAAATATTTACCACTTTCAATTGATATTTTCCCTAATACAGCAGGTCTCACGTAATGCATCTTTGCTGCGATGATTTGCGAAGAATAGTTGTTTTATATTTCAATTTCAGTTTTAAAAGTATTGTCATTTTATTTGAGGAAAGCAGCATCTGTTATCTGTTTTAGCAGTAATTTGTGTCTGATCCCTATATGAACTGAAAACCATACTAAGTTAATTCTGAAATTATTATTTATGAGATTTTTTTTGATAACTGAATTAACTGAATTTGAAATTTTTTTTAACCAAGAAGACTCAAGATGAACTCAATGACACAGATGACTAAAATTAATACATTTATTTTAGGCTGATTTTAGTAAATAGAGTGCAGTTAAAGGATAAAAATATGTGTACGAAATATAAAGAATTTTCCCTAAGAAAAGTACGCTTAACGGAACGAGTCGAAGCGATTATATCACCCGTCAAGAGTCAAAGCGGTCATACCGCTGCTTTAGACGCCTGTTACAGAGGTGATCCAGGAGCGGAGGTTGACGACTTTGGCGTAGACCCCTGGCCTGCAAGGGCGACCGCAGCCATAGCCCCAAGACACAACGCCCACCTGCTCGCCGTCAGCCACCAAAGCGCCGCCGGAGTCGCATTTACAGGAATCTTTTCTACCGGTAGCGTAGCCAGCGCACAACATACGAGGGGTGATTCTATCGTACGCCCACTTGCAGGTGTCTTCAGACAAGATGGGAACGGACACAACGCGAAGGCGGGTAGAATTAGGACCATACTCCTGCAAACCGCATATGTTAGCGCGCTACCGTCCATGATTCTCTTGGTGGAACCAAGGCGGCAAAATCTTCAACTTACAGAGATACGACCCCAGCCGGTGACGTTGGCAACAGTGCCTGGTGGGGGCATGCTGTTGGCTAGGCGAATGGTCTGCACATTGACGCCAAAAGTGAATTGGCCTTTGATCTGAAAAAATAAAAATACAATGTATGAAAATATTCTATATATGACGTAACACGAGGTAAATTTAAACAACACAACAAGTTGTAAAATTATTAAATAATACAATACTTATTTGAGAGGTACATTAGCTTTCACAAATGGAGAAGATACGTAAACAAGGATTTTCCCTTCACAGATATTCCTCTTTAAACCTTCTCTTCTGGCTTAAGGAGGCAACAGAATTAGAAATACATTTTTGTGAAATACCCCAAAACATGTCAAGACAAGCAAGGATAACTTTACTAATAAATGGAACATCCAGAAATAAATGCCATCCAATATATCCCATTATGAATTCATTCGAAGCAACGAATTCATTACCTCTTTCACATGTTTTATTTTCTTGTGCTACAAACAATTAATTTTTAAATATAATGTTTGTGTTAATCGCTTTACTATTCGTGAAACCGTAGTATCTGACAAATAATATATTGGAACTGAAATTTACATTCTTTAAATACAACAATAATTAAATACTCAAAAAAATTAAGACGTCAACAACGTTATTAATGTCACTGACTTCAATTCTTTCGCAATTTATATTTTAATCATTAACTCCAAATATTTTCTTCTAACGCAACGTAAAAACTCGACCTTATCAATGAAGTGCAGAGATACCATATTAGGCGAAACTTCTACAAGGAAGATGTATTGTAACCATTGAATCCAAATATCTACTTTTTCAAATGACGTCTTATTTATTTAATCTATCCAATGATTTTAATAAAAGTTATTAAAAATTAATAACTATATAGACAATCAATGAACATTAATAAGTGATATAATATAGGCCATGTTTATTTTGCATATTACAATTAAAAAGAAAAATCGGCAAATCGGCGTTCATATTCATCAAGATCAGTTCCTAGAAAGAGTTCTAGAAATTAGACTGGTCTCCAGGTCGAGAAAAACGTCGAACAAATTAATAAATATTACAGATTAATCAATTGGATATTAGTTCTGGAATGGTTTTTCATATCATTCATTCCAATTTTTCCATAGCCCATATTTGGTGTAAATATATTTCATTAATTTCAAGTAGAAATAACGCAAAAACTCATTGTTTTTCTTAAATATTATACCTAACCTGTCTGAAGAGCTAATTTTCTAGCACTGACTTTGTCTTTGGGAAAAATGTGTTTATTAAAGTTTGTAGTATTAAATGTTTTTTTTTTTTGTTTTCAAAAAATCGAGCACAACGCGAAATCATGACTAGAGCTATACTTTTTTTATTGTCTCTTATTACACAAATCATGAAAATTAAAGGAAAAAGTTATGAGTGTTTTTTTTGATTTGACTTGAGAAAAATCTACTGTTTTTTGCAAAAATTGCAAAAACATTTTTAAAGACCTCATTTGGTACAACAGACTGACTGAGTCAAAAATCTCATCAAATCTTTCATTTTGTAGTTTTATTTTTCTTTGCAACACATCTTTATCGCTCTTCTTTTTATACGTGACGAAAATTTAAAGAAAAATTTTGGAGCGCTTCTGGTGAAGAATCGTACATTTCATTTCCAAATGACGCAAAAACTACTCGATGTTCAGAAAAATTGTACATGACTCTTTTAAAATAGCTATTTTTTTACGACAGACTTTGTCTGAAACAAAAAGCTCTATCTTAAATTTTGAAGTTTTAATTTATTTTACAATTTTCTAAAAATCGGGGATGTCAACGAATATTGGACTTGCACAAATCTCTCAAAAGACACTATTTTGAAACTTTGAAAAAGACCTAAAGGCTTAATGTAAAGTATTCCCAAAATTAAATTTTCGATTTTAAATTCCTGAGATCAGCTAGAATGATTGAGGGATATAAATTTTGGATAAAATCAGTTAACGGCTTATATGCTACCGTTATGCACAGATGGACGAACAGACAGACAGAAGTTGCAATCAATCGATTTGTCGGTACTAAGGACTCACAAAACATGGTTTCTGGCTTCACCGTGTGTTAAAGGTTCTATACTTAGCAACACGATTTATTCTCTTTTTCCTTACCAGGGCCCGGCAATAAAAGTTTTTGTGTCGGAAATGTTCTATTTTTCGGCGAACAATTACAATAGTTTATCTTTTTACGTTACTAAGCTCGAAAAAGTAATAATCATGTTTGTTTATTCGTATGTTGTGCGATACCGGACCGTTCATGTGGTTGCGATAACATTGTCAACTTATTGCCAGCACTTGCGGAAAGTTTATTGACATAATACAATGGGAATGCGCGGTTATCTGTCGCACTCAAAATGGAGGCATTGTTGATCATGATTCAAGAGTTTATGATGTCTCAAGCACCACTGAAGAGGATTGCCACCCGCCGTACCCTAGCATGTGAAGCGCGTCTTCGCTGCATATTCCGTCTCTGCGATTGTAAATTATCGGCCGGAGTTATTACATAACCGTTATCTTGGACAGTAAATGAAATTTACCCAAGAGTGACATAGCGAATGCGTGCCCAAATATGAGAGAGAATTTTCTAACAATAGGATAATTGACTGCAGTATTCAATCCACAATACAGAACAGACTCATACCAGTGATAAAATGTTCGAAGAGCGTAGTGAAACACGTGGTTGACAATCACGTAATCAGTAGCGTGTGAGGTGTGATTCATTGCAATGAGCGAGGCATTTCCGTCTACATTAGTACTTGATCCATTGCACTTAAAATCGCGCTAGAGGTGTCACGACGTTTTTTAAACGTTCGATATTTGTGAGATTTGAGTCGGTGAAGTAAGGAAAGGGAATGGTTGTTGATTCTTCCATTCCCTTTAGATGCTGTAATTTCTACGACACTAGTTTAACATGTCCAAAAGGTTATTTAATTTTTTTGGGAATTAGAAATTTTTGGGAATTTTTTGGGAATAAATAGAAGTTTCGTCTATTTACTCAACCCTTACTGGGGATTTATTGTTAAGAAACGAATTCAGGATATTTTCCATTTCATTATATTCTCTAAGGTCAATACCATTTATTGGTTCAAAAGTTTGGTAGTCATTTCTTAAAATCTCTTTACTTGTGTGGTTGGTTCATGGATTAGTAAAATATTCTAACCAATCTTTTGTGATGATATTAATCAAATGTACAGTGCCTCTTTCTTCTGTTTCAATTTTTGAGAGCCTTGTAGGCCTTTGTCTGAGTGCCACGATGATCGTATTTCATAATTAAAACAGTTTTCCCTTTTTAATTCTCTCACTTCTTTTTTGCTGTAACACATTTGAATATATATATATATATATATATATATATATATATATATATATATATATATATACATATATACATACATATATATACATATATATATATATAAATATATATACATATATATATATATATATATATATATATATTTGTTATTTAGTTTATAAAATTTTAGATACACTTCCTTTTTACTTTATTATTTGTTTTATTTCTTGATTGCAAATATTAGACTTCTGGTAATCCTCCGTTTATAATTTGTCCCTAAAATTTCTTCAGCTGCTTTAATTATTAATTTTATAAGATTCATCCATTCTTGGTTTATATCGATTTTAACTGCTCTGTGATTTATATTTTTTTGTATTCTTGACCAGTATTGTCTCCGTATACTGTCTCTTCTTAAGAGATGTACTTCGAATACTCTATGTTCTGATATCGTTGAAAAATTCTAGTTTGCTAACCATGTTAGGGAAATTCTGATTTTAAATGTTAAAAGGAAAGGGCCAGAGTGTACTTTCGCACTTGTGTATACACGTGTCTAATCTAATACGTTCGACTTCATTTTTTGATTAGCTATTATGTACCGTAGTCTATGAAAGATTTGGAGCCTCTAGATGCCCACGTGTTTTAAGTACTTCTTTGTGTTTATAGAGCTGCTTTATATTTGTTATTTTTAGTTCATATAAAAATGTAAAATTCGTCAATGTTTTCCCATTTTTATTTAATATTGTTTCTCCGTGTGGACCCAATATATCTCCAATTGGCTTGTTACCTACTCTAGCATTAAAATCGCCACATACCATTACATTAGATAATCATTTCTGTTAGTACATGGGTCGCCAAATTCATTCATAGTTGGCGCCACGCTTCGAATAACTCACTTTCGCTACACATCGATGGCGTTTCAGAAGAAAAGATGATACATTTCAAACTTCCCTCTCGGAGATAGTCTAATCTTGTTAAAAAAACGCGTAAATGACTTCCCAATTGACCACATACTCATTTGTTGCACAAAGCTTTTTTCTGAAATGGATTGTCAACTGGTTCGAAAATTCACCAATAGATTGCACCACCTCCTGGGTGGCAAAGACCAAACATTAACACATTGTAGGATTTCCCGGAATTTAATATTTTTCACATCTCACGCGAGGAGCTCGCATTGTTCGAAAGTCAGGAGAGCTGCGGGCAATTTCGAAGCAATCGTACACAGAATATAAGGGAAACGCGCATGGAAAGTTTAATTCAGTACGGTGGCACTTTCTAGCTCGTTTCTGCAAACTCCACGACCGCAGCCTCCAAAGCGCGGCAGGAAAGAGCGTGCATAAGCAACAAGCATCAAACTCGTAAGAAAATATTAATTTCCGTACAGATAGAGGTAACCATGACAATCTCTTTAATACTCATTAATTCTTTAGCAAATCTATGTCTATTATCTGTTGCTCTTTTTTCAGAACTCTCAGTCTGATGAGACAGAATGTGATGCTCGTTGCAGTTTCTGCTAATGCTCTCCCAATTCTTCAATTAGTTTAATCAAAATTTCGTAGCCTCAACAATTTCTGTTAATCTTCTTCAGTTGGTTTTTTAGAGTTTCATAAAATATTTGGCTTAATCCATTCCTTCCTTCTAGGGCGTAAATGCTGAACATTACAGGTTATTTTCGGGTGTTTTTATATCGGATATACATCATCGTTTCATTCACAAAGTTATAACTATGTATATTTTTAATGTTTTGTTGATGATAATTGCCAATCTTGCAGATGCTTTTTTTTTTTTTTGCTTGGGACACTTAAGCAATATAATAGATAGTTTTGTAGGTATTTACTTCCCTTTAAATTTTTCTTTCTTTCTGTATCAGGTGCAATATCTACGTCTAAATCTTTGAAGTTCACTAATGTAACCGAACACAGGACCTCCGTTCAACAAACTGTTAAAAACAAATATTGTTTTGGAAAAGAATTGTTTAGTAAAATAGTTGGCAGAAGAAGAAAACCGTGACGGGAACGCGGAACCAAATTTTCTATACTTGTAGAATAACAGGGAAACTTTCGAGATAGGGAACAAGTGTTAAAAAATAACACAATTTTGAGAATCATCCTAAAGCATATTAAAAAAGAGGGTACAACAATTTAGAAGAAAAACTTAGTCGCAGAAACGTACTTACTCCGAAAGACTATCGAATGTCGGCAACTGATGTAAATAGCTTTCGAAATAAGTTGAAATTGGTGAAATGGTGGATGGAACAGATTTACGAGCCGACTGCAACACTATCACGTTCAGGGAAGTGAACATTTTGCAGATATTACCCGCACGTATGGAATACACTTATAAGAAGACCAAGTATGTGATGTAATTTTAGTAAAGCTTGAAACAATATAAATGGCCATCAAAATATACTGTGCACGGTATAAATGAGAAAAGTGAAAATATTTTTGTCATTAATTGTGAATGTTAGATTTCGATTAATTTGTTATTGTGTAGAAGGTTTGTTTTTTGCTGTTTTTGTGTACTGGTTTTATCGGCAGCGTCACAGGGGAAAGTGGCGACGGCGAAGATCGACCGAAAGAACAGTGGTCCCACTGAGCACAGACTTGAATAACGTCTGTTTTTATATACGTCCATCAAGATAGACGATTTATCCTTGCACTAGCAATAAGATAATGAAAATATGTGGTTCTATCTAGTACAAGAAGGAACAAGTCCCAGGGCACAATATAAATATTCCAGTGGCAACGGCGTTTGTGCCGAAAATATCATTGTTGTAAAATTTGTTTTGAACAGAGCGTGGATCTCCGGCAAATACACGATAGATGTACGGAGGTTATCCTCACATAGATAGAGGAAGGACGGGATTGTCACACTAAGGCGATCAGCTTCCTTGTGTGCTCATCCGCGCACGTTCCCTGTGGATATATGATTGCGATACCTTAATTCATTTAGCTGGATCTTAGCATTTGTCGTCATATTAGATGCGGCTAGGCAGTATCTCCGGGAATTGTCAGTACTAATGGCTCCCCTGGCCGCGTTGCAACTTTACTGCATCCGAGACTGCAGTCACTTGTACTAATTCGAAGTGAAGGATGTTTAAAAGAAAGAAGTTTTAAAAATAGTTTAGTGGGAGAAGATACGTGACTTCCTAGGCTGTCGAACTCTGTTCACATTGGGATCGAAGAAGCAAGAGTTGATCAAGGGAGATCGCCAGGACAGATTTAAAACCTGTCTCATAAGTAAGCGGCAAAAAAAATTTAGATTTAATTTAGTTATTTAGTCAAAAAACAGAAAAAACTCTTAGTGACGTTTAATCTGTGAACGTTATTTGAGTCTCAGAATTCCTTCTTAATAAATAAAAATAAATTTTGAAATAAGAGCAAGAATAGCAACATTTGAAGAACTAGAACTAGAACTTTTCGTTCCCGAGCTATATAAAAACTTATTGCAACGGTAAACGAACTGCAGATTTTATTTTCTGCATTGCTAACAAAATAGTAACTAGCCTTACCTATACTCCTAGCCACTACAAGCAAAAGAAGAGTTTCACAAAACGTGTGCATAGTGAAGAGATATTCACGTTTAGAAGAAAAACAAGGGACCATCTCAGCAATTGCTCAATAGATCAGGAAAACTGGACAAAAACCTGTTCGAGATGGAGGTTATTGCCCTGGAAGCTCATCTACGTAATTTGTTACAAGCAAATTAGTCTTCACAAAATATACAATACAAATGTAAGCTAATTTATTATTAATCAATTTTGTTAAAATAAACATTATTTTTCTTTCGATGATAGAAACAATTATGAAGCAAAATAGATTTACTTTTACTCTAATTCGTGAACCGACTTCAGTTATTTAATGTCATCTAGCAATGCGTTCTAAAGTAACGTACATGTATTGTACGTGGATTTCTAGTAGGGAGCAGTTGATACTTATACTTCATTAATGTGATTTCTACGACATGTGTTGTAGAAATAAATATCATTATTGCATTAAAATATATTCCAACAGAGTAGTAAGCCAGTTTTGACAAATATTATAGATTCGTAAATTAATAGGCAAGTGTTTATTTATGTCTTATGTGCATTCGATTTGAGTATTGACTGAATTGAGAGACCTAGACATTGTGTTACCTTAACATCAGCTAATAGCATATTGTTCATATTATTTGGAGCATGCGATTGCTGATTTGAAATGCAAATGTGCTGTTTTTCCTTTGTTAACTATTATTATGATATTACAAAACCAATTTGAAACTTCTTATATCGTACGATTTATTCTTTCTTTTTTGCAAAGACAATTCGTGTCATCGGCAAACAGGACTTTTCTTCCGTTTTTAATAGACGAGGGCATATCGTTTACGTATAACAAAAAAAGGATTGATCGAACCCCATATTCAATTCGTAAAGAATTGGAAAGATGTCCTTTAGTGCCAGTACTGTATTTCTACTCTTTGAGATCGATGTTTAGGGTACGAGGTAATCCAATCTAGGACGATACCACGAAGAAGGTAATTTTGATAGCAAAATATTATGGTCAATAACGTAAAAATCTTCCAAAAAGACCTAAACATATTCCAATGAGTACTTCATTTTGGTCTATTGATGAAGCAACATCTTTAAGAAAAGGAAAAATGGCAGTGTCCATAGATTTTAATTTTCTAAACCCATGTTGTGAGTCTGAAAACACTTCGTTTTTCCTGAGAAAAGTGTGGAAATATACCTGCGCATAAAGAAGCATTGAAAATGTATGGTAACGGGTGTATAAGGGGAAGTACCAAAGTTTTCAATACAAAATCTAGAACTTCCTCTAAACCAGATTAATATTTGGTTTTAATGTACTTACTATTCTCAGGGTTTTGTTAGAAGTTTCGGAAAAAAATATCGCGAAGAAAATTTTGGGTAAAGTGAAAAAACTTTGATGTAACTTTTGTCGGTAGACCGTAGTGCCAATCTCCATTTCGGTAGTGGTGTAGTATTCACGCATGATAAAGGTATTTATTTCTGTAGTCCACTTCATCATTGTGCGTTGCCTGACTGCGACAGTGGTCTCTGGAAGCAATATATTGCTTCTCTGGGAAGCACTTGCGGCAGGTGCAGCTATAAGTGGAGAAGGATGGGTACTGCTATCTTTGGCTGTAGTATATGTGGGGTTATCCCCGAACACGGCCCCTCTGTTCAGCTCGTGATCACTACCGGCTCGCATGCTGTCACCTCCAGCGGTGGCTATGAAGGTGCCCTGGCGCTCCCCAGGCAGCGGCTGCTTTTCCGAGGCCTTACGACGCATACTCCGTGACTCCATGTATATTGCCTCATAAATTCAATTTTGTGAAAGAGATTGCACATTATGATGCACGATTTTTTTGGACGTACCTAAACGGATGTTCCTTTGCTAATTTAACTGTAGTTGCGATTTATTTATTTCATTCTTACCTCGAGTGCGTGGGCGAAGGAAGTGTCGTGCCTCAGCAGTGACAGGAGGTTAGGAAGGAGGGGCAACATTTGTAGATAAATGAATATTGAGAGATGTAGTACAGGGATTAGGTTCAGGGGATATGGTAATTGTGTCCAAATATGCCCCGGAGGATGGGAGAGAACAAGTGTTGGTATTGATATATATTTAGCAGGAGGCCTGCCGAGGTTGTGAAATGTAGTGTTTAGCATAATATAGCATGTGCGACGAATGATATCTGGAAGTACTTGTATTAAAAACTGAATACCAAGTGGAGCTTGTCCTCAAAGATCTGCAAAGATAGCAGTCTCCATAAAAAGATAGACAACTTCTAAAACCTCAATACCTAAAATGAGCCGCAAAGGTCAAGTGCCAATTACCAGAATTACAACGGAACTTTCGAGGCTACCTCACCCTCACTTAATAAACAAATATACTCTCCCAAATTTGTAATATATTAATGTAAACATAAAAATAATACATTATTCGCGACTGTTATATATACACCTAATCCCGCCAATCATTATTACAGAACTTTAATATTGACGCGTTACTTTATTCAAGTACACTACAAGATAAAACATTTATAATTATGTAAATTAATATGTCTCTAACGAAGTGTAATACTGTTTTTTACTATAGTTAATGGGTATATTATAATAACATATGGTGATATATCTTCAATCACCTTATTGAAAACTTAAAGAAAGTCACTAATAACCTCGCAGTTGATGCGACAATAGATACATTTTTTAAGTTTCTTTGACGTTGTAATGGAATCCTGAACTTGAAGAATACTATTATTAAAAACTGATCAATGGAATTTATCCATACTTCCTATTAGGTCAAAATTGTTTTAATCCATATATAAGTCTATATAATTTTGCGACTTCTTCATTTACATCATAACCTGGTGGTAATTTCATATAAATTTTTTAACTAGATTACCATGAAAGTGCGCCTCTTTAATGTCTAAATAAATACAATCAACCTGTTATACACTCCTAAAGCTAACAATACCATAAATACACACATATTGGCAGAAAGTGCATATGATTCAAAGTAATCAATGTTTTTTTTCTTTTCTTGTGAATACTTCTGTCTACAAGCCTTGATTTAAATCTATTTACATTCCCTCAAGATTGCTTTCTACTTAGGAGACCGCAATCCCCCAGTACACTTGATATTTGCTTGTTAATTTACAAATTACCATGTATGTCTACTTTATTTTTTTTTTATATTTCATTTATTGCTTCTACTGATTTGTCACATTCAATATCAGACTTTACTGAATCATCATAATGTTTAAATTCCATTATTTCTTGTACATTTATTTGAATGTGAATCTTGGCCCCCCAACATTCCATAAAGTTTTGTAGCTACTTTATTTGGTCTACCCTTCTGATATTTTTCATGGGTGTTTCGTCAACTTCTGAAATGCTACATGCATCTAATACACTTTCACTGGGACTTGTTTCTAGTTATTTTTTTCAAATTCTATCCCACATCATGATTTATTATTTGTTACAAATTCATAGCCACTAATAGTTGTATTGTTTGATAGTATCCCACAATTTATAAGCTCTAGTTTGATGTGAACAATATGCATTTTCATTCCCTTGCATCTCATTCACTTTTACATTGCCTTGGGGTTATTACATAATATAAACAACCAAACAACTTTATTTGTTTCACAATTGGCTTTTACTTGTTTATATTCCTTCTGGCACATTATCTTTAATTGTACTATGCGAAACTTACACTACTATGCGAAACTAAGGTTTTTTACATAGCAAGCTGTTACTACTGCTTCTGTTCCGCTTTCAAGAACGCATGCTTTCCTCCCAAAAATGATTACGTATCACCCGGTGTCTATTTCCGAGAATACAAAAGAATTTTAAGGAAAGTAAAAGGGTTGTCCTAGCAGCAGTCCGAAACAGTCCCGAACAAGTCCGCGCATGCGCAGTATAGGCCGTTCCAGCAGCAGCAGCAGTCAGCGATTGTGATTGTGAAAGGTTGCTGATTAGTTTGAAACCAGTCACCAACAGCCCGAATCAGGTCGTGCACTCTCCCTCAAACTAGATATCCGCGCGTGCGTACGTCGGACCCCGAGTTCTCGCCAGCGCCAAACTTTGACAACGCGCCATTTACGTTTCCGTCAGGTTTCTGCAAATTTGTTTTGTGTTCCGCTCTATAGATTTTGACCCTGCTTTGTTTTACTTTTTATTGAAGCTTTGGCGATTGTTTTTGGTGACTTCGATGTCTTTCGAATTTTTCTCGTGGATATTAGTAATTGTGGATATTTCGAGAGTTTTTAATCTCTGTCCTCTTACTACGCAAAATGACAAATCTTCTTCCGAAGACATGGAAGATTGAGAAGAATCTACCAAAATGCTATTATCACTCGTTTAAAAAAATTCAATTAACGGAAATAAAAAAGAGTAATAAAAAATAGCATAAGTCACAATTGACCTGGTTCAAAACTCATAATTAATAGCGAGGTCAAAAAAAAATAAGCCAGCAAATATGGAGAAATGTAGAATGCAAGTAAATATCAGGAACTGACCAGGACCAGGTCGCTTTGATTTTTGCCCGCTATACGAAAATTGTAACATCTGGCGAATCCGATGAAACGAAAGCAGCGGCACCTAGAGACTGATTCCCAAACATACTTGTTCCAGCAGATCCCAATGCGGGGCTCGTTTTGACTAGTTTGCGCTCGCGCATGCGCAGAGGGAGACGACGTAAAACAGTCCGGGATTGTTTGCTGGAACAAATCTATTAGTTCAGGAAAAAAATAGAAAAATAATCAGGATATTTTTAACACAAGTAACAAAACTAAAGCAATGTGGAATTTAGTAAAAATACGACCACATCATCCCAATACGTACTAGAAAATTTTGTTTTAAAGGATAATGAAAATGAAGCAAGTAATTTTCAGAGACCATTGTCACAGGCAGGCAATGCACAAGAATGAAGTGGACTACAGAAATAAATACCTTCATCATGCGTGAATACGACACCACTACCAAATTGGAGATTGACACTACGGTCTACCGACAAAAGTTTCATCAAAGATTTCTTCGCCGTTTCCCTCATTTTCATGTTAGTGAGCAAAGAATAGCTGACCAGCGTCAAGCAATTGTTCAGAAAAATCTCCTCTCTGCACAATTTTTGTGAGAAATCAAGGAAGAAATGGTAAAAATGTTTAACTCATCAGAACCTAGTAATCTGAGGGCAGTGGCTGTGCTAACCCAGGATGACAATGAAACAAGCCTATCAGAAAATATTGATGATGAGAGTAGTAAAGACGTGCAAATTCGCAATGTATTTGCAGTCACACATTCGCAATTTGAAGGAACTGACCCAATAAACCGCTATCTCATTCCAAGGAAAAATGCTCGAAGAAATTAGCAAGAGCTCTCTGCTTCTTCATGACAAAGTACTGCCACAACATCTACAACAAAGACGATCATTTGAAGAAGTACACAAGCAAATTATTGTGCTGCAGTTGTAGCTTCACAATGTAGCAATTTGAAGCATTTCAGCCGCATGGCAACTGCCCACAACGATTGAAGTCGAAAACGTTTTCCACCTTGAGAAGGACAACTGGTGATTCGTAGAGAACGCACTAGGAGGGATATTGGAAGACTCACACAATTTCAAAAAGGAAATGCCTAAGGAAATACCACAAAACGGAAAAGAAAGGTGAATAACATCCTTATTAATAAAAAATACATACGAAGCACGAGCCCTTGAACTAAACAATAACAGAACATCTTGACACCCTACGACAAAAGCTTTTGGCGTTGAGAAAACGCCTTTGACGCTACAGTAATTGCACTATGGGGAAGCAACAAAATACTTTTTTAACAGAAACCAAAAGCATTCTACAGGAATATTTCAAAGGAAAAGGGCTTCTAAGTGATATGAAAGAGTCAAAGCTTCCCTCAAATGCACAGATAGAGGACTTTTGGAAGCATATCTGTTCATCTGCTGTGTCCCACAACCCAGATATGACGTGGATTGAAATGGTACAAGACAGACACCGAGATATTCCTCTAATGGGTTAACCAATCATCATTGTGGAAATTGTGCAAGCAGCTTTGAACAAAGCACATAACTGGAAGGCACCAGGAGGTGATTGCCTGCACATTTATTAGGTGAAAAAATTTACCAGCAATCACTATCATATAGCAAATATAATTCAATATTTTCTTCACAACCGAGAATATCTGCCTTATTTCCTCAATAAAGGTAGAACGTTCTTTCTACCAAAGTTGGGTGACACTAAAAACCCCTCGAAGTACAGGCTTATAACCTGCCTTTAAACTTTCTACAAACTCTTAACATCGTGTGTTACAAATGATTATGACACACATTGAGGAACAGAACATCTTAGAGAAAGAACAGAAACGATGTGGACCTGGATTTCAGGGATGTAAGGTGCTAATAATTAGACTGTAAATATGGGTCAAATGCTTGAAAAACAAAGAAACTTGTACGCATGCTACATAGACTATGCTAAAGCATTCAAAAGTGTGCCCCATTATTGGCTCCTTCAATGTTTGGATGTATACAAGGTCCCCCATTTATCCAATACTTCCTGAAAATCACGATGACTCGATAGAACACAAAACTGTATATCTCTAATGGAAAATAATCCGTCCACAGAGATATTATACACATCCGCCGAGGCATTTTCCAGGGTGACTCTTTAAGCCCTTTATTGTTCTTCTTAGCCTTGAATCCCCTGTCTAGTCTACTTAATTCAGCTAATTATGGAATCGCTCTTAAAAAATGGAACTCAACTCTTCTTCGTGTCTCGCATCTTCTTTACATGGATGACCTGAAGCTTTATGCAGACACTAAGAGTCATATGCGGCAACTAATAAGCGTGACGGAGAAGTTAACTGACGACATCAAGATGAAATTCGGTTTGAATAATTGCAAGAGAGTGAATATATTCGAGATCATATCCAAGTTAGAAATTTGGAAAATGATGATGACCCAAAGATTACCTTCATGGAACCCCATTAAACTTACGAATATTTGGGTTTCCAACAGTCACTCAGACTCAAACACACTGTTACTAAGAACGTACTGATAACTGAAGTGTGTAAATGATTGCATGGACTCTTAAAAACGCAACTCTCTGCTAGAACCCTTGTACAGGCCAGCAATTCATTTCATATTCCAGTGCTGACATACTCCTTTGGCGTTATTAAATGGAGCAACACCGACCTCGACAACCTCCAGAGGACAATTCGAACCGCTATGACTCAACGCCGTAAACATCATCCCCATTCAAATACTGAGCGTTTTACCCTTCCAAGATCGCAAGGAGGGCGATGTGTTGTAGATTTCATAAATCTACACAGCTCTCAAATTGCATAACTCAAACGATACTTCCTGGAACATTGTGGGAGTGTTCAGCAAGCAGTGAGCGCAGTTAATAATAACATATATACTCAACCGTGTGAGCGATTTCCATTAATAGTCTCGTGTTAAATATCTACGTCTACGTGTGTTTTTCTCAGAAAGTTTATGAGCTATTAATTTTGTTTTAATTCCACTAGATGACACTGCAGGACAAAAGTGCTCTGCAAGTTACCTCAATTTCCATTCAAACAGCGCTCCATCTGGGCTCCGTTGTTGCTGAGTGTTACCATATGGCGTAGGGCGAGACACAGAGGCAACGGATAAACAGAGAAAGGGAGGGACAGGGAGTGAGAAATTAATACAGAGAGATAGTGTGAGAGAGGAGGAAGAGAGAGGGAAAGAGGAAGAGAGAGGGAAAGAGTGGGAGAAAGTGAGAGAGAGTGAGAGAAAATGAGAGAGAATGAGACAGAATGAGAGTGGGAGAGAGTGGGAGAGAGAGGGAGAGAGAGGGAGAAAGTGGGAGAGGGAGGGAGAGAGTGGGAGAGAGTGGCGGAGAGAGGTACAGATTGGGGAAGTGGGATAGAAAAGGAGAGAGAGAGAGAGAGAGAGAGAGAGAGAAAAGGTAAGGTGAAGGGATAACAACGTCTGAGGTGTTCCGCTAGTTAGCTAAAATCTGAAAACTTACCCTCAGGACCGCGATGTCGTAATCACGTCCGAAATTAATGTCATGTGGATCATGTTCGTAATTAGGGTGGATAACGATTTGCGCCACCTCGTGAACGCTGCCTCCCTTTTCGCGTGTGGTCGTGCCGGCGCGCACAGTAATTAAGTCAGAGGATCTAAACGGAGCACACAAGACGTTCGGATTTGCTTTTGACATGATTCCCAGCATGTTTCTAGTCGTATTATTCGTACTAAGTACTCACCTGTCTACGCAGTGGGCAGCAGTCAAGACCCACTCAGAGCTAATGATGGACCCACCGCACTTGTGATCTCCTCTCTTCTGCAAGGAGATCTGGAAGCATTTTTTTATACCAAACATGGGTGATTTGATAAGAAACCCACACGAAGGAAATTTTATGACTTCATTCTGAACAAGAAAGAGTATGCGAGATTTATTGGAACGTTGATATTTAGTAGTTCTGTGCGGAGATATGGAAGTGAATTAGATTTAATTTTATTTCTTTGTGACAGAACTTAATAAAGGAATATTAGTTTGATACTTTTAACAAATTGAAGTATTATTTCTGCGTGTAGTCGAGGCATTCATCATTCATAATATATAATTTCGTATTGTGAGATTACCTGGTAAGGGAACTTGTCGATTGTGGTGGTGGTGCCGCCTGTAATGCGGCTGCCCTGTGGGGGCGAAAACTCGGTGTCAGGGTCTGTCTCAAAACATCCGTCACTGGGTGCAAGCGTTTCTGAAACTGACGAAAAAAATCTCAGCATATTAACACGAAATGTGTAGAATATTTCTGGGATGTCGTTATTCAATGATGCATTCCTTTCGGAAATTCATAGTCGTATGATGTTTTATTTGTATTCCAATGGATGCGACTAATTGAAATTGGAGTTTCTTTATTAGTGATAATATTTTAATCATTTCATATTTTTATTTTCTCGCCTTAAGTCTTCTTTGTAAGAAGAGTGTGTTATGTAATCGTGCTTCATTAAACGGTGAAATGTCGACAGAAGGAACCTTATTGCCTGGTTCTGGTAAGGATAAGTGAACAAATCCTGTTGCTAAATTTAGACAATCATCCTCTAACTAGTGGTGTATCTAGAAAACATGCTTTGTTGGTTCTTGATACCGAAAAATCGTTTGACTGCAAAGTGCCCATCTGTCAGTCTGTCTGTGGTTAACGCTAGTGCCGAAACCATTCAGCCGATTTTCTTCAAAATTGATATTTCTCAATCCATCTGAATGATCTCTTGGCTTTAGGAGTTACAAACAGATATTTTGATTTTTTAAGGTAATTTACATTAGGCCTTAGAAACATTTTGAAAAGTTTCTCAAATAAAGTCCCAATCTGTTTGATTAAAATTTGTTTGTGATAGTGCGAACGACGTATAAGAATGGTTTATATCTCACTTTCGTTGACATTTCCGATTTTTGGAAATATGAAATATATACTTAAACTACCAAATTTTAAACAGATTTTTTCCTCAAATACTTTATGTCTTAAAAAATTAGCTTATCAAAAGAGGACATGTAAATTTATTGTAATATATATAAGTTGTTTTTGTTGAAATTTACACTTAAAATTACCGTAAACTTTTTCTCAAAATTGGCTCCACCTTTTTTGTTAAAATTTCCTTCAGTTTTGTAATAGAAGACGGTAAAAAATATTATGGTTGTTGCATTTTCAGGTGCATTTGGAGATGGTTAATATGCGGGTATGGACTAAGCTCTTTGGAGAGAAGTTTCGCTGGTTCGAGCCTTGGGCTTGGAATATTATTAGTAACGATTGTTAGTTGCCAAAGAAAATAATTGAGAGAGTTATTTAAAACCATTTTAAACAATTCTAATCACAATTAGAATTGGTTAAAATAAATGAACTGAGAGAAATTTCATGCTATTTTTGAACTTTAGACTAGTAAACAAATTTTCACATCTTTCAGTGCGTCTGTATGAACCGATTTAATGAAAATAATGAATATGCCAACTTTCAATAAAAGTACAATATAACCAGTATCCGTGCGTCTAACTTAGACATCGCTAATGGCTCCGCAATTATTATTACTTTCTCTTCTTACGAACCCTTTGTTGGAAAAAAAAGTTATGTAAATAGAAAAGTATGAAGAAAAAGAAAGTTATGTAAATGTGCGCGAGAAAACGCTGACATTTCGATAAAAGAAACCTTATTGCGGAGTTATGGTAAAGAAAAAAATAAGTCCAGCTTCTAGATTTAAAAACAAATACTCTTAACTAGTGGTGTAGCCAGAAACTATGCTTTGTTGGTTCTTTACCGAAACATCGATTGATCGGCAACAACCGATTGACAGTGTGTCCGCCTCTAGTCAGCGCTAGCGCGTTAACAGTAATCTGATTTTTTTGAAAATTGATGTTCCCTGATTGATCTGAACGAACAGGTTTCTAACGGATATATTGATTGTTAAAGGTTTTTTACTTTCTCGCAATTTCTAACATACGAAGAGAAAGTACTGTAATCGAGTGTCGGAAAAAAGCGAATTTTCAGCACAAAAACTCTTATTACCGGGCCCTAGTAAAGAGAAAGGTTATAAATTTTGATGATAAATATAGAAAAAAATACCCTGGCACTCGGTATAGCCCAAAACCATGTTTAGTGGGTCCTTGATACAGAAAAATCGATGAAAGGAAAGACGTCTGTCTGTCTGTCCGTCTGCACAACGTTAAACCGGTCAGCCGATGTTCTTCAAAATTGATATTCCCCAATCGTTTGCGCTGATGTCGCGGACTCAGCAATTTAAAACCAAAATATTATATTGCAGGTACATTTCATGAAACTTCTAAGACATTTCCAAAAGTTTTGTTTCGAATTTATTGATTAATATTTCATGTTGAGAAGTGCAAAGGTCGTTTACGAGATTGCTGCAGGTTTCATTTACTTTGGCATTTTCAATTTTTCAAAAATTGAAAAAAAAAACTTCAAAATTTAAGATAGAAATTTTTGTCCAAATATCCCGATCTCTTCAGAAAAAGTAACGTACAATTTTTTGAAAACTAGAAGTTTTGCATTTTTTCCGTTTAAAATTTTAAAAAAATTCTGAAAACCCCTCCGACTGTTTTCATTTTCTTCACATATATAATAAGAAACAATAAGAAATATGACACAAGTCTCATTTTCGTGTAATTCTTGTATTCTTGAAATTTGTCAAAATCATTTCAAAACTACAAAATTGAAGGTATTGAATTTTTACTTAAGGCAAAGTTTCTTGTAAAAAATAAGCTCTTTAAGAAACTCGTGTACAATTTTTTTCAAATACGAAATATCGTTGTGTAATATCTGCCCAAAATTAATGATGTAATTACCGGTTTGACCACCTACGGCTATATAAAAATAATTTAATTTTAATTATAATTTCCTATTAAAAATGCCAATATAAATTATTTTAATCTTTCTTACCTTTTTTCTTTTTACTCAATATTTATTCTGAATTTATAGATGTATTACTTTTTAAACAATGCGCTAAGTTTTATAGTAATTTTACAACAATGGCGCATTGATTGAGAGGCACTTAAGTAGCACATGTTTCGTTTATATTATCTTCTCTCTTCCGAGAAACCATGAACGCTTTCTATGTTGAAAAAAATAAAGCTTTTCATAACTGAAGTGTGGATGTTAGAAGTCGGTAATAAAATAAAACTCTATTGGTACTGCTATCTTACGACGAAAGGCGCCTCCCGAATGAGCAGACAGAATGTTTGTATTATTTTGATGTCAATTTCATGCATTCTAATTACTATATTGATATCATTAGACTAGCAAATGCTCATAGTTTAGATAACGCTGCAGTGGCAACAGTGCATTGTTCATTTTTGGTTGAATTGGACGTTTTGAAATGAGGGCTGAGGTGTCAGTGGCGCAGAAAATGCAATATTTGAATTTTACGTTGCTGTTTCTAAAAACGCGCGAAAGTATGTGCAGTTGTAGCATCTCTATTCTTTCATGTATCGGGCATTTTGCGTTTTATGCCTTTGCGCGACATGCGGCACTTCTTTGGCAGAGTGGTCGGCATGTTAACTCAAAGGATTTGAGTTCGAGTCTCGGAGCTGCAAAATCATTTCTGCCTGAAAACATTTTTAATGTGGTTGATTTATTGTGTTTATGTAGTAGAATAATGTTGCGTAACATTTAGAATCAATGCGAGCAAGAAAGTGCTTTGTCAGCACTACTAGTAATTTTCCTGTTCCCTCTTGACTCTCGGAAACATGTTGACTACCTAATCGGGTGTAGATTCACGCCATTAGGGTTGTGGGCAATATATACTCACCCAAGGCGACACTCAAAAACCACAAGGAGCTGATGAATCTGGGCATGTCGAAATTTTCGTTGTTCCAGCACACGAGAGATAATTCAACAATCATGTATAGTGCCCCGCACTGGCTATCTGAAGCAAACGGCAAGTAGGATATTGCGTACATTTTAATAGAGTTTGTGTTCTGTTATTCATTGGAATTGACAAAAGAACGTCATTTCTTTTACGGCTTTGAATTCTTTCTGGTTTTATTTGTGATTTATTTCACTGATATTGTTCGCATTTAGTATTTTTATTGTGTCCTTCTCCCACATGTTGCGCGGCCTCCGCTATACGTCGGTTTTTGTAACGTGGCGATTAATCTAGAGGTCTTTTCCGCTAGCGTGTTTTTCCCCAAACACGCATCTACCACCAGCGGGGCACCGCACCCGTTGGGAGAAGCTCTAAGCTTCCGACCAATCTGCCGATAAGCATAGTAGTGTCGTGCATGTAAGTGTGTGTTAGATGTGAGTTTAGGAGAAAGAAGAGGACGGAAAGATCGCGCGCATTCTGTGGCCCATTTGCTAGGGTACAGCTCCGGAACGCGCCCGGAATCGGTCGGTGAAATAACAGGAACTACCGATCAGAGCACCAGCCTCTAGTATTTTCCTCCAAACGGTGACTGAACTTGAATAATCTATTCAGCTGGTTTCGAAACTTCTAGCTCCGTCAGGTCTCGAACTTTGTAACTCCTGGTAGAGAAAGACGTTGGAAAGACATCGGTTAATATCCTTGGCCACCATTACCAGATTAATTAATATTGTAAAAGGGAAGAAACATTAATTAAATAAGTACAAAAAATTAAGACTTCAGTCACCTTTTGAAATACAGCCCTCACCAAACAAAGTGCAGATTCAAAAATAAATAGATATCTGCAATATTGATTTAAATTCAAATATTTCAGGGCTCTATCCTGCTTTTTGCCCTTTATCCTTACAATCAAAGAAAAAGATGGTCTGTAGCCTCCTGGTATTTCAAGCGCTGTAGTTTCTGATAGCTAATAATGATGTTATCGCCTGATCTAATATTCGATACAAAACAGAGGCTTATCTTTAATATTGCACGGAGAGATATATTTATATTCATTAACTGTTGAAAGTTTGTGTTTTCACAAGGGACTTTTAGAAGTACGCCTGAAAGAGACCAAGCTAATACTTGTGAACCAAACGAAAACAAAATATAATAAGATTTCGTGATGTGAACTGTATGAAGAAAGCGATTGTCTCTTTGCAACTAAAAGCTCATTTTAATATTAGGAATAAGGATAACAAAAACTTTTATCGTGCTGTTATCGCCGTAGCAGTCAGTCATAGTTTTTGGAGAAAGTGAAAGTTCCAACGGAGGCAGGATTTCCGAACCTCACTTCATAGTGAAGTCGAATTCAACTGCTCTCTAGAGGGGAATTCTAAGACTGGCTGATCTAACATAGATTTCTATTCTTTCTCTGATAAACCCTAGTTCAATGTGGGAGCAGTACCCTAACAAACGGACTATGCGCAATCTTACCTTTCTCATCCTGTCTGTCTTTTTCAATTACTTACCTACACTTACCCTTGACTTCCCAATTCACACATGTCAGGAGACCAGGCGGGAGCTTAGAGCGTGTCCCGGTTCGTCCGAAATCCCGCTGGAGGAAGACATTTATATCTCCCCACACCACCAGGGGAGGAAGATCACTTCTATCGTGTTCGTTAGATAAACCGACACCACCTAGATAGATCTATCTCAGTGACGCCGAGTAACCCCAGCTCCCAGGAGTAATTTGCACTCCACTACACTGTAATTTTCTTCCCGGTGGATGGTAACTCATTCGTCTATATGTGCAACACAGCCATCGTTCACTGTTATCACATTGTGCGAAATTGAGTGACACGCGCGGCAGAGCTGTCATTTTGTGGTACGTACACTAGTAACTTGGAACTTCATAAATTTGAAAATCCTTAAATGAATACGAAAAGAACTAAAAATGTACGAAAGCTAGAGAATGAAAGCACTTCTTTTTTCCACTTTTCACATTTACATTCTTGAGCATGCAAAACTCGATTTCCCAACAGGTGTGTTTAACAATTTAATCATATTAAACTTAACTAAATCCTACTCACATAAACATACCAAACAGTCGCCTTTTAACGTTTTTATAGATTCCCCTACTAAACAATTAATAGAGCAATTGCAGAAAAAGAAGTGAACACAAATCATACTGAGTTTGTGGTGTTTTAAACTCTAAAATTTAGGGGGTAAATATGGAAATGTTAGGAAAGTCCAAGGCTGAATCTTATTTAGTTGTGAAAGATTATGACCGGCTTTTTGGATCTTATTGGGAATCATCTTAAATTAGGTTGGGAAATAAGTTTGACGGGTAATACTAGTTCAAACATGGTTGGAGCACTGTATTCCAACCTAACGCTGCATCCCTGCGTCGTCAAATCAATATAGAAAATTGTTTATTATCGACTGTAGCTTCTTTTACTTTAATTTTTACTACTGATTGAATATCCAGTATTACCCTTAGTATAAAGAATGAACATAATATGGTTACTTATTACGAGAATATCATTTAATTACTTTCTCTATTACTGCTTACGTAGTATAGAGAAATAATTGTAAAGCTGCGAAAAAACTGTGATATTTTGACAGAAAATACCTTATTGCCGGGCCCTTGTAACGAACAGTGCATAAATCTCGATTCAATAATGTGGAGAATTACTTCTAACTCATGTGGATCAAGAGCTCGGTGAGTGTGGGAAATGAACTCAAAATCACTATTGAAACGCAGGACCAATAGATTGAGACCTATGCCAAGTTATTGGAAATTTTAGGCAGCCCCTCTGTACCTACCTCAATCAGTTCTAAAAGGCCCCGTAGCCACGGGGGAAACGCGCTAGGAAGCGCTACTCTTATGCTATGGCACAACACCTTTTTAAGAACAATCCAGCGCTTTTGGCAAAGTGCATGCGAACGGGCTTTGACTCTAATAGTGTCGATAAACAGCTCCTTAACATTGATGAGGTTAATGACTTGCACAAACCCATCTGGTGTAACACGCCTCCGATTCAGTTTTCCGAATTATGAGAGGGTGATAAATATTTGACGGCTGAAATGAGTCGTCTGGCTGGGATGAAAAATTTCGCAGCTTCACGATCAGATAAGAAAAAGTTAGCCACATATCCTCACGAAGACAGCCAATCACACCACACTTATACCAAAAGAGGGTGAGGATAATAAGGTTGTCACTCACTCTCTACCCTTTGCAATTAATTCTGTGCTATGCAGGATCTTTTGGAGCATATTGAACAAACCCATTCAATCCGTTATAAAGTTCAATCTACGCTGGACATGGTTAACACCTGAACATTAGGGGACCTGGCTGTTTCGCTAATGTAAATATCATCATGAAGCAGTCTGTGAAATGAAAAATGCAGAGGGTGGTGTAGGTGCTCTACCAGATATATCCAGAGCGTTTGACACTGTTCTTCACGCGGCCATTCGGTGGGCTTTGTCCAGGAAAGGGATCCCAGACGCCTTTACCAATTTGGTGATGGACTCTTACGCCGATGTCTCCTCCGTCATTCAGCCCCTCGAAGGGAATTGAGGTGCCAATTGGTAGAGGAGCAAAACAGGGAGATTCGTTGTCCTCACTTCTTTTTCATCTCATCATGGAGATTCTGCTTGAGGAATTGGAAAACATGTCGATTCTCGGGGAAGCTGACGGACAAATCAGAGTGGCAGTCACACAGTTCCTACATCTGCATATGAGTATTACAGATAGCTTATTCAATCTGGCCTAGAGGGATTGCTGCCGCTCACTAAACACGTTCCTAGAGTTGCGCTGAACCTAGGATTATCATTTGAAAATTGTGCAGATCCTACTTGCAGATGGTTGAGATCTAGTATTACAATGTTTTATTGTTCATAAAATAGTACGTAGGTACGTAGTTTTGTGGAAAATAAAAGCAACTTAGTAGATTATCTGCTTAATCCTGGCTGAAGAAACCAAATATAAGGTTTCTGAATCAAAGGTGGATTCTGAATTAAAGCTACAAAAGAGCTAAGCCTTTAGATAATATGTTTATAATAGATTTAAGTGAATAATCAGTTATTAAAAATGTAGCCGTCTACATGAGTTCTAGAGTTGAGAAATTTTTTAATCAAAGTAAGTGTGATAAGTTCCTGCTTGTGAATTAAGACAAGAAATATTCGTTAAAGAAAATATCATATTCATATCTTCAATTTACACATACATAATATAGCTTCTTGTCTGGAGGACATTAACAAAAGGTGTGTGTGCATGACCTGTAAATGCAGAAACCTTGTTTTATGAAGATAAGACAGCACTACATATCGTGAATTTCAGTAACGCTTTTTTCTGTTTTACTGACGAATCCTTACCTGCTTGAAAAGAGAGTGCATTACATGCTGGAGGTGAAAATCATTCCTGAAATGATACGAAGTATAATACTGCCAACTTTGGTTATCGCTTAATATAGCTGTGTGGTTGTGGAATTGTGTATTTCAAGTGATATGCCATAGTATATACAGTGTTGTTCATGGTCCATTCAGATCTATAATTGTCTGTTCAGATGTTAGATGATTTTTTTACAGCTTTTAAAACTAGTTAGTGAAATGCATTCTTCCACCAACAACATGGGCTGGAGTGTGAGTTGTTGTGGGAGGGTCTAAGTATGAGTCCAGGACATGTAGTTGGATATACAGATAGTTTTCTCGAGTGATTTACATTGTTTGAATACCGTCTCTACAACGAATGTTAGAAGAATTGATACAATTCGTGTTGAAAAAGATGGGAACGTGCTTGTGTGAGAATTAAGTCACGTATGTAAATCTGCATGTCATAAATTCTGAATTGAAAAGAAAGAGTGTTGTTTCATTTCAATATGTTCTTAATTATGCGTGCAAAATATTAAATTGTCACACAATTATGCATTTAAATATTTTAGGAGTAAATATTAAAGGAGTAACATGGTACAAATACTGGTTAGCCAATGTTTGAGTAAAGAGTATAATTTGTATGAGTTAGTCACCCATAATGTCCCTCAATTCAGTTTCGCATCATTGTGTATCAAAAAAATGTTTTTGTAACTGAACAGACAATAATGAAAATCATTTCTTAATGATTGAAAATCTAATCAATACCTGTTACAGATATTATTAAGTAATTCTGGGTATATGATCTATCTTTGGGTTTCCATTTGCTGTTATTTAGGAACTTCATGTGCCTTTGAATATATCATCTGAATACAAGTGAAATCTACTGCCAATATTTGTGTTCTGAGATAAATCAACTTGAAACACATTGAGTTAATTTTTTTCATTTTTTTTTTCTAGATTACATATGTATCTGGGAACATGCTTTAATATCCAATATTAATTTTTGAAAATAAAGTGGAAAAAATAAGAGTAAATTGTAGATTATTCCTGTACATCTTTAGAATAATTTAGCAAACCCCAAACTCTGGCCTCCAATGATGTTTCTAATCGAAAGAGTAAATGAGAATTCGTTTTGTATAAAATTCCAAAAACATGACAATGCGCATGGTGATTTTCTCTTGCATTCTTGTGATTAGTATGGTAGTATATTGAAGGTGTTAGCGATATTCTAATTTTTGTATTTAACATAATGTTGGTGAGCAAGAAAATTACTTAAAATGTTTAATGCACATGAATCTGAAATAATGGCATTTTTATGGATAACAATTTCATCGTCAGTGGAGCTGTTAATTTTTAATCCAAAGAGACTTTGAAGATTTCACTTTTCATGTGCACATGAAATAATATTGTAAGATAAGTGGTTTCATTTGGTAAGATAAACTGTTTTACAGGAGTGATATTATGAGTATAATTGGTTTCACATTGCACAGTGTATATCCCGTTATTCCAAATAACAGAATTTCTTTCTGTATATTTATATTATATTGGTATACTCACATTTTTAATTAAGAATTAAAAAACCTTTGTTATTTTACAGCACTAACAGACTTTTATTAGATTGATATCTGTTTTAATTTATGCTTTATTTACCTCTTGTATATCAGTTATAAATAATTTTTGTAAAGTTATTTAATATAAATTCTATTAAATAGTAATTTTATTAAATGCGAGTAATTTTATACGCACACATGTGTATGTTGTTTTGCCTAATACAAGTAGTAGATGACTTGTGTTTGTCGATTAGATTGTTCAAATGAATGTTTCGTTTTCAGTTATAAAAAATATCGACAACTTTCATTTTATTATAAGACATTAGTTGCAGTTTTGATTACGTGAAATTTTACGACCTTGTATTGAAGGCTGGAATGTTGTTTTGATAAAGACACAATATTAAAAAAGAAATGGCTGTATACTTACATAAATTAAAAATAATGTATCTGTAATATGGTTGTTTCCTTGAACTTCCTTGAACAAAATACCTTATATTCACTCTGAATTCAAAATTCTATTAAATATTGGTTTCTATTTCAAAGAGTATATATATATATATATATATATATATATATATATATATATATATATATATATATATATATATATATATTCTACATTTCCGTTCGCATTATTTTTACGGAAATCGTAAATTATATTATGTTTAGAATATTACTACATCCTTTATATCGAAAATTTGGTAGATAATGTAGTTTCAAATGTCTCGGTTCAGGTCTGTCTTCCATTTCTACAAGCAGACTGTCTAGACGCTTATAGATTGGTGGTGTGCGAAAATGGCTGCTTATTTCTTATTCGCTGCTTCTGTACACGTGGGAAATTCGAATTTCTCCCCTCGACAAAAATAAGAGCTTTCCGTTTAACATTGAGTGCCATCTGTGATATATACTCTCTGAATAAGTCCGACAGTCACGAGCCCGTTGTAGGAAAAGGATTGAAAGAACATAATGAAATACGTCTATTAAACTGGTGATAAAATATTTTATTTGGACCGGACACCCACAGAATGAGTGCTTGTGCTAGACACGCTCATTTTTGAGAAATATATTAAGTTCACGACGCATTGTATAGTCATGCATGCTATGTCGTGTAGCAAGGTTGGTTCGCCTAACTATTAATTCAAATGCATGTATTGCCTTTGTAATACTTTACTCTCAAACAAACAAATACTATTTATCAGTCTGATGGTTTGGGTGCGAAAAGATACCGCCTCCCGCCGCCTCACAGCAAAAGAGTCTGTCGGCAGTACCAGTCGAACTTCACGCCAGCAATATGTGCTCCGTTACGTGTCACTATAGCCACGCTCGAAAGATTTATTGAAGTCACACCACTAGTAGTAATTTACTTCAATCTATTACTAGCAGTTCCGTTTTTATACTTTCATACAGCGTGCTCCTCATTTACGATTCGCATTACTTTTACTATCTGCTCTACGATCATTTACAAGTTTGTTTCAATGGGACGTCCTTTAACCGAAGTTTTGTGTTATGTTCAACAACTATAACTTTTGCAAACGGTGTTTTACAACACATGTAGTATTTAAAGGGGTACAATTTTGTCTTTGAACTTGCTTGACTTCAGCTACCTGCAACTGCGTTCAGGATGCACTTGTGCCTATCTGATTTACGCAATCACAGCGTTCCCGGGTGAGAATAAGTTGAACCATATTACTTTGAGCTGCCTCTGTGCCTGCTGCTCTAATAACACATTCAGTGTGTGGTGCAGTGCACACGGCTATCTGTGAGTGAATGTGTGTGTGTCATGAATTGCGTCTGGTAATTAATTTCAATGCCTTACGTGTGGCCAGTCTTGCATAAACCAATGCATGCCTAATTCAAGGCCCCCATTTCGTCCTTTCCCCTGCGCGGCAAATCCGCTGGCGCTGGCGCCTTCAACGCCAACTATCAACTACAAGTACAACGGACAACGTCATTCAGGCCGCCTGCAGAGTCACTTCTGCCATCACACTTCATCCAGACAGGTAACATGCAACACGAATTGATTCATGTGCTATTAACAACAGGTCGTCCTACGTCTGGAGCTGTTTACTCAAATAACGTCGATATATTAAAGAAATATTTACCACTTAGAATGGATATTCTCCCCAATACAGCATGTCTTACGTAATGCAACTTTGTTGTGATGATTTGCGAAGAAAAGTTCTTTTATATTTCAATTTCAGCTTTAAAAGTATTGTCATTTTATTTGAGGAAAGCTCTATTAGTTTCTTTTTTAGCAATAATTTGTCTCTGACCGAAGGTGAACTAAGAATTATACCATGTTAATTCTGAAATAATTATTTATGAGATTTGTTTGTTAATTGAATTTGAAATATTTTTATCCCAGATAACTCAAGATGACCTCAACACAAGACTAAAGTGAATACATTTATTTTAGACTGATATTAGTAAACTGAGTGCAGTTAAAAGATAAAAGATGTGTACGTAATATAAAGAATTTTTACTAAGAAAAGAACACTCAACGGGAAGGGTTAAAGCGATTATATCACCCGTCAAGTGTCAAACCGGTCATACAGCTGCTTTAGACGCCTGTTACAGAGGTGATCCAGGAGCGGAAGTAGACCACGTTGGTGTAGATACCTGGCTTGCATGGGCGGGCACATCCTTCACCCCCGGACACAAGGCCCACCTGCTCGCCGCGAGCCACCAAAGCGCCGCCCGAGTCCAAAGTACAGGAATCCTTGCCCCCGTCAGGGTAGCCAGCACACAACATGTCAGGGTTGATATAACTGAACAACCACTTGCAGATGTCCTCAGACACGATGGGAACGCACACCACGCGCAGGGGGATAGACAAAGGACCATCCTCCTGCAAAATGCACATGTTAGCGCACTACCGTGCATGATTCTCTTGGTGGAACCAAGGCCGCAAGATCTGCAACTTACAGAGATACGACCCCAGCCGGTGACGTTGGCGCCAGTGCCTGGAGGGGGCATGCTGTTGGCTAGGCGAATGGGCTGCACATTGGCGCTAAAAGTGAATTGGCCTTCGATCTAAAAACAGAAAAATTTAATGTATGAAAGAATTATATACATAAGTTAACAAGACTTAAACTTAAACAACATAACAAGTTGTAATCATAATAATAAGTAGAATACATATTTGAGAGGTACATTAGTTTTTTACAAATGGAGAAGATAGGAAAAAAAAAATTTTCTTTTCAGAGAAATTTCTTTTAAATCTTCTCTTCTTGCTTAAGGAGACAAGCAAAATTACAATTACATTTTTATGTAGTACTCCAAAACATGTGAAGACAAGCAAGGGTAATGTCACAAATAAATAGAATATCCAGAAATAAATGCCATCCAATACATCACATTATAAATGCATTCGAAATAACGAATTCATTACCTTATTCACATGTTTTATTTTCCCATCTCTTCAAACAATTAATTTTTAAATATAATGTTAATGTTTATCACTTTACTATTCGTAAAACCGTAGTATGTGAAAAATACTATATTGGTACTGTAGCATTACATTCTTTAAATACAATAATAATGAAATACTCGAAAAAAGTCGGAAGTGAACAACGTAATGAATGTCGCTCTCTTCAATTCTTTCGCAATTTCTATTTTAATCATTAACTCCAAGTATTTTCTTCTGACGCATCGTAAAAAGTAGAGCTTCTCAATGATGTGCAGAGATGCCATATTAGGCGAAATTACTACAAGAGAATTATTCTGACCATGGAATTCAAATATCTACGTTTTGAAATGTCGTCTTTCCGATTTAATCTATCCAATGATTGTAATTAAAAGTAATTAAAATTAATATCTAAATAGACAATCAATGAACATTAATAAGAGATTTAATATAGGTCATTTTTATTTTGCATATTACAATTAAAAGAAAAATCGGCAACACTGAGTTCGTATTAATCAAGTTAACGGATCCTAGAAAGAGTCCTAGAAATTAGACTGGTCTCGAGGTCGAGAAAAAGTCGAACACATTAATAAATATTACAAATCTATCACCTGGATATTAGTTATGGAATGGTTTTTCATATTATTCATTCAAATTTTTCCTTAGTCCGTAGTTGCTGTAAATATATTTCATTAATTTTAAGTAGAAAGACCAAAAGCAAAGCAGAAATATCGCAAAAATCATTTGTTTTTTCTAATTATTTTACCTAACATTACTTAAAGACCTAATTTTCTAGAACAGACTTTGTTTTTGTCAAAAATGTGTATATTTGAGTTTGTAGTATTAATTTTTTTTATTAAAAAATGGAGCATCACGCTAAATCATGACTAGCACTATATTTTTTATTGTCACTTATTACACAATTGATGAAAATAAAAGAAAAGTTATGAGTAGTTTTTAATATTTGACTTGAGAAAAAACTACTGTATTTGCAAAAATTGTACTAGATATTATTTAAGACCTCATTTTGTACAACAGTCTTTGACTGAGTCAATAATCTATTCAATTCTTCTATTTTGTGTTTTTTTAATTTTCTAAAAACCGAGCTAAAAAGGGACTTGCAACATATTTGAATCGCTTTTTATTATACAGGTGACGAAAATTTAAAGAAAATTTTTGAAGCACTTTTGGTAAAAAATAATACATTTCAATTGCAATTGTCTCAAAACTACTCGATGTTCAGAAAAATTGAACATGACATTTTTAAATGAGCTAATTTAAAATATAAATTTAATAATATATAAATATAAATTTTGGGGAAAATCAGCTAAACACTTTATGTGCTAGCGTTATGCACAGACGGACGTACAGACACAGACAGAAGTTTTGCCGTCAATGGAATTGTCACTACTAAGGACTCTCAAAACACGGTTTCTACGGCATCCTTACCAAGTGATAGAGGATTTTTTCAACACTTAAAACATGATTTATCCTCTTTTTCCTTACCAGGGCCCGGCAATGTGAGTTTTTGTGTCGAAAATTTGCCATTTTCCGGCGCACAATTACCATAGTTTGTCTTCTTTCGTTATTAAAGTTTCGTTAAGAAAGTAACAATCACGTTTGTTTATTTGTATGTTATGCTATACCGAACCGTTCATTTTGTTTCGATAACATTGTCAACTTATTTCTTGAACTTGCGGAAAGTTTATTGACATAACACAATGGAAATGCGCGTATATCTGTTGCATTCAAAATGGAGACATTGTTGATCATGATTCAAGAGTTTATGATGTCTCAAGCACCACTGAAGAGGATTGCCACCCGCCGTACCCTAGAATGTGAAGCGCGTCTTCGCTGCATATTCCGTCTCTGCGATTGTAAATTATCGGCCGGAGTTATTTCTTAACCGTTATCTGGGATAGTAAATGAAATTTACCCAAGAGTGACATAGCGAATGCGTGCCCAAATATGAGAGAGAATTTTCTAACAATAGGATTATTGACTGCAGTATTCAATCCACAATACAGAACAGACCCATACCAGTGATAAAATTTTCGAAGAGCGTAGTGAAACACGTGGATAACAATCACGTAATCAGTAGCGTGTGAAGTGTAATTCATTGCAGTTAGCGAGGCATTGCCGTGTACATTTGTATGTGATCCATTGTACGAGAAATCGCACAAGAGGTTTCGCATTTTTTAAACGTTCGATATTTGTGAGATTTGAGTCGGAGATGAATCTCTTAAGTCTTAAGATTGTTGGAGGAAGGAAAAAAATGATTGTTGATTATTCCATTAACTTTGGGTGCTGTAATTTCTACGACACTAGTTTAATATGTCCAGAAGGTTGTTTAATTTCTTTGAAAGAATATTTTAGAAAATTTGTGTTTACTTCATCCCTTCCTCTGGTTTTATTATTAAGAATCGAATTTAGGAGATTTTCCATTTCATTATATTCTTTAATAACAATACCATTTATTGGTTCAAACGTTTGCTAGACATATCTTAAACTACATATTCTCTTCACTTGTGTGGTTTGTCAATGGATTAGTAAAGTATTCTAACCAATCCTTTGTGATGATAATATTCAAATAAACGGTGTCTCTTTCTTCTGTTTTTAAATTTTTCAGAGCCTTGTAGGCCTTTGTCTAAGTGCCACGAAGTTCGTATTTTGTAATTAAAACGGCTTTCTTTTTTTAATTTTCCCACTTCTTTTTGGCTGTATCACATTTGAATTTGTAATATTGTAATTTAGTTTTTAAAGATATTAGATACACCTTTTATCCCTTATTATTTGTTTAATTTCTTGATTCCAAATATTTATACCTCTGGTTTTCCTCCGTTTATTTGTCCCTAAAATTTCTTCAGCTGCTTTAATTAAGTTTTTAAGATTCACCCATTCTTGGTTTATGTCGACATTAATTGCTCTGTTAACTATATATTTTTTTCCATTCTCGACCAGTATAATCTCCGTATTCTGTCTTGTCTTAAGAGATGTACTTTGAATACCCTATGTTAGGATATTTTTGAAAAATTCTAGTTTGCTAACCATTTTAGAGGAATTTTGATTTTAAATGTTAAAAGGAAATGGTCAGAGTGTACTTTGGCACTTTTGTATACACGTGTCTAATCTAAAACGCCCGACTTCATTTTTTGTTTAACAATTATATACCGTAGTGTTATGAAAGATTGAGTCTCTGGATGCCCACGTATATTTATGTATTTCTTTGTGTTTATAGAGCTTCTAAATATTTGTTATTTTCAGTTGATATAAAAATGCAAAATTTTCCATTGCCTGTTTTTCCATTCTTATTCAATATTATCTCCCATTGGAAAGTTGGCGCCATGCTTCGAATAACTCAGTTACGCTACTCTTTGAAGGCATTTTAGAAGCAAATATGATACATTTCAAACTTCCTTCTCGGAGATAATCTAATCTTGATAAAAAAAACACTCAAATTACTTCCTAATTAAACAAATACTCATTTGTTTTCCAAAGCTTTTTTCTGAAATGGATTGTCAACTGGTTCGAAAATTCACCAATAGATTGCACTACCTCCTGGGTGGCCAATACCAAACATTAACACATTGTAGGATTTCCCGGAATTTAATATTTTTCACGTCGGAGCTCGCATTGTTCGAAAGTCAGAAGAGCTGCGGGCAATTTCGAAGCAATCGTACACAGAATATAATGGAAACGCGCATGGAAAGTTTAATTCAGTACGGTGGCACTTTCTACCTCGTTTCTGCAGTCTCCACGACTTCAGCCTCCAAAGCGCGGCAGGAAAGAGCGTGCATTGGCACCAAGCGGTACCGTTGACAATCTCTTTAATAGTCATTGATTCTTTCGCAAATCTATGTCTATTATCTGTTGCTCTTTTTTCAGAACTCTCAGTCTGATGAGACAGAATGTGATGCTCGTTGCAGTTTCTGCTAATGCTCTCTCAATTCTTCAATTAGTTGAATCAAAATTCCGTAGCCTCAACAATTTCTGTTAATCTTCTTTAGTTGGTTTTCTATTTTCGAAATTTTTTGGCTTAATGCTTTCCTTCCTTCTAGGGCGTAAATGCTGAACATTTTTTAAGGTGTTTTTAAGTCGGATGTACATCATCCTTTCATTCACAAAGTTATAACTAAGTATTTTGGTTTCTAACGTTTTATTGATGAGAATTGCCACTTTTGCAGATGCTTCTTGTTTGTTTGGGACACCTGAGTAATATAATAGGTAGTTTTGTAGATCTATACTTCCCTTTACTTTTTTCTTTGTTTCTGTATCAGGTGCAATATCTACGTCTAAATCTTTGAAGTTCACTAATGTAACCGAACACAGGACCTCCGTTCAACAAACTGTTAAAAATAAATATTGTTTTGGAAAATAATTATTTAGTAAAATAGTTGGCAGTAGAAGAAAACCGTTTCGGGAACGCGGAACCCAATTTCATATTCTAGTTTAATAACGGGGAAACTTTCGAGATAGAAAACAAGTTTTAAAAAATAAGACAATTTAGAGAATCATCCAAAAGCATATTTAAAAAGAGGGTACAACAATTTAGAAGAAAAACGTCAAGACGCAGAAACGTACTTACACCGAAAGACTATCGAATGTCGGCAACTGATGTAAATAGCTTTAGAAATAAGTTGAAATTGGTGAAATGGTGGATGGAACAGATTCGCGAGCCGACTGCATCACTATCACGTTCAGGGGAGTGAACATTTGGCGGACATTACCCGCGCGTATGGAATACACTTATAAGAAGACCAAGTATGTGATGTAATTTTAGTAAAGCTTGAAACAATATAAATGGCCATCAAAATATACTGTGCACGGTATAAATGAGAAAAGTGAAAATATTTTTGTCATTAAGTGTGAATGTTAGATTTCGATTTATTGTGGAGAAGTTTTGTTTTTTGCTGTTTTTGTGTACTGGTTTTATCGGCAGCGTCACAGGGGAAAGTGGCGACGGCGAAGATCGCCGCCGCCGAAAGAAGAGTGGTCCCACTGAGCACGTGACTGAGTGAGTGAACACTTGAAAAACGTCTGTTTTTATATTCGTCCATCAAGATAGACGATTTCTCCTTGCTCTAGCAATAAGATAATGAAAATATGTGGTTCTATCTAGTACAAGAAGGAACAAGTCCCAGGGCACAATATAAATATTCCAGTGGCAACGGCGTTTGTTCCGAAAATATCATTGTTGTAAAATTTGTTTTGAACAGAGCGTGGATCTCCGGCAAATCCACGATAGATGTACGGAAATTATCCTCACATAGATAGAGGAAGGACGGGATTGTCCCACTAAGGCGTTCAGCTTCCTTGTGTGCTCATCCGCGCACGTTCCCTGTGGATATACTCTATGACTCCGATACCTTAATTAATTTAGCCTGGTTCTTAGCATTTGTCGTCATATTAGATGAGGCCAGGCAGTATCTTCGGGGATTGTCAGTAGTTATTTTTCATTATTATTATTATTATTATTATTATTATTATTATTATTATTATTATTATTATTGTCAGTAGTAGATTTTTCTGAACAATTACTCGACGCTGGTCAGCTATTCTTTGCTCACTAACATCAAAATGAGGGAAACGGTGAAGAAATCTTTGATGAAACTTTTGTCGGTAGACCGTAGTGTCAATCTCAATTTTGGTAGTGGTGTCGTATTCACGCGTGATGATGGTATTTATTTCTGTCGTCCACTTCATCCTTGTGCATTGCCTGCCTGCGACTGAGGTCTCTAGAAATTACTGGCTTAATTTTCATTATCCTTTAAAACAAAATTTTCTAATAAATATCGAGATGATGTGGTCGTATGATTTACTATATTCCACATTGCTTTAATTTTGTTACTTGTGTTAAAAATATCCTGATTGTTTTTCTATTTTTTTCCTGAACTAATAGATTTGTTCGAGCAAACAATCCCGGACTGTTTTACGTCGTCTCCCTCTGCGCATGCGCGAGCGCACACTAGTCAAAACGAGCCTCGGTTTGGGATCTGCTGGAACAAGTAGGTTCAGGAATCAGTCTCTAGGTGCCGCTGACTTCGTTTCATCGGAATTGCTAGATGTCACAATTTTTGTAGAGCGTGCAAAAATGAAAGCGACTTGGTCCTGGTCAGTTCCTGGTATTTACTTGCATTTTACGTTTCTCCATATTTGCTCGCTTATTATTTGTCTTGACCTCGCTATTACTTACGGGTTTTGAACCTGGTCAACTGTGACTTGTGCTAGTGTTTTTTATTATTCTTTAGGATTTCCGTTTATTGTATTATTTGAAACGAGTGATAATAGCAGTTGGACAGATTCTTCTCAATCTTCCATGTATTCGGAAGAAGATTTAATTGTCATTTTGCGTAAGAAGAGTACAAATGTAAAAAACTCTGTCGAAATATTCACAAATTCTAATATCTACAAGAAAATCCGAAAGATATCTGTTTCCAATATCCAAGAATTAATAACACTTTAATTAAGCAGGATTATATTCCAATATCCACGAGATAAATCCGAAAGACATCGAAGTCAGTGAAAACGAAGAATCAATAAAATGTAAAACAAAGTAGAGTCAAAATATATAGACCGGAACACAAAACAAATTTGCAGAAACCTGACGGAAACGTAAAAAGCGCATCTTCTAAGTTTGGCATTGGTGGGAACTGCGGTTCCGAAATACCCATACGCGGATATCAAGATTGAGGGAGAGTGGACGAAATGATTCGGACTGTTGCTGACTGGTTTCAAACTCATCAGCAACCCTTCACACATCACAATGACTGACTGCAACTGCTGCATGCGCGGACTTTTTTAGGACTCTTTCGGCCTGCAGCTGGAAGAAACCTATTACGTTCCTTAAAATTCTTTTGTATTCTCGCAAATAGATACCTGGTGATACGTAATGATGATTGAGAGGAAAGCATGCGTTCCTGAAAGCTTTTGACCAGAAGCAGTTGTAACAGCTTGCTATGTAAGGAAATTAGTTTTGCGTAATACTGTTAGTTTCGCATAGTACAATTAAAGATAATGTGCCAGAAGGAATATAAACAAGTAAAAGCCAATTGTAAAACACTTGAAGTTGTTTGGTTGTTTAGCTTATGTAGAAATCTCAAGGCAATGTAAAAGTGAATTAGATGCAAGGGAATGAAAATGCATATTACTCAAAGCAAACAAGAGCTTATAGATTGTGGGATACTATCAAACAAGACATAATTCTCTCCAAGCATATTAGATTTGTTGAAACTATTAGTGGCTACGAATTTGCAACAAATAATAAAGTAACGGGTAGTAAATCATAATGTGGGGTAGAATTTGAAAAAATAACTAGAAACAAGTCTCAGTTAAAGTGTATTAGGTGCATGTAGCAATTCAGAAGTTGACGAAACATCCTTGTAGAAATATCGGAAGGGTAGACCAAAGAAAGTAGCTAGAAAACCGTATAGATGTTTGGGGAGGCCAGATTCACAATCAAATAAATATACCAGAAATAACGGAATCCTAACATTATGATGATTCAGTAAAGTCTGATAGTTAAGCTGATAAATCGGTAGAAGCCATGAATGCAGAATTTAAAAAAATTAAAGTAGACATACATGGTATTTTGTAAATAAACAAGAAAATATCAAGTGTACAGGGGGTATCGCGGTGTATTAAGTAAAAAGCAATCATGAGGGTAATGTCAATAGCTTTAAATGAAGGCTTGTAGACAGAGGTATTCCCAAGAAATGAAAAGAACATTCATTACTTTGAGTCCTATGCAGTTGTTGCCAATATGTGTGTAAATATGGTATTGTTAGCATTAGGAGTGTATAACAAGTGGATTATTTTTATTTAGACATTAAAGGGGCGCACTTTAATGGTAATCTAGTTGAAGAAATTTATATGAAATTGCCAACTGGTTATGATGTAGAAGAAGAAGTCGCAACATATTAAGACCTAACTATAGTTAGTGCAACTAATTATAGACTGTAATTATGGGTCAAGTGCTTGAAAAACAAAGAAACTTGTACGCATGCTACATAGATTATGCTGAAGCATTCGAAACCCTTCCCCATTATTGGCTTCTTCAATATTTGGATGTGTACTAGTTCCCCCGTATATCTGTAAAGGAAAATATTCCTTCCACAGAGATATTATACACTTCCGCCAAGGAATTTTCCAAGGTGACTCTTTACCCCTTTATTGTTCTGCTTATCCGTGAACCCCCTGACTACTCTACTAAAATCATTTAATTATGACATTGCTTTTAACAAAAGGAACTCAACTCTTCTTCGTGTCTCGCATCTTCTTTACATGGATGACCTGAAGCTTTATGCAGACACTGAGAGTCATATGCGGCAACTAATAAGCGTGACGGAGAAGTAAACTGACGACATCAAGATGAAATTCGGTTTGAATAATTGCGAGAGTGAATATATTCGAGGTCATATCCAAGTTAGAAATTTGGAAGATGATGATGAACCAAAGATTACCTTCATGGAACCCCATGAAACAGACATATACTTGGGTTTCCAACACTCATTCAGAATCAAACACACTGTTACTAAGAACACACTAATAACTGAAGTGTGTAAATGATTGCATGGACTCTTAAAAACTCAACTCTCGGCGAGGCACGTCGTACAGGCCATCAATTCATTTGTTATTCTAGTGCTGACATTCTCCTTTGGCGTTATTAAATGGAGCAACACCGACCTCGAACCAGAGAACAATTCGAACCGCTATGACTCAACACCGAAAACATGATCCCCATTCAAATACAGAGCGTTTTACCCTTCCAAGATCGCAAGGAGGGCGATGTGTTGTAGATCTCATAAATCTACTCAGCTCTCAAATTGCATCACTCAGACGATACTTCCTGGAACATTGTGAGAGAGTTCAGCAAGCACTGAGCGCAGTTGATAATAACTATAGTCCTCTGAACTTGAAAAAGCTTGTTCCGACCGATCAGCCAATCACTGAAACGGAAGAGAAGATAACCTCATGGAAGGGGAAGGCACTGCACGGAAGTTACCCCCATGAGCTGAGTAAACCAGAAGTCGACATCTCTGCGTCGCACGCATGGCTCCAGCACAGATATCTCTTTCCGAAACCTTAAGCCTTCTTGATAGCTATCCAGGATAAAGTGATGCAAACATTGAACTACAGTAAACACATTATGAGAGATTCTACCATGCATTCCGACTCGTGTAGAAGATGTGAGGCTGCAAGTGAAACTAACCAACATGTGACAAGTGGATGTAGCGGCCACGCAGAGTTGGAATAAAAAAGAGGCATGATGAAGTGGCGAAGCAACCAATTATTGGCATTGAAAACGGGCTTACTCGCTATTTCCGTGCCGTGTTAAAATGTGTGCCTCATGTCGTGCTTGAAAGTAGTGAGCACAATCTCCACTGGGATTGCTCCATTATCACTAACAGACACTTCTGCGGCAACAGACACGATATAACTTACAATGATACAGACAAACAGCAGGATTTCCTTATCGATATAGCAATACCCAATACCCACAACATATCGGGAAAATACCAAGAGATGATCCAGAAGTATACTGCTCTCGCCCATGAAGTCGCAGCTCAGTGGAACATCAGCAAAGTGACAACTGTGCCTATAATAATATCAGCCACAGGAGTGATACCGTAAATGGCGCTTCGAGCACTAGAGTGTCTGCACTTGGATGCCAGGAATATATACAATATGCAGAAGGAAGTCATCTTGAATGCATGCCGTATTGTTAGAAGCCACCTGAATCTTCAATTAACAAACGCACACCTGGTCATTATTCCAGTGAGTGGCTGACATACCGACCAGTAGATACTGTGAATAGTAATAAAATAATAGCTACAATAATAAAAATAATAATGACAAAATCGGTCCTGGCACTACAAAATACCCACAAATATTAATACACAATACCCATAACAAATCGAGAAAATATCAAGAGAAGATCCAGAAGTATACCGATCTCGCCCATGAAGTCCAATCTCAGTGGAACTTCAGTAAAGTGACAACTGTGCCTATAATAATATCAGCTACAGGAGTGACCCCAAAAATGACACTTCGGGCACTGGAGTGTCTTCACTTGGATGCCAGGAATGTATATAATATGCAAAAGTGTGCAATTTTGAATACATGCCGTATTGTCAGAAGCCATCTGAACCTTCAGTAAAGCACCTGGTCATCATTCCTGAGTGTGGTTGACATACCGACCAGTAGATACTGTGAATGATGTATAATAATAATAATAATAATAATAATAATAATAATAATAATAATAATGACAAAATCGGTCCTGTAGAGCAGTCGGTTGCGGCAGCTATTGTTGGATCCGAGGAACCTGCAGGTTGGAGTACTGTGTAGACATGATCATTTTTGGTAATGTTCCCTTCACCCCTTAATATCTTCCTATCATCTCATCATTCACACTTCAAGGCGTAACACACTTGACGGACTGAAGAATGCAGCTGAAAAGCTGATCCTAAAAAAATTATTCACGTTAATCTTGAACCGTTATCAGTAAATTACTCTACGCCAGTATTAATAATAATAATAATAATAATAATAATAACGGTCTGTAAAAAATGGATGTTTGTGTATACTCGTATAGGAACAGTGGGTATATATACCACCAAGTGACCGATTTCTATTAAATGTTTCGTGTTTCGTGTGTTTTTACTTAGAAAATTTATGTGCTATTAATTTTGTTTTAATTCCACTAGATGATGCTGCAGGACAAAAGTGCTCTGCAGGTTTCCATTCAAACTGCGCTCCATCTGGGCTCCGTTGTTGCTGAGTGTTACCATATGGCATAGGGCGACACACAGAGACAACGAATAGAAGGGAGGGACAGGGAGAGGAGGGGGTAGAGAGGGAGGGAGAGGGAGAGTGGGAGAGAGAGGGAGAGAGTGGGTGAGAGTAAGAGAGAATGAGATAGAGTGAGAGTGGGAGAGAGAGGGAGACAGTGGGAGAGAGTAAGAGAGAGGGAGACAGATGGACAGAATGGGAGAAAGAGGGAGAGAGTGGGAGAGTGAGGGAAAAGGTTGAAGAGAGAGGGAGAGGGATGGAAAGAGTGGCAGAGAACGAGAGAGTGAGAGAGAATGAAAGTGAGTGGGAGAGAGACGGAAAGAGACGCCGAGAGAGAGGAAAGAGAGTGGCAGAGAGAGAGAGAGAGAGGGGGTGAGTGGGAGAAACTGGGAAAGAGAGGGAGAGAATGAGAGAAAGAGAAAATGAGAGAGTGGGAGAGAGACAGAAAGAGAGGGAGAGAGAGTACGAGAGGCTGCGAGAGATTGGGATAGAAGGAGAGAGAAGGAAAGAGTTGCAAAGAGTGGACAGAGAGGGAGAGGGAGGGAGAGAGGGGGGGAAATGTGAGAGAGAGAGGGAAAACGTGAGAGAGGGAGAAAGTGGGAGAGTGTAGGAGAGAGGGAGAGAGTGGGAGAGAGAGAAAAGGAATGATGAAGGTAGAACAACGTCTGTGGGGTTCCGCTAGTTATATAAAATCTGAAAACTTACTCTCAGGACCGCGATGTCGCACTCAGGTGTGAACGGGCTGAAGTCAGGGTGGACAAGGGTTTGCGCCACCGCGTGAACGCTGCCTCCGTCTTCGCGTGTGGTCGTGCCGGCGCGCACAGTAATTCCGTCAAAGCTAAACAGAGCGCACAAGAAGTTTGTATTTGTTTTTGTCATGAATCCAAGCATGTTTCTAGTCGTATTATTCGTACAAAGTACTCACATGTCCACGCAGTGGGCAGCAGTCAAGACCCACTCAGAGCTGATGATGGACCCACCGCAGGTGTGATTTCCATCTATCTCCAAGGAGATCTGGAAGCATTTTTATAAACAAACTTTGATAAGATTGGATAAGAAACCAACATAAAAGAAATTTTATGACTTCATTCTGAACAAGAAAGAGTATGCAAGAATTATTGGAACGCAGATATTAAGTAGTTCTGTGCGGAGACATGGAAGTGGATTAGATTTAATTTCAATACTTTGTGACAGAACTTAATAAAGGAATATTAGTTTGATACTTTTAACAAAGTGAAGTATTATTTCTGCGTGTAGTCGAGGCATTCATCATTCATAACATATAATTTATTATTGTGAGATTACCTGGTAAGGGAACTTGTCGATTGTGGTGGTGGTGCCGCCAGTAATGCGGCTGCCCTGTGAGGGCGAAAATTTGGTGTCGGGGTCTGACTCGAAACATCCGTCACTCTGTGCAAGCGTTTCTGAAACTGACGAAAAAAATCTCAGCATATTAACACGAAATGTGTAGAATATTTATGGGATGTCGTTATTCAATGATGCATTCCTTTCGAGAATTCATAGTCGTATGATGTTTTATTTGTATTCCAATGGATACGACTAATTGAAATTGGAGTTTCGTTATTTGTGATAGTATTTTGATCATTACGTATTTTTATTTTCTCGCCTTAAGACTTCTTCGTAAGAAGAGAATGGTATGTAAACGTGCTTCATAAAACGTTGAAATGTCGACAGAAGAAACCTTATTGCCTGGTTCTGGTAAGGATTAAAAAACAAATCTTGTTTCTAAATTTAAAAAATCATCCGCTAACTAGTGGTGTATGTATAAAACATGTTTTGTTGGTTCTTGATACCGAAAAATCGTTTGACGGCAAAGTGCCCGTCTGTCAGTCTGTCGGTGGTCACCACAAGTGCCTAAACCATTCAGCCGATTTCCTTCAAAATTTATATTTCTCAATCCATCTGAATGATCTCTTTGGTTTGCGAGTTACAAACGAAGATTTTGATTTTTGAGGGTAATTCACATAAGGTCTTAACACATTTTAATAATTTTCTCAAAAAAGTACCAATCTGATTAATTAAATTTTGTTTTTGAATAGTGCGAGGGACTTGAAGAGAATGAGAGAATGTTTTATATCTCATTGTCGTTGACATCTCCGAATTTTGGAAAAATGCAATATATATAAACTACAAAATTGTAAAAATATTTTTTTTCAAGCGTAGTATGTCTTGAAAAATTAGATGTTCAAAAGAGGTCGTGCAAAATTACTTTAGGATGTAAGTTCTATTAGTAGTAATTTATATTTGAAATTACCGTAACTTTTCTTCTCAAAATTTTCCACATTTGTTGTTGACACTTTCTCCACTTTTTTAATAGAGGATGGTAAAAAATTTGGTGGTTGTATAATTTTTAGGTGCAATTGGAGTTGGTTAATTGGCGGGTATGAACTAAGCTCTTTGGAGGGAAGTTTCGCTAGTTCGATCCTTGGGATTGGAATATAATTTTTTAAAATTGTCAGTTGCAAGAAAAATAATTGAGAGAGTTATTGAAATCATTTGAACAATTCTAATCGCAATTTAAATTGGTTAAAATAAATAAACAATATGTAAATAGAAATGTATGAAAAAAAAGAAAGTTAGCGCGAGAAAACGCAGACATTTCGCCTGAAGAAACCCTATTGCGGGGTTATGGTAAAGGAAAAAACAAAAAATTCTGCTGCTAGATTTAAAAACAAATACTCTTATCTAGTGGTGTAGCCAGAAACCATGCTTTCTTGGTTCTTGATACCGAAACATCAAATGATCGGCAACAACCGATTGACAGTGTGTCCGCCTCTAGTCAGCGCTAGCGCGTTAACAGTTAAGCTGATTTTGTTGAAAATTGATGCTCGCAGATTGATCTGAACGATCTGGTTTCTAACAGAAATATTGGTTGTTGAAGGTTTTTTACTTTCTTGCAATTTCTAACATACGAAGAGAAAGAACTGTAATCGAGTGTGCCGAAAAACAGCGAATTTTCAGCACAAAAACTCTTATTACCGGGCCCTAGTAAAGAAAAAGTTTATAAATTTTGATGATAAATATAGAAAAAATACCCTGGCACTCGGTATAGCCAAAAACCATGTTTAGTGGGTCCTTGATACCGAAAAACGATTAAAGGAAAGACGTCTGTCTGTCCGTCTGCACAACGTTAAACCGGTCAGCCGATGTTCTTCAAAATTGATATTCCCCAATCGTTTGCGCTGATGTCGCGGACTCAGCAATTTAAAACCAAAATATTATATTGCGGGTACATTTCATAAAACTTCTGAGACATTTTCAAAAATTGTGTTTCGATACTATTGATTATATTTTCATATTGAAAAGTGCAAAGGTCATTTACGAGATTGCTGCAGGGCTCATTCATTTTGGCATCTCCAATTTTTGGGAAATTGGAAACAAAAATTTTAACTTTGAAATTTAAGATAGAGATATTTGTCTCAATATCTGTTGTACAATATCTCTTCAAAAAAGTAATTAACAATTTTGTTAAAACAAGAAGTTTCGGGATTTTTCCGTTTGAAGTTTTTAAAAAATTCTCAAAACCACTCCAACTGTTTTTATTATATGTTGTTTATATTTTATGTTGAAATGTGCAAAGGTCGTTTACAAGATTGCTGCAGGTCATTTTTACTTTGGCATTCTTAATTTTTCGCAATTGGAAAAAAATTAAATTGAAAAATAAAAAAGGGATTTTTGTCTCAATATTAGTGTTACAATATCTCTTCAGAAAAAATAAAGAACAATTTTTTTAAAACAAGAAGTTTTGCGTTTTTTCCGTTTGAAGTTATAAAAACATTCTCAAAACAACTCCAACTGTTTTCTTTTTATTTTCTTCACATATATAATAAGTAACAATAAGATATATGCGCAAGTCTCATTTTCGGGTAACGCTTGTTTTCTAGAATTTTGACAAAACCATTTCAAAACAACAAAATTAAAGGTATGGAATTTTTACCACAGACAAAGTTTCTAGTAAAAAATAAGTTCTTTAAGAAAGTCGTGTACAGTTTTTTGAGAAAACGAGTGATTGTTGTGTAATTTCCGCCCAAAATTAATGAAGTAAATACAGGTTTTACCACCTGCAGGTATATAAAATTAATTTAAAATAAATTATAAATTCCTATTAAAATCGCCAATTAAAATTATTTTTTTCTTTTCTTACTTTTTTGCTTTTTACTCAATATGTATTCTGAATTTATTGATGTATTTCTTTTTAAGCAATGCGCTAAGTTTAATAGTAATATTACAATGGCACATTGATTGAGAGGCACTTAATTAGCACTAGTTTTGTTTATATCAATTTCTCTCTTCCGAGAAACCTGAACACTCTATGTTGAAAAAAATAAAGCTTTTCGTATCTGATGTGTGGATGTTAGAAGTCGGTAATGAAATAAAACTCTATTGGTACTGGTATCTTACGACGAAAGGCACCTCCCGAATGAGCAAACAGAATGTTTGTATTTTTTTGATGTCAATTTCATGCATTCTAATTACTATATAGATATCATTAGGATAGCAAATGCTCATAGTTTAGATAACGCTGCACTGGCAACAGTGCATTGTTCACTTTTTGGTTGAATTGGACGTTTTGAAATGAGGGCTGAGGTGTCAGTGGCGCAGAAAATGCAATATTTGAATTTTACGTTGCTGTTTCTAAAAACGCGTGAAAGTATGTGCAGTTGTAGCATCTCTATTCTTTCATGTATCGGGCATTTTCCGTTTTGTGCCTTTGCGCGACATGCGGCATTTCTTTGGCAGAGTGGTCGGCATGTTCACTCAAAGGACTTGAGTTGGAGTCTCGGAGCTGCAAAATCATTTCTGCCTGAAAACATTGTTATTGTAGTAGTTTCAATGTGTTTATGTAGTAGAATATTGTTGCGCAACATTTAGAATCAATGCGAGAAAAAAAGGTCTTTGTCAGCACCACTAGTAATTTTCCTGTTCCCTCTTGACTCTTGGAAACATGTTGACAACCTAATCGGGTGTAGATTCGCGCCATTAGAGTTGCGGGCAATATATACTCACCCAAGGCGACACTCAAAAACAACAAGGAGCTGATGAGTCTAGGCATGTCGAAACCTTCTTTGTCCCAGCACACGAGAGGTAATTCAATGATCATGTATAGTGCCCCGCACTGGCTATTTGAAGCAAAAGTCTCTGAGGATATTGCCTACATTTTAATAGAGGTTGTGATCTGGTATTCATTGAAACTGACAAAAGAACATTTCTTTTATGGCTTCGAACTCTTTGTGGTTTAAGTTTTGATTTATTTCACTGATATTGTTCGCGTTTTAGTAGTTTTATTGTGTCCCCCTCCCACATGCCGCGCCGCTGCCGCTCTACATCGGTTTTTGTAACGTGGCGAATCAAGATCAGTTCTCGCGATTCACCTAGAGGTCTTTTCGGCTAGCGTGTTTTTTTTCCAAACACGCATCTACCACCAGCGGGGCACCGCACCCGTTAGGAGAAGCTCTAAGCGTCCGCCCGGGGTGCCGATAAGCATAGTAGTGTAGTGCATGTAAGTGTGTGTTAGATGTGAGAATAGGAGAAAGAAGAGGAAGGAAAGATCGCGTGCATTCTGTAGACCATTTGCGAGGGTACAGCTCCGGAACGCGCCCGGAATCGGTCGGTGAAATAACGGGAAACTACCGATTACAGCACCAGCCTCTAGTATTTTCCTCAAAACGGTGACGTGAATAATCTCTTAAGCTGGTTTCGAAACTTCTAGCTCCGTCAGGTCTCGAGCTTTGGAACTCCTGGTGGAGAAAGGCGTTGGAGAGACATCGGTTTATGTCCTTGGCCACCATTACCAGTTTAATTAACTAATGTAAAAGGAAAGAACCATTAATTAAATAAGTATAAAAAATTAAGACTTCAGTCACCTTTTGAGAAACAGCCCTCACCAAACAAAGCGCAGATTCAAAAACAAATAGATATCTGCAATATTGATTTAAATTTATATATTTCAGGGCTCTATCCTGCTTTTTGCCCTTTATCCTTACAATCAAAGAAAAAGTTTGTCTGAAGCCTCCTGGTATTTCAAGCACCGAAATATCTGAAAGCTAATACAGATGTTATCGCCTGATCTAATATTCGATACAAAACAAAGGCTTATCTTTAATATTGCACGGAGAGAAGTATTTATATTTATTAACTATTGAAAGTTAGAGTTTTTACATGGGACTTTTTGATGTACGCCTGAAAGAGACCAAGCTAATACTCGTGAACCAAACAAAAAAAAAATATTTTAAGATTTCGTGATGTGAAATGTGTGATGATAGCGATCGTCTCTTTGCAACTATAAGCTCATTTTAATATTGGAAATAAGGATAACAAAAAGCTTTTATCGCGCTGTTATCGCCGAGCAGTCACATAACAACCCCGCGCGTTCTGTCTTTTGACCTCACTTCGTTCAACTGCGTCCTCCTGGACACTCGGTAGCGCAACGTTACCTGCGTTGGCTAGGCGGTTGACATTTCCACTGGAAAGGGGGCGTTGGCGAACTCTCTGCGCCGCCAGGGCATCAATGTCAGTGTTCACTTCCTCTCAATTGTCACAGGAATGTCTTTGTCTATTGGTGTAGTTACAATATTAATATGATATTGATCAAGAAATCAAGATGCTTTGGAAATTTAGAATAAATATTATTTTATCTTATTTTATTGTAAGTCTGCCAATCAAATAATATGTAATTTTAATAGTATTTAATGATGCTAGTGCATTTCTAAATTCTTATCTTATTTTGAAAAAAGAAGGACACTCATTTACAGATCTGGAATTTAGTGGAACATTACATTTCAACGTAAAAATGCCAAAACCTGAAATATCGAACGAGATGTATGAACATTGAGAGTCTAGTGAAGAACGAAAATGAAAAACACATGGATTTTCTGTTTCCTAACTGATTTGTTTAAGTTGTTAAATAATGTTGTTAACAATTTCTTAATAACAATAAAACTTCAAGATATTGACGATAATAATAAACATCACAAGTTAAGGATTATCGATTATACAAACAATAATAAACAATAGCAAATGATTCATATATTATAGTATTCTTCTGTGCTTCATATCATGCTCATATTACTACTCTATTTCAAAAACCGAATTGTCTTACTGCATACTGACTTGTAGTTTAAACATTCGTGGAGTCCATTTTCTCTTAAGGGCTTCAGTAGTATAGATCACATGAAGATTACATTTGAAAATATATTTGATTGTCAGGAGCCATTATCCCGACAAGGATTAAAAGAAAATAAAAATAAAAGTCTATTAGACAGATGAAAAAAAATTTACATGCCGAGTTCACTCTCAGAATGCGGTTACTACAGAGACAGATTTAATGATAAAATATTGAAATTTTGGACTTTTATTCTTTCTTAATGTTAGAGATTTTACACGTTGTTCTTGGTTTTATAGAAGAGATATCGTGCATTATTTTCATTGGTGTGTCTTCACTATAGGGTGGTTATCTTCTCTTGCTTCAAGAACAATAAACATTTTCTCCAATATAGCAGTTCTAAGTTAATGTACTAGGCAGTGTTACTCTGCCAGGAATGGTGCTCTGCGAGGATGAGCAAATACAGCAAGTTTTAACTTAATCCAACTTTGTTGTGTAGTTTTCCGAAGAATGATTCTACTATATTTCAATTTCGGTATTAAAACCATTTGACCAAAGGAGCTTTTGTTAACATGTTTCAGCAATTATTTGCCTGTGATCGGTATGACCTCTGATCCCTGTAATAATTGAAAACCATACTAAGTTAATTATGAAATTGTTATTTATTTACGAGATTTTTATGATAACTTAATTTGGAATATTTTTTCCATGAAGACATGATGAACATAGCACAAGAGTAACAATTATATATCAATTTTATAGTAATTTTAGTTTACATAGAACAATTATTAATGAATCAAGTAATGTGAAGCAAATGTTGGAAGTAACGGAGAAGTCAAATCCACATCGCTGGCTTAGACGCCAGTCACAGAGGTGATCCAGGGGCGGAGGTAGACCACGTTGGTGTAGATACCTGGCTTGCATGGGCGGGCGCATCCTTCACCCCCGGACACAAGGCCCACCTGCTCGCCGCCAGCCACCAAAGCGCCGCCCGAGTCGAAAGTACAGGCATCCTTGCCCCCGTCAGCGTAGCCAGCGCACAACATGCGAGGGGTGGCGTGACTGTACGCCCACTTGCAGGTGTCTTCAGACAAGATGGGAACAGACACCGTGCGCAGGGGAATAGAAAGATGAGTTCTATTCTGTAAACAATGCACGTGTTACTGCGCTGCTCTCCATGATGCTGTTGGTGCCACCAGGGTGGGAAGGCCTCCTACTTACAGAGAAGAGGCCCCAGCCGGCGACGTTTGCGACAGTGCCAGGACGGGGCATGCAGTTGGGTAGGCGAATGGGCTGCACAGAGGCGCTAAAAGTGAAATTGCCTCTGATCTGAAAACACATCTAATGTACAAAGGTATTCTTTGCGTAACTTTATAAGAGGTAAATACTATATTTCCAAATGCTATAGACACGTAAATTGGATTATTCTCTTCGGATGTTTTGTTTTGTAAATATTATTTTCTAATTGAATCAGCCAAGCATCATTTTAATTTAATTTTAAAGTGATACGCACACATACACAAACACACAAAACAACAAAAAATGTAATCAAGGAAAAAGCCTCATGTGACTTGTGAGACATGTTAAGATTTTTTAAAACAAAATATATTTCCAATACAATATGTTTACTTTTGAGTCCTTACGCGGTAGGAAGAAAAAGTTTTGTTATAAAATAAAAAATAGTTTATAATCAGGGAATTTTCATGAGAAAATCTCTTACTGCGGGCTCCTGGTAGCGAAAATGTTGATAAATGTTGTTTGAGTGTATAGTACATTATTTCCTCTAACACGTTGTTTACTGGGAATGGATGTTTCGTGAGTGTTTGACAACGAAAAATCGCTTGTCGGCAAAACGGCTGTCTGAGATCAATACTACCGATGTGAACATTTGGCCAAATTTCGCCAAAATTGATATTCCTGGACGATTTAAAAGATCTCTACGACATTTGTTTTTGAATTTGATATTTATATTTTTGGGAGTACGCTACATAAAGTTACGTTACATGAAGTACGTTAACTTATCACATTTAAAAAAATATTTCTAAACCGGCACCAAATTTTTTAATTAAACTCTCTTCCGAACGATTAAAATTCGGGCGAGGTTCATTTTCGTTCTTTCTCTGATTTTTTGAAAATTGCCATATATATTTCTCTAAACGATTTTCCAGAACTATAGTATTGAAGATAGAAAATTTCTTTATGGATAAAACATGTGTTTTCTAAAGAGAACTTTCGATAAGCTGATGTAAAAATTTTGGGAAACATGAGTGTTTTTCACGTAATTTGATGTGAAATATAGGCAATTTTTCAACAATGTTTTTCACAAATCTCGCTTAAAAGCTTTCTAAACTTTCCTCCTCGTATGCACGTATACAATGAAAAAACTGTTAATTTTTTAAATGTAAATGCTAATGTTTGTCCGTCTGTCTGTTAGTGTGTGTGTGTGTGTGTGTGTGTGTGTGTGTGTTATGTGTGTAAAACACTAGCGCTTGCAGGATATTTTAAAATGAAAATTCTCTGTCGATCTGGTTGACTTTTAATTTTGCGCGATTTTGAAAAATATTCTTTATACTAGGGCGATTTCCCTTGAAGTGCCAGGGACATATTCAAAATTTTCTATAATTTAATGTGTGTCGATAAATGTTCTTTGGTCATCTAGAAATGATCGAGGTCCTCTGTCTTGAAATATATTTAAATTGTCTAAACATCAATCTGAACATAAATTAATCATGCCCTACGCTGGTTTTAACCCTCTGCAATATCCTGTTTATTTATTTTGGTGGCAGCGAGGCAGAGAGTGCGGATAAACCGAAAGACTAAAGATATAACAAAATAACTCGTACGAGAACGTCTCTGCCGTTGTTAGTTATTATGTTGTATACTAGTAATTATTTTGAATTAAGTGCAACATCGTTTCCTGGCATTGCTAACATTGGTAAATCGTGTATTCAACTCTTCTCGAATTAAATTAATTCTTGTGGACGTCAACATATAAATACTTACTCTGATGACAGCGATGTCGTAGTCGTAATTATTATTCGCATCTCTGTACCACTTGTGGGGAATGAAGTCGGACACAGGGTAGTCCCAGCCTTTGGAAGTTCTGTTTGTGACGCCTGCGCGCACAGTGTAGGCGTTAATGTTGTTGTTTCTGTAATAAACCATAATTTTGGCTTATTCTTGGCAAACAATAGCAGTGACAACTTTCTAATCGTATACTCACATGCGACAATGTGCTGCAGTGAGGACCCACTGGGAACTGATGATCGAGCCACCGCACTGATGTACCTGCAATGCTACATCATCTCCTACACGCACAGAAACCTAAAAGCAATAACACGAACTGAAAGTACAAGAGATAAATCCCTAATGAATGGTTACTTTGTGTTCGCAGGCGAGTCTGTTTCAATGATCAATAGTATTGTAAGAATAGTACGACTTATATTCGGTGAGATGGCAGGTTCCCTCCCTTGCTGGAAAGTGGGATCCGTCGATTGCAAATGTTTGCTCATTTTTCAAATATCCCCGAGTGGGACACCGCCCTACCTGGGACAAACTAAGCTTTCAACTAGCCTCCCGACGTCTTACTGTTTGTGTAAGAGAAGAGGTGGGACAAGAATGAGGGCGGAATGATCGCTTGCGTTCCGTATTCCATTTGTTAAGATGTTGTGGCATTTGGGTAGGAATGATGGGACAAACGTCTTACGCAATCGCCGATCAGCGCAGCCGGTCGCCCGAATTCTACTCCAGACAGTGATTGTTATGTTTGATTTATCGTCTGCAATACATTGAAGAGGTAGAGCGAACACGGAACTCTAAATGTTGCTCAAAAATGTTTAGAGGTTGCTCATTTCATAGAAACGTCTAGAAGAGTAGTTTATACGGTAGGTGTATGTATCGCGTGTGACTGTCTGCATTGTATTATACGTAGGACGTAGAGATGGCTCAGGGCATCGACTGATGTCACTGCACTGCGTCTTGAGTGGGTGGTCCTAGGGTTCCAGTCCTGACGGTGACGGAATTTTCGGCACGAGCTGCGTACTTAAGTCGAATTTAGTCGCTGTGTGGAGGAGAAGTCTATCGGCCTGGTGCTCCGATCGGTAGTTTTCCGTGGTTTCTCCGATCAACACATTGAAAAGAACGGAACAGTATTAACACACGGGCCAGAGACCGCGAGCGATCCTTTCTATCCTACTCCTCACACACACGTACTCGTGTATCCACTACACTACCTCACATGACGGGAGGCCAGAGCTTCGCCAGCATTCGCCATTCAGCGAGGGAAGACCACCGCCACCTCACGAGGAATAATATGCACTACACTTACAGGACCACGAACCTAGGAGTTGATTCGTCCGTATCACATGATTAATCAATAAATCAGTGGATGGGCAATAAAAAACACAACTTTATATAATTAGAGAAAAGAATCCATTTATTCAATAAACACAATACCGCATCAAACAAACATGAGCACTCAATGAAGAAATTGAGTGCTCGAGAACAATACGTTATAGTTTGGTTGTTTGATATATCATTGTCTTTAGAGAACCATAGGACATATTGAATTAAGATGTGGCTGTAAAACTGCTATAGCGCTGAACCATCTCAGCCGGTAAGAGTGCTTGCTAGCAGAACTGGGTAGAATAAGTTATTTTTAATAGTTAGAGCACGTGTGAATATGCGTCTTAACATCACTTGCTAGACATAGTCCGATTTTGAAGAGAGAAACCGAAAGAGCATTTCGGTGTGTCCGAGCTGTGAGAGGTAGTTACCATGTAAGGGAATTCTCCAATGGATGTGATGTGGCCTCCGATGATCCTCTTTCGTCTGCCAGAATGCGCTGTCGGCGCTCCCGCTTCGGCGGGCTCGGGCGCGAGGTGGAGGTTGGTTCCCGGAGCCTGCGCGCCCCCGTTGGCCGCATCAGCCCAGGGTCGTCCGAAGCGCCGGGGTCCAACCCGCCCCCCGGAGCCCCTTCAGGGGAGAGGGCCGCCGCCGCGCATTCGAACAAACGAATGTTAGCGCGCGCGCGTCTCACGCGAGCTCTTGAGGAGAGTAGTTTACGTAGCCAGGGCGCCAAGCAGGTGATTCTCGCACGAGTCGGGTTGAGCACAGGGAGGAGACGAGAGCGGGAAGCACCTCGCCCCGTGTGGCGCAATACATTTTAATACGCCGTGAGCGAACGTAATGCGCGAAGGAAAGAAATGGAAATAAAATATCATATAACTAGAAGTACCTTACTTGTACCAAAGTAAATGGATTCCAGTCAGTGTCGTATCACTATTGTTTGTAAATAATAAACAAAGGCGACGTCAAGACGAAAAACAATTGCGAATCGGAACAGATGTTTCCCACTCTTCGCTGTGTTTTCAGACGCTTCGAGCTCTTTCGCACACTATGAAAAAATTATCGGTTTCCCGCAAGGAAAACAAGTTCGAAATACCGCATTTCGCGCACGGCATGTTGAAAATAATTTTTAGAAGCAAAGTACGGAGTAGGTTACACACTAACGTAATGTCTAAAATTATTATTTTAGAATAAGTTCGTGTCATTGTATTCCCTGGCGATTATAGGATTTCTGCCAAACTGTTTTTTGAGATTACTTTAGCGATCGTTGTAACGAACATCCGCAATGTACTACATCTAATAATACAAACAAAAGTGAAGTATTTTTGTAACTATGTCTAAAAATATAAATAACAGCAAATAGCGTGTTTTGGAAACCGAATCACCGAATTTTCAAAAACAAATATGAAAATAATCGGATTTGGAACGCAAATTTCCGAAATTGCTCATGTTGTAGTATAATTTGTGAAATTCTGCACCGTATTTCTACAATCATAGACAGAGTAGCTGAGAATTGATTTACGTTTTCCCAAAACTATCATTACTTGCTCTACCAGGTCAAGGTTTTGCAGTTGGAAGCTTGAATATTTGGAAACGTGCAATTTTTACAAATCTGCAATTTTTTGTGCGCTACAACAACAATTTTGAAGATAGTAATATATGCTTTAATAAATTCTGTTTCGTAATAACAGATTTTAAATACGTACGAGCTCTATTTTCGAAAATAATAGTAGATATCGTGTACGTTTCAACGAAAAATAGTCGATTGAAGAAACAAATTTAAAATCCGTTCCTAATATATTCCTAAAATGTTTTCCGATGGACAGTAAAAATATATTGCTAGTCCCATTTTCGTCAAACTCTCTGTTTTTCCGAAAATTGAAAAAAAAAATTGATTGCAATCTTTTTGAAATATTTCTCACACCGTAATTTTCACTTTCCCAGCCATTTGTATACATTATTGCATTTGTAAGTAGAAGTGCTTTAAATGACGTTGAATGTTTAGAAAACGCAAACTGTTTTTGTGTAGCAGAGTTTCAAATTTAGCTTTTACAGTGACGCATATTCTTAAAAATATATCCAAAGTTTTCAACGAAAATTTCGATATTAGACGAGGTTTTATTCTTCTATAATATTCATAAAGGAATATTTCGTTTCTCTTATTATGAAAATTTTTTTTAATACACCCTGGGCAGTAATACATGGCAGACAGTAAGAGTATGTGGCAAGTCCGAAAAGTTAGCCACACAAAACAAATTAAAAAGAACTAATACGAGAAGGTCTGTGCCATTCAGTATCACCACTAATTCATTCTGAGCTTGAGCGCCACGGGTAACTTGTATTCACCAAAGGCGACTGCAAACAAGCACAAGAAACTGATGAGTTTCAGCATGTTGATTGCTTTTGGAACAATGTGACCATTAATTTATTCGCTGGGCATTTATAGTGCTTTAGAATGCCGGTCTCAGACACCTAACGACAGAAACATTACTTCGCGGTCACATTTTCTGAAGTAAAGTTACGGTTATAGGGGGAATTTAGAGTTGGAGCTCATTCCGTTACTAAATTTCGAAAGTAATTTCATTCTTTAAGTTTCCTTGTTTGAAGCTTTTATCGGGTCGGCTAATGTTTTTTCATTACTATATGGACTTTTAATATATAGTATGTCATAACAATATCACTATCATCATTTTTTTTTCATTTCTTTATTTGACTCCAGTAGTTACATCTTACTCCGGGTCTATTTATCCAATGGAAGTAAGATTACAGTATGACATAATTTCATCTGAATGATATTAATTCCTATGATCCAGACTTCCAGAGAATTTATAGAACTTCATAATGCAAAAACATCTTACGAATATCTATGTTCTTTTTTTTTCCAAATCCTTCTCTCTCCCTCGAACTACTGAATATTTAGTCTGTGTCGCAATGCTGCATTCTCACATAATTAATCCATATATCTCAAACCACCATTATTCCCTGAAATCATCAATTGAAATAAATGAAATATTCCTCCTAGCTTCATTAAACTGAGCCCATTTTTTACTTACTGTCGAATAATACAAAAAATTACTGATAACTGGTCATTCCCAAAATTTAAATAACTGTGTACTGTGTAATTAACATCCACCAAGGACAAAGCCTTTTAAACTAGAGTAATTTGTTATAATAATTAGGAGAGGGGATATTGTGCGTATTGAAATCAATAAAATTAATGACGTGTTGAACATTTTTAAGTCGGCCCTGACTTTTCGATATCACATATTCATGTTATCTACTAGTACCCAAGAGGAGTATTCAAGCAAATAATTAAATTCTATAAAATACGATTTTTCAGAAACACAAAACTTTATTGTTGCCAAAAAGTTATTATCTTTTCAAACAATGTAATGTGCTGTTCTGCTTACCATAATAGTTACAATGGTCTACGTATACTATTTTTAAATCTGTTTTTATAATTATAACGATAATGCCGGTTAAAAGTTGGACAGGTTTGCTTTTTTTTGGAAAATTTTGACATGTTTGCATTTACATAAAATAAAGCTGGAATTATCGTCACATTTTTTGGAATCATTTATTTCAATACATTCTGTACGCAAGTATTTTATTTTTTCAGATAAATCTACTACATATATTTCAGTAACTAATGTAACTTTTCGACAATCACATATTTTGTCCAATCACAATTACCATTCAGTTATTGGCTATCCATTACAGTTTGACTTTCAGTGTTTGGTTCATCAAGAATAAAAGAATTCCATTCGATGCTAGGAGTATCTGAAGACCCCTCTCTTGAATTATCTCTAAGTGTTTCGTCAATAGACCTGCTATACTAGATCTATTTGCCAATACCAACCTGCTTCAGCTCATGAAGGATAAATTGTAACATATTTATTAATGAAAAACCACATTTCCGAAGGGACAAATATTGCTGGGCGGTAACTATGGCTGTATCAATCTTCTTCCCTTTCATTGTTTTCTCAATAATGATAAGCTTCCCATTTAATATGTTCGGCACCATCCTTGCACATACAACTCAAACTACTCTGACACATACTACTCTTTCTGTGTCCTTGAGATCTCAGTCTTCTAAAAAATAACATAGGACGCTGTTGTGAAGACATCATAGATGGAATGAAACACATGCCGGAAGCTGTCACGTGATCGTGAATCTTGACATCTTGTTGCTTACAGATACGTGTTCTTTATTGCTTACAGCGACGCGGTGGATATATTGGATTTTACCTGAACCTCTTATGTTTACAAGTGAAATTATTATTGATAAATTTATTTTTGCTGCTTCACATCAGGACAAAAGATGCAACTGAAAATCATTAGTGTTACTCCAATGCTAAATTTCCCCCCCGATGGACATGTTTGTTGTTGCATGAACACTAATTTAATATTTTACTAATTTCAATCAGTCCTTTTCAATTGTCTGTGAAGAATATCTCCTAAACCGTTAACAGTGAGTTTCCCAATATAGATCTTCTTTGACTCATCAGGCTGCACTAAAGGTCCTGTGGATTTAAAACGTACTTTTGAACATTTGTGAAAGCGTTTACAGGCAGCCTCACGGATATTTTCAACATTTTATAAAAAATGGTCTGGATTATTTTATCATTCTCTGCAGCAATGTTATTGAACCAAGAGATATATTGTAATTTTCTTTTCAAGACAGATTTTTTAGATGAAAAATCTCCGATATATGGAGCAGTATTACAATATTTCATTTTTAATACGTAGGTACGTAGTTTTGTGAGAAAGTGAAAGTTCCAACGGAGGAAGGATTTCCAACCCAAACTTCAGAGTGAAGTCGAATTCAACTGCTCTCTAGAGGGTATTCTAAGACCGGCTGATCTAACATAGATTTCTATTCTTTCTCTGATAAACCCTAGTTGAATGTGCGAGCAGTACCCAAACAAACGGACTATGCGCAATCTTACCTTTCTCATCCTGTCTGTCTTTTCCAATTACTTACCTACACTTACCCTTGACTTCCCAATTCACACATGTCAGGGGACCAGGCAGGAGCTTAGAGCGTGTCCCGGTATCCCGCTGGAGGAAGACATTGATATCCCCCCACACCACCAGGGGAGGAAGATCACTTCTATCGTGGTCGTTAGATAAACCGACACCACCTAGATAGATCTATCTCAGTGACGCCGAGTAACCGCAGCTCCCAGGAGTAATTTGCACTCCACTCCACTGTAATTTTCTTCCCGGTGGATGATAACTCATTCGTCTATATGTGCAACACAGCCATCGTTCACTGTTATCACAATGTGCGAAATTGAGTGACACGCGCGGCACAGCTGTCATCTTGTGGTACGTACACTAGTAACTTGGAACTTCATAAATATGAAAATACTTAAATAAATACGAAAAGAACTAAAAATGTAAGAAAGCTGGATAATGAAAGCACTTCTTTTTTCCACTTTTCACGTTTACATTCTTGAGCATGCAAAAATCGATTTCCAAACAGGAGTGTTTAACAATTTAATCATATTAAACTTAACTAAATCCTACTCATATAAACATACCAAACAGTCGCCTTTTATTGTTCATATATATTCCCCTACTAAACAATTAATAGAGCAATTGCAGAAAAAGAAGTGAATACAAATCATACTGAGTTTGTAGTGTTTTAAACTCTAAAATTTAGAGGGAAAATATGGAAACGTTAGGAAAGTTCAAGGCCGAATCAAATTTTGTTGTAAAATATTATGACCGGCATTTTTTACCTAATCGAGAATGATCTTAAATTAGGATTGGAAATTAGAATAAGGTAATACCAGTTCAAACATGGTTGGGTCACTAGCGTGTCCCATCCTAACGCTGCATCCCTGCGTCGTCAAACCACTGAAGTAAATTTTTTGTAATCGACTGTAGCTTCTTTTACCTAAATATATATAATATTTTTATATAATTAATATCCAGTATTACCCTTAGTATAGAGAGAAATATTAATTGCTGCGGCACAAAATGCTATGTTTTAGATAACAAATCGTTTTGTAGGTCGCTTAAATCTTAGAAAATATGTTTTTCTTGTTTCCTACATGTAGTACATCAGTTTTCTTAAAACCTGCGTATAAAAAATTTACACCACGTGGATACTTATAACGAGAACATAACGTATTTACTTTATCACTGCTTACGTAGTATAGAGAAATAATTTTAAAGCTGCGAAAAATAATTGTATTTTAACAGAAAATATCTTATTGCCGGTCTTTGTAACGAAGTAGTGATTTACTTCTAACTAATGTACATGCAGCTTGTGACATGAAAAATGCAGAGGGTGGTGTAGGTGCTCTACCAGATATATCCAAAGCGTTTGACACTGTTCCTCACGCGGCGATTCGGTGGGCTCTGTCCAGGAAAGGGATCCCAGACGCCTTTACCAATTTGGTGATGGACTCTTACGCCGATGTCTCCTCCGTCATTCAGCCCCTCGAAGGGAATTGAGGTGCCAATTCGTAGAGGAGCAAAACAGGGAGATCCTTTGCCTCCCTCCTTTTTCATCCCATCATTGAGTTTCTGCTTGAGGAATTGGAAAACATGTCGATTCTCGGGGAAGCGGACGGACAAATCAGAGTGGCAGTCAAACAGTGCCTACATCTGCATGTGAGTACTGCAGATGGCTTATTCTATCTGGCCGAGAGAGATGGCTGCGGCTCGCCCAACACGTTCCTAGATTGCGCTGAACCTAGGATTGCCATTTCAAACACGTGCAGATTCTACTTGCAGATGGTTTAGATCTAGTATTACAATAGTTATTGATAATAAAATAGTACGTAGGTACATAGTTTTGTAAGAAAGTATAAGCAACTTTGTAGTGTATCTGGTCAATCCTGGCTGAAGAAACAATATATATATATATATATATATATATATATATATATATATATATATATAATAAAATCTTTTGTCTTCCTGTATTTGCAAAATTGGGAGTGTATTCCTGAATTAAAGCTGTGTAAGAGCTAAGCTTTTAAATAATATGTTTATAATCGGTTTAAGTGAATAATTAGTTATTAATGGTGAAGCAGTCAACTTGAGTTCTAGAGTTGAGAATTGTTTTAATCAAAGTATGTGTGATAAGTTTTTACTTCTGTTTTCAGTCAGTAGTTATTCGGTATAGAAACCTTCATATCTTAAATTTATACATACATAACATAGCTTCTTGTCTGAAGGACATTAACAAGAGGTGTGTGTGCATGACCTGAAACTGCAGAAACCTTGTTTTATGAAGATAGGACAGCACTACATATCGTGAATTTCAATAACGCTTCTTTCTGTTCACTGACGGCTCCTTACCTGCTGGAAAAGAGAGTGCATGGCATGTTGAAGGTGAAATTGATTCCAGAAATGACGCGAAGTATACTACTGTCTACTTTGGTAATTGCTTAATATAGCTGTGTGGTTGTGGAATTGTGTATTTCAAGTGATATGCCACAGTATATACATTGTTGTTAATGATCCATTCAGAACGATAATTGTCTGTTCAAAAGTTAGATGATTTTTTTACAGCTTTTAAAACTAGTTAGTGAAATGTATTCTTCCACCAACCACATGGGCTGGAGCGTAAGGTGTCGTGGAAGGGTCTACGTATTAGTCCAGGGCTTGTAGTTAGACATACGGATAGTTTTCTCCAGTGATTTACATTGTTCGAATACTGTCTCTATAACGAATGTTAGAGGAATCTATACAATTCGTGTAGAAAAAATGGGAACGTGTTTGGGTTATAATTAAGTCATGTATGTAAATCTACCTGTCATAAATTCTGAATTTCAAAGAAACAGTGTTGTTTTCTTTCAATATGTTCTTAATTAAGAGTGCAAAATATTAAATTGCTACAAATTTATGCATTTAAATAATATTTTTAAAATGAACTCTAGTATATTGCTTTCATTTAATCTATATAAATACATTCATATATGAACATTTTCCTTTGAAGGAATGAGGGAGTTTCATGGTACAAATACAGGTTAGCCAATGTTTGAGTAAAGATTATAATTTGTGTGTGTTTGTCACCCATAATTTCCCTCGATTCTGTTTTGCATCAATGTGTATCAAAAAATTGCTTTCGCAAGTAAAATGACAATAATGAAACTCATTTCTTAATATTTGAAAACCTAATCAATACCTGTTACAGATATCATTAAGTAATTCTGGGTATATGATTTATCTTTGGGTTTTCATCTGCTGTTCATTTAGGAACTTTATGTGCTTTTGAACATATCATTTGAATTCAAGGTGAACCTACTACCCAGACAGGTCCATGTGCTATTAACAACAGGTTGTTCAGCGTCTCGAGCTGTTTAATTACCAACTCAAATAATGTCGATATATTCAAGAAATATTTACCACTTACAATTGATATTTTCCCCAATACAGCATGTCTTACGTAATGCATCTTTGTTGTGATGATTTCCGAAGAAAAATTCTTCTATATTTTAATTTCAGCTTTAAAAGTACTGTCATTTTATTTGAGGAAAGCAGCATCTGTTATCTGTTTTAGGAATAATTTTCGTCTAATCGTTATATGAACTGAAAACCATACTAATTTATTTCTGAAATTATTATTTATGAGATTTTTTGATAAGTGAATTTGATAAATTTTTATCCAATGAGACTCAAGATAACCTCAACACAAGACTAAAATGAATACATTTATTTTAGACTGATTTTAGTAAATAGAGTGCAGTTAATGGAGAAAAAAATGTGTATGAAGCATAGAGAATTTTCCCTAAGAAAAGTACATTTAACGGGAAGAGTCAAAGCGATTATACTACCCGTCAAGTGTCAAAGCGGTCATACCGCTGCTTTAGACGCCTGTTACACAGGTGATCCAGGAGCGGAAGTAGACCACGTTGGTGTAGATACCTGGCTTGCAAGGGCGGCCGCAGCTAGGACCCGCGGATACAACGCCCACCTGCTCGCCGTCAGCCACCAAAGGGCCGCCCGAGTCGAAAGTACAGGCATCCTTGCCCCCGTCAGCGTAGCCAGCGCAAAACATACGAGGGGTGATACCATCGTACGCCGACTTGCAGTTGTCTTCAGACCAGATGGGAACGGACACCACACGCAGGGGGATAGACAAAGGACCATCCTCCTGCAAACGGCACATGTTAGCGCGCTACCGTCCATGATTCTCTTGGTGGAACCAAGGCGGCAAAATCTTCAACTTACAGAGATATAGCCCCAGCCGGTGACGTTGGCGACAGTGCCTGGAGGGGGCATGCTGTTGGCTAGGCGAATATTCTGCTCATTGGCGCTAAAACTGAATTTGCCTTTGATCTAAAAACAGAAAAATCTGATGTATGAAAATATTCTGTACATAATTTAACAAGACTTAAACTTAAAGAACATAACAAGTTGTAAAATTAATAATTAATACAGTACATATTCGGAAGGTAGATTAGTTTTTTTACGTATGGTGAAGATACGTAAACAAGAATTTTCTCTTCAGAGATATTTCTTTTAATTCTTCTGTTCTTGCTTCAGGAGGCAAGCAAAATTGGAATTAAATTTTTATGTAGTGCCCCAAAACATGTCAAGACAAGCAAGGATAACTTTACTAAAAAATGGCAAATCCAGAAATATTTAATTCAAAATATCCCTGTAGGATTGCTTTCGAAACAACAAATGCATTACCTTTTTCAAATGTTTTATTTTCTTGCCGCTTCGGACAATTAATTTTTAAATATAATGTTTGTGTTCATCGCTTACTATTCGTAAAACCGTAGTATCTGAAAAATAATATACTGGAACTGAAACTTACATTCTTTAAATACAACAATAATTAAATACTCGAAAACAGTCAGACGTCAACAACGTTATTAATGTCACTGACTTCAATTCTTTCGCAATTTCTAATTTAATCATTAACTCCAAATATTTCGTTCTGACGCAACGTAAAAACTCAAGATTATCAATGAAGGCAAGTTAGGCGAAATTACTACAAGAGAGGTATTCTGACCATGAAATCCAAATATCTACGTTTTCAAATGACGTCTTTCCGATTTAATCTATCCAATGATTGTAATTAAAAGTTACTAAAAATTAATAACTAAATAGACAATCAATGAACATGGGTAAGTGATATAATATAGCCTAGTTTTTTTGCATATTACAGTTAAAAGAAAAATAGGGCACACTGCGTGCATATTCATTAAGATCGGATCCTAGAAAGAGTCCTAGAAAATAGACTGGTCTTGAGGTCGAAAAAAAATTAATCAAATTAATAATTATTACAAATGAATCACCTGGATATTAGTTCTGGAATGGTTTCTCATGTCATTCATTCAATTTTTTCCCTAGCCCATGGTTGGTGTAAATATATTTCATTAATTTTAAGTAGAAATACCAAAAATAAAGCAGAAATAACGGAAAAACCATTTGTTTTTTATAAATATTGTACCTAACTTTACCTAAAGACCTAATTTTCTAGCACAGACTTTGTCTTTGGCAAAAACCTCTATCTTTTAAATCGTAGTATTAATTTTTTTTATTTTAAAAATCGTACACTTCCATTGCAAATGACGTAAAAACTACTCGATGTTCAGAAAATTTGTGCATGACTTTTTTAAAAGAGCTAGTTATTTTACAACTCAATTTGTCTGAAACAAACATCTCTATCTTAAATTTTGAAGTTTTCATTTATTGAAAAATTTTCGAAAAATCGGAGACATCAACAAAAATATGACTTGCACAAATCTCATAAACGACCTTTGCACTATTTTGAAATTTTGAAAATGACCTAGGGGCTTAATGAAAAGTATTCCCAGAATTAAATTTTCGATTTTAAATTCCTGAGATGAGCTAGAATGATTGGGGTATATAAATTTTGGAGAAAATCAGCTAAACTGTTTATGCGCTAGCGTTATGCACAGAGGGACAGACAGACACAGATCATGTAAGCCTTTTTTTGAATGCCATGAAGATGGAATGTCGTAATAAAAACAGCTTTCTCTTTTTAAATTTCTCACTGATTTTTTGCTGTATCACATTTGAATTTATAATTTTGTTATATAGTTTTTATTGATTTTAGATACATTTTCTTTTTTCCTTTATTATTTATTTTATTTCTTAATTCCAAATATTTAGACCTCTGGTTTTCCTCCGTTTATAATATGTCTCTAAAATGTCTTCAGCTGCTTTAATTATGTGGCTGCATCAGTGGTCTCTGTAAGCAACAGTTTGCTTCTCTGGGATGCACTTGCGGCAGGTGCAGCTGTAAGTGGAGATGGATGGGTGCTGCTATGTGCGGCTGTAGTAAATTCGGGGTTATCCCCGATCAGGGCCCGCCTGTTCAGCTCCTGATCACCACCGGCTCGCATGCCGTCACCTCCAGCGGTGGCTCCGAAGGTGCCCTGGCGCTCCCCAGGCAGCGGCTGCTTTTCCGAGGCCTTACGACGCATACTCCGTGACTCCATATATATTGCCTCATAAATTCAATTTTGTGAAAGAGATTGCACATTATGATGCACGATTTTTTTGGACGTACCTAAACGGATGTTCCTTTGCTAATGTAACTGTAGTTGCGATTTATTTATTTCATTCTTACCTCGAGTGCGTGGGCGAAGGAAGTGTCGTGCCTCAGCAGTGACAGGAGGTTAGGCAGGAGGGGCGACATTTGTAAATAAATGAATAATGGGAGAGGTAGTACAGGGATTAGGTTCAGGGGATACGGTAATTGTGTCCAAATATGCCCCGGAGGATGGAAGAGAACAAGTGTTGGTATTGATATATATTTAGCAGGAGGCCTGCCGAGGTTGTGAAATGTAGTGTTTAGCATAATATAGCATGTGCGACGAATGATATCTGGAATTACTTGTATTGAAAACTGAGTACCAAGTGGAGCGTGTCCTCGAAGATCTGCAAAGATAGCAGTCTCCATAAAAAGATAGACAACTTCTAAAACCTCAATACCTAAAATGAGCCGCAAAGGTCAAGTGCCAATTACCAGAATTACAACGGAACATACGAGGCTACCTCTCCCTCACTTAATAAACAAATATACTCTCCCAAATTTGTAATATATTTAATGTAAAAATAACAATAATACATTATTCGCGACTGTTATATATACACCTAATCCCGCCAATCATTCTTACAGAACTTTAATATAGACGCGTTACTTTATTCAAGTACACTACAAGATAAAACATTTCTAATTCTGTAAATTAATATGTCTCTAACGAACTGTAATACTGTTTTTGAGTATACGTAATGTGTATATTATAATAACATATAGTGATATATCTTCAATCATCTTATTGAAAACTTACACAAAAGTCACTAACAACCTCGAAGTAATGCGACAATAGAAACATTTTTTTGTGCTTCTTTGGCGTTGTAATTGAATCCTGAACTTGATGAATACTACTATCACATTTATCAAAAACTGATCAATGGAATTTATCCATACTTCCAATTAGGTCAAAATTGTTTTAAGTTTTTATATAGGTCTTAATAATTTTGGGACTTCTTCATTTACATCATAACCTGGTGGTAATTTCATATAATTTTTTTAACTAGATTACCATGAAAGTGCACCACTTAAAGGTCTAAATAAATACAATCCACCTGTTATACACTCCTAAAGCTAACAATACCATAAATACATACATATTGGCAGAAAGTGCATTTGAATCAAAGTAATCAATGTTTTTTTTCTTTTCTTGTGAATACCCCTGTCTACAAGCCTTGATTTAAATCTATTTACATTTCCCTCAAGATTGCTTTCTACTTAGGTGACCGCAATCCCCCAGTACACTTGATATTTGCTTGTTAATTTACAAATTACCATGTATGTCTACTTTAATTTTTTTTATATTTCATTTACGGCTTCTACCGATTTATCTCATTCAATATCAGACTTTACTGAATCATCATAATGTTTAAATTCCATTATTCCTTGTACATTTATTTGAATGTGAATCATGGCCCCCCAACATTCCATAAAGTTTTGTAGCTACTTTATTTGGTCTACCCTTCTGATATTTTTCATTGGTGTTTCGTCAACTTCTGAATTGCTACATGCATCTAATACACTTTCACTGTGACTTGTTTCTAGTTATTTTTTCAAATTCTATCCCACATTATGATTTACTATCCGTTACTTTATTATTTGTTACAAATCCATAGCCATTAATAATTTCAACAAATCTAATATGCTTGGAAAGTATTATGTCTTGTTTGATAGTATCCCACAATCTATTAGCTGTACTTTGATGTGAGTAATATGCATTTTCATTCTCTTGCATCTAATTCACTTTTACATTGCCTTGGGATTATTACATAATATAAACAACCAAACAACTTTAAATGTTTTACAATTGGCTTTTACTTGTTTATATTCCTTCTGGCACATTATCTTTAATTGTACTATGCGAAACTTACACTACTATCCGAAACTAAGTTTTTTACATGGCAAGCTGTTACTACTGCTCCTGTTCAAAAGCTTTCAGGAACGCATGCTTTCCTCTCAAACATCATTACGTATCACCCGGTGTCTATTTCCGAGAATACAAAAGAATTTTAAGGAAATTAATAGGGTTGTCCTAGCAGCAGTCCGAAACAGTCCCGAACAATTCCGCGCATATGCAGTCTAGTATTGGCCGTTCCAGCAGCAGCAGCAGTCAGTGATTGTGATTGTGAAAGGTTGCTGATTAGTTTGAAACCAGTCACCAACAGCCCGAATCAGGTCGTGCACTCTCCCTCAAACTAGATATCCGCGCGTGCGTACGTCGGACTCCGAGTTCTCGCCAGCGCCAAACTTTGACAACGCTGCATTTAGGTTTCCGTCAGGTTTCTGCAAATTTGTTTTGTGTTCCCCTCTATATATTTTGAACCTGCTTTGTTTTACATTTTATTGATTCTTCGGTTTCAGTGACATCGATGTCTTTCGGATTTTTCTCGTGGAATTTGAAATTTAACCCTGCTTTATTTTACGTTTTATTGATTCTTTGATATTGGAAACAGCTATCTTTCGGATTTCCTTGTAGATATTACAATTTGTGGATATTTCGACAGTCTTTGTTCTTTATTCTCTTCCTACGCAAAATGACAATTAATTCTTCTTCCGAAGATATGGAAGATTGAGAAGAACCTGTCCAACCGCTATTATCACTCGTTTTAAAAAATACAATAAACTGAAATCCTAAAGAATAATCAATAACAATAGCACAAGTCATGGTTGACCGGGTTCTAAACTCGTGATTAATAGCGAGGTCAAAAAAAAAAATAATAAGCGAGCAAATATGGAAAAACGTAATTTAATACCAGGAACTGACCAGGACCAGATCGCTTTGATTTTTGCCCGCTATACGAGAATTGTGACATCTGGAGAATCCGGTGAAACGAAAGCAGCGGCACCTAGAGACTGATTCCTGAACCTACTTGTCCCAGCAGATCCCAAACCGAGGCTCGTTTTGACTAGTGTGCGCTCGCGCATGCGCAGAGGGAGACGACGTAAAACAGTCCGGGATTGTTTGCTCGAACAAATCTATTAGTTCAGGAAAAAAATAGAAAAATAATCAGGATATTTTTAACACAAGTAACAAAATTAAAGCAATGTGGAATATAGTAAATCATACGACCACATCATCTCGATATTTATTAGAAAATTTTGTTTTAAAGGATAATGAAAATTAAGCCAGTAATTTCTAGAGACCTCAGTCGCAGGCAGGCAATGCACAAGGATGAAGTGGACTACAGAAATAAATACCATCATCACGCGTGAATACGACACCACTACCAAAATTGAGATTGACACTACGGTCAACCAAAAAAGTTTCATCAAAGATTTCTTCACCGTTTCCCTCATTTTGATGTTAGTGAGCAAAGAATAGCTGACCTGCGTCGAGTAATTGTTCAGAAAAATCTCCTCTTTGCACAACTTTTGTGAGCAATCAAGGAAGGAGTGGGAAAAATGCTTAACTCCTCAGAACCTAGTAATCTGAGGGCAGTGGGGATATCAGCTCTGCAAACTCAGGATGACAATGAGACAAGCCTGTCAGAAAGTATTGATGATGAGAATAGTAAAGACGTGCAAATTCACAATGAATTTGCAGTCGCACAAGCGGAATTTGTAGGAACCTACCCTATAAACTGCTATCTCATTCCAAGGCAAAAATTCTCGAAGAGATTAGCAAGAGCTCTCTGCTTCCTCAATGACAAAGTACTGCCACAACATGTACAACAATGACCATCACTCGAAGAAGTACACTAGCAAATTATTGTGCAGCAGTTGTGGCTTCAAGATGTAGCTATTTGAAGCTTTTCAGCCGCGTGGCAACTGCCCACAACGATTGAAGTGGAAAAAGTTTGTCTCTTTGAGAAGGACAACTGGTGATTCGTATAGAACGCACTTGGAGAGGTATTGGAAAAGTCACACAATTTCAAAAAAGAAATTTGTAAGGAAATACCACAAAAACGGAGAAGAAAGGTAAATAACATCCTTATTAATAAAAAATACATACGAAGCACGTATACATACACGAGCCCTTGAATTCAACAATAACAGAACATCTTGACACCCTACGACAAAAGCTTTTGGCGTTGAGAAAACGCCTTTGACGCTACAGTAATATCACTATGGGAAAGCAACAGAATACTTTTTTAACAGAAACCAGAAGCATTCTACAGGAATGTTTCAAAGGAAAAGGGCTTCTAAGTGATATGAAAGTGTCAAAGCTTCCCTCAATTACACAGATAGAGGAGTTGTAGACCTGGATTTCAGGGATGTAAGGAGCAACTAATTATAGACTATAAAAATGGTTCAAGTGCTTGAAAAACAAAGAAACTTGTACGCATGCTACATAGATTATGCTAAAGCATTCAACAGTCTGCCCCATTATTGGCTCCTTCAATGTTTGCATGTATACAAGGTCCCCCGGTTTATCCAATACTTCCTGAAAATCGCGATGACTCGATGGAATACAAAACTGTATATCTTTAATGGAAAATAATCCTTCCACACAGATATTATACACATCCGCCGAGGGATTTTCCAGGATGACTCTTGAAGCCCTTTATTGCTCTGCTTAGCCGTGAACGCCGTGACTACTCTACTAAATTCATTTAACTATGGCATCGCACTTAAAAAATGGAACTCAACTCTTCTTCGTGTCTCGCATCTTCTTTACATGGATGACCTGAAGCTTTATGCAGACACTGAGAGTCATATGCGGCAACTAATAAGCGTGAGGGAGAAATTACTGATGACATCAGGATGAAATTCGGTTTGAATAATTGCAAGAGAGTGAATATATTCGAGATCATATGCAAGTTAGAAATTTGGAAAATGATGATGAACCAAAGATTACCTTCATGGAACCCCATGAAAAAGACAAATACATGGGGTTCCAACACTCACTCACAATCAAACACACTGGTACTAAGAACACACTGATAACTGAAGTGTGTAAATAATTGCATGGACACTTAAAAACTCAACTCTCTGCTAGATACGTCGTACAGGCCAGCAATTCATTTGTTATTTCAGCGCTGACATACTTCTTTGGCATTATTAATGAAGCAACACCGACATCGACAAACTCCAGAGGACAATTCGAACCGCTATGACTCAACACCGTAAACATCATCCCCATTCAAGTACTGAGCGTTTTACCCTTCCAAGATCGCAAGGAGGGCGATGTGTTGTAGATCTCATAAATCTACTCAGCTTTCAAATTGCATCACTCAGACGATACTTCCTGGAACATTGTGGGAGAGTTCAGCAAGCAGTGAGCGCAGTTGATAATAACATATATACACAACCGTGTGACCGATTTCCATTAATAGTCTCGTGTTAAATATCTACGTCTACGTGTGTTTTTACTCAGAAAATTTATGAGCTATTAATTTGGTTTAATTCCACTAGATGGCACTGCAGGACAAAAGTGCTGTGCATGTTACCTCAATTTCCATTCAAACAGCGCTCCATCTGGGCTCCGTTGTTGCTGAGTGTTACTGTATGGCGTAGGGCGAGACACAGAGACAACATATAAACAGAGAAAGGGAGGGACAGGGAGAGTAAATTAACACAGAGAGAGTGAGAGAGATGGAGAGAGAGGGAAAGAGGAAGAGAGGGAGAGAGTGGAAAAGTTTGGGAGAAAGTGAGAGAGGGAGAGAATGAGAGTGAAAGTGGGAAAGAGAGGGAGAGGAAGGTAGAGAGTGGGATAGAGTGGCAGAGAGAGAGAGAGATTGGGAAAGAGGGATAGAAAACAAGACAGAGAGAAAAGGTAAGATGAAGGAATAACAACGTCTGAGGGGTTCTGCTAGTTATATAAAATCTGAAAACTTACTCTTATGACCGCGATGTCGTAATCAGTGTTGAACATGTCGAAGCTAGGGTGGCTAATGATTTGCGCCACCTCGTAAACGCTGCCTCCGTCATCGCGTGTGGTCGTGCCGGCGCGCAAAGTAATTTCGTCAACATAGCTATACAGAGCACACAAGAAGTTCGTATTTCCATTTGACATGATTCCCAGCATGTTTCTAGTCGTTTTTTTCGTTCAAAGTACTCACGTGTGTACGCAGTGGGCAGCAGTCAAGACCCACTCAGAGCTTATGATGGACCCACCGCACTGGTGATATCCTTTCTTCTGCAAGGAGATCTGGAAGCATTTTTATAGACCAAACATGGGTGATTTGATAAGAAACCAACACAAAGGACATTGTATGACTTCATTCTGAACAAGAAAGTGTATGCGAAAATTATTGGAACGTTGATATTTAGTAGTTCTCTGCGGAGAAATGGAAGTGAAGTGGATTTAATTTCAATTCTTTGTGGCAGAACTTAATAAAGGAATATTAGTTTGATACTTTTAACACATTGAAGTAAATGAAAATATTTTTTTCTGCGAGCTGATGAGGCATTCATCCTTCATAATATATAATTTCGTATTGCGAGATTACCTGGTAAGGGAACTTGTCGATTGTGGTGGTGGTGCCCTCAGTAATGCGGCTGCCCTGTGAAGGCGAAAATTTGGTGTCGGGGTCTGACTCAAAACATCCGTCACTGGGTGCAAGCGTTTCTGAAACTGACGAAAAAAATCTCAGCATATTAACACGAAGTTTGTAGAATATTTCGGATATTCAATGATGCATTCCTTTCGGAAATTCATTGTCGTATGATGTTTTATTTGTATTCCAATGGATGCGACTAAATGAAATTGGAGTTTCCTTATTTGTGATAGTATTTTGATCATTTCGTATTTTTATTTTCTCACCTTAAGACTTCTTCGTAAGAAGAGAATGGTATGTAAACGTGCTTTATAAAACATTGAAATGTCGACAGAAGAAACCTTATGTCCTGGTTCTGGTAAGGATAAAAAAACAAATCTTGTTGCTAAATTTAGAAAATCATCCTCTAACTAGTGGTGTATCTAGAAAACATGCTTTGTTGGTTCTTGATACCGAAAAATCGTTCGACGGCAAAGTGCCCGTCTGTCAGTCTGTCGGTGGTCACCACTAGTGCCTAAACCAATAAGCCCGATTTCCTTCAAAATTGATATTTCTCAATCCATCTAAATGATCTCTTTGCTTTGCGAGTTACAAACGGATATTTTGATTTTTGAGGGTAATTCACATAAGGTCTTAACACATTTTAATAATTTTCTCAAAAAAGTACTAATCTGATTGATTGAATTTTGTTTTCGAATAGTGCGAATGACTTGAAGAGAATGGGAGAATGGTATATATCTCATTGTCGTTGACATCTCCGAATTTTGGAAAAATGCAATATATACTAAAAAATATAAACTACAAAATTGTAAAAATATTTCTTTCTCAAGCGTAGTATGTCTTAAAAAATTAGATGTTCAAAAGAGGTCATGGAAAATTACTTTATGATATAAGTTCTATTAGTAGTAATTTATATTTGAAATTACCGTAACTTTTTTTCTCAAAATTCTCCACATGTTGTTGACACTTTCTTCCCTTTTGTAATAGAGGACGGTAAAAAATTTGGTGGTCGTATAATTTTTAGGTGCAATTGGAGTTGATTAATTGCCGGGTATGAACTAAGCTCTTTCGAAGGAAGTTTCGCTGGTTCGAGCCTTGGGCTTGGTATATTGTTTCTTACAATTGTCAGTTGACAAAGAAAATTATTGAGAGATGTATTGAAAACCATTTGAAACAATTCTAATCACAATTAGAATTGGTTAAAATAAATGAACTGGCAGAAAGTGCATGCTATTTTTGAACTTTAGACTAGTAAACAATTTTTCACATCTTTCAGTGAGTCAGTATGAACCGATTTAATGAAAATAATGAATATGTCAACATTCAATAAAAGTAGAATATAACCAGTACCCGTGCGTCTAACTTAGACATCGCTAATGGCTCAGCAATTATTGTTACTTTTTTTTGTTACGAACCCTGTGTTGGAAAAAAGTTATGTATATAGAAAAACATGAAGAAAAAGAAAGTTAGCGCGAGAAAACGCAGATTTTTCGCCAGAAGAAACCCTATTGCGGGGTTATGGTAAAGAAAAAAAAATAAATCCAGCTTCTAGATTAAAAAGCAAATACTCTTAACTAGTGGTGTAGCCAGAAACCATGCTTTGTTGGTTCTTGATACCGAAATATCGATTGATCGGCAACAACCGATTGTCAGTGTGTCCGCCTCCACTAGCTGCTAGCGTGTTAACAGTTAAGCTGATTTTGTTGAAAATTGATGTTCCCTGATTGATCTGAACGAACGTTTCTAACGGATATATTGGTTGTTGAAGGTTATTTACTTTCTCGCAATTTCTAACATACGAAGAGAAAGTACCGTAATCGTGTGCCCGGAAACAGGGAATTTTTTGACACAAAAACTCTTATTACCGGGCCCTAGTAAAGAAAAAGGTTATAAATTTAGATGCTAAATATAGAAAAAAATACCCTGGAACTTGGTATAGCCAAAAACCATGTTTTGTGGGTCCTTGATACCGAAAAATCGATTAAAGGAAAAACGCCTGTCTGTCCGTCTGCACAACGATAAACCGGTCAGCCGATGTTTTCAAAATTGATATTCCTCAATCGTTCTCGCTGATGTCGCGGACTTAGCAATTTAAAACCAAATATTATATTGCGGGTACATTTTATCAAGCTTCTAAGACATTTTCAAACGTTTCGTTTCGAATTTATTGATTAATATTTCACGTTGAGAAGTGCGAAGGTCATTTACGAGATTGCTGCATGTCTCATTTACTTTGGCATTTTCAATTTTTCGAAAATTGAAAAAAAATAAATAAACTTCAAAATTTAAGACAGAGATTTTTGTCCAAATATCCCGTTCTCTTCAGAAAAAGTAACGTACATTTTTTTGAAAACTAGAAATTTTCCGTTTTTTCCGTTTGAAGTTTTAAAAAAATTCTCAAAACCCCTCCAACATTTTTCTCTTTATTTTCTTCACATATATAATAAGAAACAATAAGAAATATGACACAAGATTCATTTTCGTGTAATGCTTTTTTTTAAATTTGCCAAAATCATTTCAAAACTACAAAATTGAAGGTATTGAATTTTTATTTAAGGCAAAGTTTCTTGTAAAAAATAAGCTCTTTAAGAAAGTCGTGTACAATTTTTTTCAAATACGAAAGATCGTTGTGTAATTTCCGCCCAAAATTAAATATGTAATTACAGGTTTGACCACCTACGGCTATATAAAATTAATTTAATTTTAATTATAATTTCCTATTAAAAGTGCCAATAGAAATTATTTTTATCTTTTCTTACTTTTTTGCTTTTTACTCAATATGTATTGTGAATTTGTTGCTGTTTCTAAGTATGTGCAGTTGTAACATCTCTATTTTTACATGTATCGGGCAATTTACATATATCGGGCCTTTGCGCAAGATGCGGCACTTCTTTGCTATAGTGGAGGCATGTTAACTCAAAGGCCTTGAGTTCGAATCTCGGACTTGCAAAATCATTTCTGCCTGAAAACATTTTTATTGTGGTTGTTTTAATGTGCCTATGTAGTAGAATATTGTTGCGCAACATTTAGAATCAATGCAAGAAACAAAGTGCACCACTAGTTATTAACCTGTTCCCTCTTGACCCTTGGAAACGTTTCAGAAACACAAGAATGTGCTCGAAATAAAAACGTGTGTAGTTGACTACCTAATCGGGTGTAGATTCGTGTCCATAAGGGTTGCGGGCAATATATACTCACCCAAGGCGACACTCAAAAACCACAAGGAGCTGATGAGTATAGGCATGTCGAAATCTTCTTTGTCCCTGTACACGGGAGATAATTCAATGATCATGTATAGTGCCCCGCACTGGCTATTTGAAGCAAACGGCAAGGAGGATATTTGCGTACATTTTAATAGAGGTTGTGATCTGGTATTCATTGGAACTGACAAAAGAACGTCATTTCTTTTACGGCTTTGAACTCTTTCTGGTTTTATTTGTGATTTATTTCACTGATATAGTTCGCATTTAGTATTTTTATTGCTTCCCCCTCCCACATGTTGCGCGGCCTCCGCTATACGTCAGTTTTTGTAACGTGGCGATTCATCTAGAGGTCTTTTCTGCTGACGTGTTTTTTTCCAAATACGTACACCACCAGCGGGGCACCGCACCCGTTGGGAGAAGCTCTATGCGCCCGACCGGTCTGCCGATAAGCATAGTAGTGTAGTGCATGTAAGTGTGAGTTAGATGTGAGTATACGAGAAAGAAGACTATGACTTGAATAATCTATTAAGCTGGGTTTGAAACTTCTAGCTCCGTCAGGTCTCGAACTTTGGAACTGGTGGAGACAGACGTTGGAGAGACATCGTTTATGTCCTTGGCCACCATTACCAGTTTAATTATAAATGTGAAAGGGGAAGAAAAATTAATGAATGAAGTACAAAAATTTAAGACTTGAGTCACCTTTTGAAAAACAGCCCTCACCAAACAAAGTGCAGATTCAAAAACAAATAGATATCTGCAATATTGATTTAAATTCATATATTTCAGGGCTCTATTCTGCTTTTTGCCCTCTATCCTTACAATCAAAGAAAAAGTATGTCTGTAGCCTCCTGGTATTTCAAGCACCGAAATATCTGAAAGCTAATACTGATGTTATCGCCTGATCTAATATTCGATACAGAACAAAGGCTTATCTTTAATATTGCACGGAGAGATATATTTATATTCATTAACTGTTGAAACTTTGAGTTTTCAGAAGGGACTTTTTGAAGTACGCCTGAAAGAGACCAAGCTAACACTCGTGAACCAAACGAAAACAAAGTATTATATGATTTCGTGATGTGAAATGTGTGATGATAGCGATCGTCTCTTTGCAACATCTCTCTCAATAGTTACAGGAATGTCTTTGTCTATTGGTGTAGTTATAATATTAATATGGTATTGATCAAGAAATCAAGATGCTTCTGAAATTTAGAATAAATATTATTTTATCTTATTTTATTGCAAGTCTGCAAATCAAATAATATGAATTTAAATAGTATTAATGATGCTAGTGCATTTCTAAATTCTTATCTTTTTTTGAAAAAAGAAGGACACTCATTTACAGATCTGGAATTAAATGGAACATTACATTTCAACGTGAAAATGCCAAACCTGAAATATCGATCGAGATGTATGAACATTGAGAGTCTAGTGAAGAACGAAAATGAGAAACACATGGATTTTCTGTTTCCTAACTGATTGGTTTAAGTTGTTAAATAATCTTGTTAACAATTTCTTGATAACAATAAAACTTCAAGATATTGACTATAATAAACATCACAAGTAAAGGATTATCGATTATACAAGCAATAATTAACAATAGCAAATGATTCATATATTATAGTATTCTTCTGTGCTTCATATGATGCTCATATTACTACTCTATTTCAAAAAACGAATTGTCTTAATACATACTGACTTGTAGTTTAAACATTCGTGGAGTCCATTTTCCCTTAAGAGCTTGAGTAGTATAGATCACATGGAGATTACATTTGAAAATATATTTGATTGTCAGGAGCCATTAGCCCGACAAGGATTAAAAGAAAATAAAAATAAAAGTCTATTAGACAGATGAAAAAAAATTTACTTGCCGAGTACACTCTCAGAATGCGGTTACAATAGAGACAGATTTAATGATAAAGTATTGAAATTTTGGACTTTTATTCTTTCTTATTGTTAGAGATTTTACACGTTTTTCTTGGTTTTGTAGAAGAGATATCGTGCATTATTTTCATTGGTGTGTCTTCACTATAGGGTGGTTATCTTTTCTTGCTTCAGGAACAATGAACATTTTCTCCAATATAGCAGTTCTAAGTTAATGCACTAGGCAGTGTTGCTCTGCCAGGAATGGTGCTCTGCGAGGATGAGCAAATACAGCAAGTTTTAACTTAATACAACTTTGTTGTGTAGTTTTCCGAAGAATGATTCTACTATATTTAAATTTCGGTATTAAAACCATTTGAGCAAAGGAGCTTTTGTTAACATGTTTTAGCAATTATTTGCCTGTGTTACCTCTGATCCCTGTATGAATTGAAAACCATACTAAGTTAATTATGAAATTATTATTTATTTACGAGATTTTTTATGATAACTTAATTTGGAATATTTTTTCCATGAAGACATGATGAACATAGCACAAGAGTAACAATTATATATCAATTTATTAGTAATTTTAGTTTTCATAGAACAATTATTAATGAATCAAGTAATGTGAAGCAAATGTTGGAAGTAACGGAGGAGTCAAATCCACATCGCTGGCTTAGACGCCAGTCACAGAGGTGATCCAGGGGCGGAGGTAGACCACGTTGGTGTAGATACCTGGCTTGCAAGGGCGGCCGCAGCTAGGACCCGCGAATACAACGCCCACCTGCTCGCCGCCAGCCACCAAAGCGCCGCCCGAGTCGAAAGTACAGGCATCCTTGCCCCCGTCAGCGTAGCCAGCGCACAACATGCGAGGGGTGGCGTGACTGTACGCCCACTTGCAGGTGTCTTCAGACAAGATGGGAACAGACACCGTGCGCAGGGGAATAGAAAGATGAGTTCTATTCTGTAAACAATGCACGTGTTACTGCGCTGCTCTCCATGATTCTGTTGGTGCCACCAGGGTGGGAAGGCCTCCTACTTACAGAGAAGCGGCCCCAGCCGGCGACGTTGGCGACAGTGCCAGGACGGGGCATGCAGTTGGCTAGGCGAATGGGCCGCACAGATGCGCTAAAAGTGAAATTGCCTCTGATCTGAAAACACATCTAATGTACAAAAGTATTCTTTGCGTAACTTTATAAGAGGTAAATACTATATTTCCATATGCTATAGACACGTAAATTGGATTATTCTCTTCGGATGTTTTGTTTTGTAAATATTATCTTCTAATTGAATCAGCTAAGCATCATTTTAATTTAATTTTAAAGTGATACGCACACATACACAAACACACAAAACAACAAAAAATGTAATCAATGAAAGAGCCTCATGTGACTTGTGAGACATGTTAAGATTTTTTAAAACAAAATATATTTCCAATACAATATGTTTACTTTTGAGTCCTTACGAGGTAGGAAGAAAAAGTTTTGTTATAAAATAAAAAATAGTTTATAATCAGGGAATTTTCATGAGAAAAACTCTTTCTGCGGGCTCCTGCTAGCGAAAATGTTGATAAATGTTGTTGAAGTGTATAGTACATTATTTCCTCTAACACGTTGTTTACTGGGAATGGATGTTTCGTGAGTGTTTGACAACGAAAAATCGCTTGTCGGCAAAACGGCTGTCTGAGATCAATACTACCGATGTGAACATTTGGCCATATTTCACCAAAATTAATATTCCTGGACGATTTAAATGATCGCTACGACTTTTGTTTTTGAATTTGATATTTATATTTTTGGGAGTACGTTACATAAAGTTACGTTACATGAAGTACGTTAACTTATCACTTTTAAAAAAAATTTCTAAACCGGCACCAAATTTTTTAATTAAACTCTCTTCCGAACGATTAAAATTTGGGCGAGGTTCATTTTCGTCCTTTCTCTGATTTTTTGAAAATTGCAATACATATTTCTCTAAACGATTTTCCAGAACTTCAATATTTAAGATAGAAAATTTCTTTATGGATAAAACATGTGTTTTCTAAAGAGACCTTTCGATAAGTTGATCTAAAAAGTTTGGAAAACAAGAGTGTTTTTCACGTAATTTGTTGTGAAATATAGGCAATTTTTAAACAATGTTTTTCTCAAATCTCGCTTAAAAGTTTTCTAAACTTTCCTCCTCGTATGCACGTATACAAGGAAGAAACTGTTAATTTTTTAAATGTAAATGCTGATGTTTGTCCGCCTGTCTGTTAGTGTGTGTGTGTGTGTGTGTGTGTGTGAGTGTGATGTGTGTAAAACACTAGCGCATGCCGGATATTTTAAAATGAAAATTCTCTGTCGATCTGGTTGACTTGAATCTCAGCGATTTTGAAAAATATTCTTTATACTAGGGCGATTTCCTTTGAAGTGCCAGGGACATATTCGAACTTTTCTAAAAATTAATGTGTTTCGATAAATGTTCTTTGGTCATCTAGAAATGATCGAGGTCCTCTGCCTTGAAATATATTTAAATTGTCTAAACATCAATCTGAACTTTAATTAATCATGCCCTACGCTGGTTTTAACCCTCTGCAATATCCTGTTTATTTATTTTGATGGCAGCGAGGCAGAGAGGGGGGATAAACCGAAAGACTAAAGATATAACAAAATAACTCGTACGAGAACGTCTCTGCCGTTGTTAGTTATTATGTTGTATACTAGTAATTATTTTGAATTGAAGTGCAACATCGTTTCCTGGCATTGCTAACATTGGTAAATCGTGTATTCAACTCTTCTCAAATTAAATGAATTCTTGTGGACGTCAACATGTAAATACTTACTCTGATGACAGCGATGTCGTAGTCGTAAGTATTATTCGCATCTCTGTACCACTTGTGGGGAATGAACTCGGACACCGGGTAGTCCCAGCCTTTGGAAGTTCTGTTTGTGACGCCTGCGCGCACAGTGTAGGCGTTAGTGTTGTTGTTTCTGAAATAAACCGTAATTTTGGCTTATTCTTGGCCAACAATAGCAGTGACAACTTTCTAATCGTATACTCACATGCGACAATGTGCTGCAGTGAGGACCCACTGGGAACTGACGATCGAGCCACCGCACTGGTGTTCCTGCAGTGCTACATCATCTCCCACACGCACAGAAACCTAAAAGCAATAACACGAACTGAAAGTAAAAGAGATAAATCCCTAATGAACGGTTATTTTGTGTTCGCAGGCGAGTCTGTTTCAATGATCAATAGTATTGTAAGAATAGTAGGAGTTATATTCGGTGAGATGGCAGGTTTCCTCCCTCGCTGGAAAGTGGGATCCGTCGATTGCAAATGTTTCCTCCTTTTTCAAATATCCCCGAGTGGGACACCGCCCTACCTGGGACCAACTCTAAGCTTTCCGCTGGCCTCCCGACGTCTTAATGTTTGTGTAAGAGGAGAGGTGGGACAAGAATGAGGGCGGAATGATCGCATGCGTTCCGTATTCCAATTGTTAAGATGTTGTGGCATTTGCCTAGAAATGATGGGACAAACGTCTTACGCAATTGCCGATCAGCGCAGCCGGTCGCCCGAATTCTACTCCAGACAGTGATTGTTATGTTTGATATATCGTCTGCAACACATTGAAGAGGTAGAGCGAACACGGAACTCTAAATGTTGCTCAAAAAATGTTTAGAGGTTGCTCATTTCATAGAAATGTCTAGAAGAGTAGTTTATACGGTAGGTGTATGGATCGCGTGTGACTGTCTGCATTGTATTATACGTAGGACGTAGAGATAGCTCAGGGCATCGACTGATGTCACTGCACTGCGTCTTGAGTGGGTGGTCCTAGGGTTCCAGTCCTGACGGTGACGGAATTTTCGGCACGAGCTGCGTACTTAAGTCGAATTCAGTCGCTGTGTGGAGGAGGAGTCTATCGGCCTGGTGCTCCGATCCGGAGTTTTCCGTGGTTTCTCCGATCAACACATTGAAAATAACGGAACAGTACTAACACACGGGCCAGAGACCGCGAGCGATCCTTCCTTCCTATCCTACTCCTCACACACACGAACACGTGTATCCACTACACTACCACACATGACGGGAGCACAGAGCTTCGCCAGCATTCGCCATTCAGCGAGGGAAGACCACCGCCACCTCACGATGAATAATATGCACTACACTTACAGGACCACGAACCTAGTAGTTGATTCGACCGTATCACATGATTAATCAATAAATCAGTGGATGGGCAATAAAAAGTACATCTTTATATAATTATAGAAAAGAATCCATTTATTCAATAAACAGAATACCGCATCAAACAAACATGAGCACTCAATGAAGAAATTGAGTGCTCGAGAACAATACGTTATAGTTGGGTTGTTAGATATATTATTGTCTTTTGTGAACCATAGGACATATTGAATTAAGATGTGGCTGTAAAACTGCTATAGCGCTGAACCATCTCAGCCGGTAAGAGTGCTTGCAAGCAGAACTGGGTAGAATAAGTTATTTTTAATAGTTAGAGCACGTGTGAATATGCGTCTTAACATCACTTGCTAGACATAGTCCGATTTTGAAGAGAGAAACCGAAAGAGCATTTCGGTGTGTCCGAGCTGTGAGAGGTAGTTACCATGTAAGGGAATTCTCCAATGGATGTGATGTGGCCTCCGATGATCCTCTTTCGTCTGCCAGAATGCGCTGTCGGCGCTCCCCCTTCGGCGGGCTCGGGCGCGAGGTGGAGGTTGGTTCCCGGAGCCTGCGCGCCCCCGTTGGCCGCGTCAGCCCAGGGGGCGTTCGAAGCGCCGGGGTCCAACCCGCCCCCCGGAGCCCCTTCAGGGGAGAGGGCCGCCGCTGCGCATTCGAACAAACGAATGTTAGCGCACGCGCGTTTCACGCCAGCTCTTGAGAAGAGTAGTTTACGTAGCAAGGGCGCCAAACAGGTGATTCTCGCACTAGTCGGGTTGAGCACAGGGAGGAGACGAGAGCGGGAAGCACCTCGCCCCGTGTGGCGCAATACATTTTAATACGCCGTGAGCGAACGTAATGCGCGAAGGAAAGAAATGGAAATAAAATATCATATAACTAGAAGTACCTTACTTGTACCAAAGTAAATGGATTCCAGTCAGTGTCGTATCACTATTGTTTGTAAATAATAAACAAAGGCGACGTCAAGACGAAAAACAATTGCGAATCGGAACAGATGTTTCCCACTCTTCGCTGTGTTTTCAGACGCTTCGAGCTCTTTCGCACACTATGAAAAAATTATCGGTTTCCCGCAAGGAAAACAAGTTCGAAATACCGCATTTCGCGCACGGCATGTTGAAAATAATTTTTAGAAGCAAAGTACGGAGTAGGTTACACACTAACGTAATGTCTAAAATTATTATTTTAGAATAAGTTCGTGTCATTGTATTCCCTGGCGATTATAGGATTTCTGCCAAACTGTTTTTTGAGTTTACTTCAGCGATCGTTGTAACGAACATCCGCAATGTACTACATCTAATAATACAAACAAAAGTGAAGTATTTTTGTAACTATGTCTAAAAATATAAATAACAGCAAATAGCGTGTTTTGGAAACCGAATCACCGAATTTTCAAAAACAAATATGAAAATAATCGGATTTGGAACGCAAATTTCCGAAATTGCTCATGTTGTAGTATAATTTGTGAAATTCTGCACCGTATTTCTACAATCATAGACAGAGTAGCTGAGAATTGATTTACGTTTTCCCAAAACTATCATTACTTGCTCTACCAGGTCAAGGTTTTGCAGTTGGAAGCTTGAATATTTGGAAACGTGCAATTTTTACAAATCTGCAATTTTTTGTGCGCTACAACAACAATTTTGAAGATAGTAATATATGCTTTAATAAATTCTGTTTCGTAATAACAGATTTTAAATACGTACGAGCTCTATTTTCGAAAATAATAGTAGATATCGTGTACGTTTCAACGAAAAATAGTCGATTGAAGAAACAAATTTAAAATCCGTTCCTAATATATTCCTAAAATGTTTTCCGATGGACAGTAAAAATATATTGCTAGTCCCATTTTCGTCAAACTCTCTGTTTTTCCGAAAATTGAAAAAAAAAATTGATTGCAATCTTTTTGAAATATTTCTCACACCGTAATTTTCACTTTCCCAGCCATTTGTATACATTATTGCATTTGTAAGTAGAAGTGCTTTAAATGACGTTGAATGTTTAGAAAACGCAAACTATTTTTGTGTAGCAGAGTTTCAAATTTAGCTTTTACAGTGACGCATATTCTTAAAAATATATCCAAAGTTTTCAACGAAAATTTCGATATTAGACGAGGTTTTATTCTTCTATAATATTCATAAAGGAATATTTCGTTTCTCTTATTATGAAAATTTTTTTTAATACACCCTGGGCAGTAATACATGGCAGACAGTAAGAGTATGTGGCAAGTCCGAAAAGTTAGCCACACAAAACAAATTAAAAAGAACTAATACGAGAAGGTCTGTGCCATTCAGTATCACCACTAATTCATTCTGAGCTTGAGCGCCACGGGTAACTTGTATTCACCAAAGGCGACTGCAAACAAGCACAAGAAACTGATGAGTTTCAGCATGTTGATTGCTTTTGGAACAATGTGACCATTAATTTATTCGCTGGGCATTTATAGTGCTTTAGAATGCCGGTCTCAGACACCTAACGACAGAAACATTACTTCGCGGTCACATTTTCTGAAGTAAAGTTACGGTTATAGGGGGAATTTAGAGTTGGAGCTCATTCCGTTACTAAATTTCGAAAGTAATTTCATTCTTTAAGTTTCCTTGTTTGAAGCTTTTATCGGGTCGGCTAATGTTTTTTCATTACTATATGGACTTTTAATATATAGTATGTCATAACAATATCACTATCATCATTTTTTTTTTCATTTCTTTATTTGACTCCAGTAGTTACATCTTACTCCGGGTCTATTTATCCAATGGAAGTAAGATTACAGTATGACATAATTTCATCTGAATGATATTAATTCCTATGATCCAGACTTCCAGAGAATTTATAGAACTTCATAATGCAAAAACATCTTACGAATATCTATGTTCTTTTTTTTTCAAATCCTTCTCTCTCCCTCGAACTACTGAATATTTAGTCTGTGTCGCAATGCTGCATTCTCACATAATTAATCCATATATCTCAAACCACCATTATTCCCTGAAATCATCAATTGAAATAAATGAAATATTCCTCCTAGCTTCATTAAACTGAGCCCATTTTTTACTTACTGTCGAATAATACAAAAAATTACTGATAACTGGTCATTCCCAAAATTTAAATAACTGTGTACTGTGTAATTAACATCCACCAAGGACAAAGCCTTTTAAACTACAGTAATTTGTTATAATAATTAGGAGAGGGGATATTGTGCGTATTGAAATCAATAAAATTAATGACGTGTTGAACATTTTTAAGTCGGCCCTGACTTTTCGATATCACATATTCATGTTATCTACTAGTACCCAAGAGGAGTATTCAAGCAAATAATTAAATTCTATAAAATACGATTTTTCAGAAACACAAAACTTTATTGTTGCCAAAAAGTTATTATCTTTTCAAACAATGTAATGTGCTGTTCTGCTTACCATGATAGTTACAATGGTCTACGTATACTATTTTTAAATCTGTTTTTATAATTATAACGATAATGCCGGTTAAAAGTTGGACAGGTTTGCTTTTTTTTGGAAAATTTTGACATGTTTGCATTTACATAAAATAAAGCTGGAATTATCGTCACATTTTTTGGAATCATTTATTTCAATACATTCTGTACGCAAGTATTTTATTTTTTCAGATAAATCTACTACATATATTTCAGTAACTAATGTAACTTTTTGACAATCACATATTTTGTCCAATCACAATTACCATTCAGTTATTGGCTATCCATTACAGTTTGACTTTCAGTGTTTGGTTCATCAAGAATAAAAGAATTCCATTCGATGCTAGGAGTATCTGAAGACCCCTCTCTTGAATTATCTCTAAGTGTTTCGTCAATAGACCTGCTATACTAGATCTATTTGCCAATACCAACTTGCTTCAGCTCATGAAGGATAAATTGTAACATATTTATTGATGAAAAACCACATTTCCGAAGGGACAAATATTGCTGGGCGTTAACTATGGCTGTATCAATCTTCTTCCCTTTCATTGTTTTCTCAATAATGATAAGCTTCCCATTTAATATGTTCGGCACCATCCTTGCACATACAACTCAAACTACTCTGACACATACTACTCTTTCTGTGTCCTTGAGATCTCAGTCTTCTAAAAAATAACATAGGACGCTGTTGTGAAGACATCATAGACGGAATGAAACACATGCCGGAAGCTGTCACGTGATCGTGAATCTTGACATCTTGTTGCTTACAGATACGTGTTCTTTATTGCTTACAGCGACGCGGTGGATATATTGGATTTTACCTGAACCTCTTATGTTTACAAGTGAAATTATTATTGATAAATTTATTTTTGCTGCTTCACATCAGGACAAAAGATGCAACTGAAAATCATTAGTGTTACTCCAATGCTAAATTTCCCCCCCGATGGACATGTTTGTTGTTGCATGAACACTAATTTAATATTTTACTAATTTCAATCAGTCCTTTTCAATTGTCTGTGAAGAATATCTCCTAAACCGTTAACAGTGAGTTTCCCAATATAGATCTTCTTTGACTCATCAGGCTGCACTAAAGGTCCTGTGGATTTAAAACGTACTTTTGAACATTTGTGAAAGCGTTTACAGGCAGCCTCACGGATATTTTCAACATTTTATAAAAAATGGTCTGGATTATTTTATCATTCTCTGCAGCAATGTTATTGAACCAAGAGATATATTGTAATTTTCTTTTCAAGACAGGTTTTTTAGATGAAAAATCTCCGATATATGGAGCAGTATTACAATATTTCATTTTTAATACGTAGGTACGTAGTTTTGTGAGAAAGTGAAAGTTCCAACGGAGGAAGGATTTCCAACCCAAACTTCAGAGTGAAGTCGAATTCAACTGCTCTCTAGAGGGTATTCTAAGACCGGCTGATCTAACATAGATTTCTATTCTTTCTCTGATAAACCCTAGTTGAATGTGGGAGCAGTACCCAAACAAACGGACTATGCGCAATCTTACCTTTCTCATCCTGTCTGTCTTTTCCAATTACTTACCTACACTTACCCTTGACTTCCCAATTCACACATGTCAGGGGACCAGACAGGAGCTTAGAGCGCGTCCCGGTATCCCGCTGGAGGAAGACATTGATATCCCCCCACACCACCTGGGGTGGAAGATCACTTCTATCGTGGTCGTTAGATAAACCGACACCACCTAGATAGATCTATCTCAGTGACGCCGAGTAACCGCAGCTCCCAGGAGTAATTTGCACTCCACTCCACTGTAATTTTCTTCCCGGTGGATGATAACTCATTCGTCTATATGTGCAACACAGCCATCGTTCACTGTTATCACAATGTGCGAAATTGAGTGACACGCGCGGCACAGCTGTCATCTTGTGGTACGTACACTAGTAACTTGGAACTTCATAAATATGAAAATACTTAAATAAATACGAAAAGAACTAAAAATGTAAGAAAGCTGGAGAATGAAAGCACTTCTTTTTTCCACTTTTCACGTTTACATTCTTGAGCATGCAAAAATCGATTTCCAAACAGGAGTGTTTAACAATTTAATCATATTAAACTTAACTAAATCCTACTCATATAAACATACCAAACAGTCGCCTTTTATTGTTCATATATATTCCCCTACTAAACAATTAATAGAGCAATTGCAGAAAAAGAAGTGAATACAAATCATACTGAGTTTGTAGTGTTTTAAACTCTAAAATTTAGAGGGAAAATATGGAAACGTTAGGAAAGTTCAAGGCCGAATCAAATTTTGTTGTAAAATATTATGACCGGCATTTTTTACCTAATCGAGAATGATCTTAAATTAGGATTGGAAATTAGAATAAGGAAATACCAGTGTCAGAGCAAGCTATTTTTTATTCTTATAATTATATTTTTTATACACTCACAAAGACGTACATCTTTTGAAGCTCTTACACAATGATGCAACTCTTTGAAGTTCTAAAACAATGGTGCAACTTCTCGCAATCATGCTTCGTGTAAGCCCGCAGATAAGCACGTGTAGCAGAGCCTCATTCCTTGGAATTTTCCTCACGCCACATCGATGCAACCGACTCGCTTCGCTGGAAACCCCCACCACCGCACGGCAGCATCCGTGCAGCTGGCATTCCTAGAAGATTCCTACTTACGCCATGTGGCGCAATATCTCTTGCAAGACGCTATCTTTCCCAACCGCTGCGAGCGGGAGCCGGCCTGCCCGCCGCCCCGCGCCGATGCTTCGTATTAATATCTCCTTCGGCCACGAGAGCGCGCCAGCTCTCAGCGCTCCGCCGCCCGCTGGCCGCCCCGCCAGCTCCCCCTCCCTGGCGTTCCGCCGGAGAGTGGGGGCTGCCCCCGCTGCTGCCTGCAAGCTGCGCTGCGCCACGCGGCCAAGGCGCCCCCCACCGCTGCCAGAGTTTCCGTTGTGCTGGAACTTTCTGGAAACTTAACCAACGCCTCGAATGGTTCAACCGCCATTCGTCAGTTCTCGTCTGGCATTCATGTCGAACAGACGGGCTCCGCGCCGCTCCGCGGCGTGTCTATCTGTTCTCGTCTGATCTCCGAGCTGAGCGGATGGGCTCCGCACTGCCTTCCTTGCGGTGCACACTCAGTATTTGCTCTGTCCCATGTCATGGGCAGACATGCTCCACGCTGCTCTCCTTGTAGCAGTTTCTCCGTGCTTGTCCGAGCCTGCAGCTGCACGGACGGACGGCGCCGCTCCTGGCGTCATCACCTGGGCCCCATGCTACGGATGGCGCTGCCTCGACTTGGTGGCCATTCTTGCCGTCTACGCTCAACTCACGTACTGGTGACTATTGCGCCTCTACTACTTGCTACGTGCCTAATTGCACCCTTATGCTCACGATTCACGTGTTGCATATAATTAACCATTCAACAACTATTGCTGCCACGTGTTCAGCTAACTTTGTATTCACGTTTGTGGCGCCTGTGATTTAACTATTTCACAAACTATTGCTGCCACGTGATTAGCTAACTTTGTATTCACGTTTGTGGCGCCTGTGAATCAACTATTCAATAAACTATTATTGCCACATGCTCAGTTAACTTTGTATTCATCCACGTGGCGCCTGTGCATCTATTTTACAAACTATTGCTCGCCACGTGCTTGGCCAATTTATATTTACATCTGTGGCGCCTGTGATCTGGTGTTTCGTGCTCTCTCTGGTGCTACTTACGGCACTACAATTCCACGAACTGCATCTGCCCCTGTCGGGCCTGGCCTAGCTAAGCCGCCCGCAGACACAACAACTTCAACAAGAACAAGAGGAGCAAGTTTTTGTGCTACCGCGCTAATATTGTATTTACATTGTGATTTGTGTGTTCCACCCCCTTGTTCCCTCTCCCCGTATAGCTTAAGATATATTTTTATGTATTTTGTTTTTAGAATATATGTTTACATGCCTTAGACTACAACTCTTTTATGGTAACAAGCACTCTCCTTCCTCCTCCATCCTTGCAGTCCCAGATCTGCAAGAGTGGCTACAACCTGTTCTCTCTTTACAGGAATCTGGGTGGTCCTTCGAAATTAATCTAATTAATCCAATTAATGGGCTATGGTTGGAATGTTTGGGAGGAGTTAAAGTTTCATTGTTTTCACAACCAGTCCACTTTGCTTGACTCCCCCATCCATTTTGTTCCTTCGAGCCGTGATTTTGAACCAGAAAACCTATGTATATTTTCATATGTTATTTCATGTATTCTGCATATGCTCTGCGGACCATTTTGATCCTTCGAGCCTTGGATTTTGAACTAGCAAAAATATATATGCCTAATTTCTATTTTTAATGCCTTCCAGGTACCAAGCTGATATTCACATCAGCACTTATTCTTTTTTGTACTTCCATTGTCAATGTCTACCAGGCATTAAAGCTGATACTTACATCAGCACTCCCTTGTATGTGCTTTCTGAGCCATCATATTTTGTCTGAGCGTGCTTGTTACTATATATACATACTTGTGCTAATTGCATATCAATGTACTTGTTTTTGTGTAACATACTTGTATTAATTGTATTTGCTTTGTCAATGTGCTTGTTTTTTATGCAACACACTGATGCCTGACTCAAAATGTTACATGTACTTACTGTCCTGTATCGTGTAACGAGGCTGTGTTCCTGTATCGTGTAACGTGGCTGCTTGCTCCTGTATCGTGTAACGAGGCTCTAGGCTGTACTACTGACTAATGCTGCCTGCTGCACCACTCAGCTTTCTTCAACAAATTTGTAAGTGTAATAACTTCATAGATGTGCGTCTATTCAGGGGATTAACTTGCTTGCTTGCTTGTAAAGATTACAATCACTGATTGCTACCTTAACTTCATGTGTATACATTTTGTGCACTTCCATTTGCAAGTGTTACATGTACACTTGTGGACCCACATTGTATGTGGTCCCTTAATTTCATATGTACACTTGTATTTATACTTCACGTGTGTATCTCTTTAATTTGTACACACTGCTTATTCACTTCCAAGTGTTACATGCATACATTTGTGTTTTTACATTTTTATGTGCTTTCTTAATTTCATGTGTTTATTGTGTTTCATACATACACTTTTGTGCCTTTATTGCAATTTTTAAATGTCTCATGTATACACATCAGTGTTATTACTTGCTTCTCTCATGTGTCATGTACATACAGTGTGCTTTGTTTAGTGTTTATGTATTTTGGGGGAAAGTTTAGTGTCAATTGTTATTAGGTTAGGGCTCCCTTCTGATCCCTCAACATTCCCTTCTATTCTGTGCCCATCAATTGCCAATTGCGTACCCCAAGATGGCATCACAAACGCTTCCTAAAAAGGTTATTTACGTAATGACCAGGTTGAGGAATGGCTGTACCGCCATTTCAAATTTTCTTACAGAAAATGAGCCACTCACCGTGCTCACGTGCCGACAATTAACTTTAAGAAAGGAATCGCTCATTGAAATTTTTAATAAACTCAACAATCTCATTGACAGTGTCGATCCATCTGATGAGACCTTTTCTCAAATAAATGATATCTTTAATGAATATTATGATGTTCTCGCTGCAGCTGATGTGGCAGTATCTAATTACAATTCAACTCTCGTTGACAATGATTCTGTTTCCAACAGATCAAGTCCTTCTGACTGTACCTCTAGAAGTTCTAAGTGCAATATCAAATTACCTGAAATTAAATTGCCCACCTTTGATGGTAATCAAGCTAATTGGCTTACATTTAAAAACATTTTCGAAGGCCTTATATGTCAAAATGACATGCCTAATTCTAATAAATTTTATTACTTATCAGGCTCACTTGTGGGACAAGCCAAAGATTTATTGCACAACTTGCCTATTACCGATGACAACTTTACAGTTGCATGGGAATTATTGAAGCAACGATACGACTCTCCAAGGGCTATCGTTAGCATTCACTTAAATTCGATTTTGAATCCTCCTGCACTTGCAAAAGGCTCCGCTTCTTCTTTGCAAAATTTAATTGACTACTTTAGACTACATGTGAATGCAATTAAGGGCATCAACGTTGATACTGATTTATCAGATTTGTTGCTCGTTGCACTGATTTCTAAAAGTCTTCCCACTGACATTCTCAAGCAATGGGAACTGTCCTTGAATAGCAGTGAGCTCCCCACTTTCGATTCTTTGTTACAATATCTAGAACTTCATCAACGAAGCTTAAGAGTTTTTGACAATCCTAACATATGCGCTTCCAATTCTCACGTTAATGACAAGCCTCACACCGCCAGGGCAGGCAACGTCAACAACACGGGAAAAGGCAAGTCACTAATTTGTCCTAAATGCAATTCTGAACATTTGATTAAGGACTGTCCTTCATTTTTACAATTATTACCCAAGGCTCGCCACGAGTTCATTGTTAAGCAGGGTAGATGTTCTAGATGTTTTCACCCGAAGACCCATAGTCACTCTTGTGCTATAAAATGTACCATTTGCAATAAAAATCACCACAAACTTTTGCATTTTGGTGACAAACCTCCTGTTAATCAACAAGCTCCATCAGCTGTTGCAACCAGTGCTGCCAAGGCAACCACTTCAACTCTCATTCCAACAGCTTTAGTAAGCTGTTCTTCTAATAATGGCAGGTCTAAGCCTTTTGTTGCTCTTCTCGACACTGGAAGTGGTATTAACTTAATTACTTGGAGCACGGTAAAATCTCTTAAGTTACCTACAACGAAAATGCCTGTGACTATTTCTGGTATTGGTCCGGAAGCTTTAACAAGCACTCACAGCGCTACTTTAACAATTAGACCTTGTAATGTTCCTAATAATTGGTCTTGTAAGATAAATTGTTCAATTGTGCATAGCATTCCTAACACTCTTTCCCATGGTTTTAATTGCGACAGTTGGAATTTGCCCACAGATCTAGTCTATGCAGATCCTCACTTTGACAATATTAAACCCATCGATCTCTTGCTTGGTGCAGATGTTTTCTTTGACATTTTACTGCCAGATAAGCTAACCAGATCCGATGGTGCCTATCCTGTGCTACAGCACACCAAATTAGGTTGGATTGTTGCGGGTCGCACCCCACGCTCCATTGCTCCCTCGCAAGCCCTTTGTAATCTGATTCAGACGCCTTTTGAGTTACCTGATCAGATCAAACACCTTTGGGAGGTAGAGGAAGTCTCGCCTCTGCACCCAATTTTACATGAGGAGGAAATAGCAGAATCTCACTTCGTAGCTACTCACTCGAGGGACGCCTCTGGCAGATACTCGGTCAAGCTCCCTGTTAATTCTAAATTAAATTCATTAGGCGACTCCAAACCTCAGGCAATTAAACGCTTTCTGGCAATTGAAAAAAGGCTTGAGAAGGATCCCGAATTGAAACGGGACTACCATGAGTTTATTAACGAATATATTCAATTAGGACATATGAAACCTGCACCTAGCTGTGGCAGCCTTATTAGTTATTACATTCCTCATCATCCAGTGTTCAAACCTTCCAGCTCTACTACTAAAACTAGGGTTGTGTTTGACGCTTCGGCTAAGACCACTACTGGTATTTCCCTCAATGATGCGCTATTAAATGGTAGCAAAATTCAAGACGATCTCTTTGATCTTTTACTTAAATTTAGAACTCACAAAATTGGCATTGCCGCCGACCTCAAAATGATGTTTCGCCAAGTTAATGTAGACCCATCTGACTGGAGCCTACAACGTGTTTTATGGAGGGACTCTCCCTCTCAACCTATTCAGGATTTTGTCTTAACTACGGTGACGTATGGTCTAAAACCAGCCACCTTTCTTGCTGTTCGCACCTTGCATCAGCTAGCTACCGACGAAGGCGCTGACTTCCCTATCGGCTCACATGTGCTAACATCCAGTTTTTATGTTGATGATTTCTTACATTCATCTCCCAACCTGCATAGTGCCAAACGAACTATCTCTGAATTAAACAGTTTGTTGGCAAAGGGTGGTTTTCTTTTACGTAAATGGGCTTCGAATGACAAGTCTGTTTTGTCAGATCTTCCAGATCACTTGCTGGCCAAGTCAGGCCACAAAATCTTCGAGTCCAAAGCCCCCGAAGCAGTATCTACTTTAGGCATTTCTTGGAACACTGTGACTGACATGTTCACCCTAGTGCTGTCAGACAAAATTAACTTTCATGTTACAAGGTTTACTAAAAGAAGCATGCTGTCTGTGATATGTTCTTTATTCGACCCACTAGGCCTACTGGCCCCCTGTATAATTGTTTGCAAACTGTTATTTCAAAGACTTTGGGAATATTCCCTCAATTGGGACCAATCACGCCCACCTGATATTGCCCTTAAATGGCAAGAAGTCTTTACGTCATTAATTGACATACCTACGATTAATGTTCCACGATGCATTCTGCCATCTGATTACTCTTCCGTTGAATTGCATGGCTTTTCCGACAGCAGCCTAATAGCCTACGGAGCAGCCATTTATGTACGCTCTGTAAATGAACACGGTACATATACCGTAAATTTACTCTGTGCCAAATCCAAGGTAGTGCCCTCTAATATGAAGTGCAAGGGTGACACCGCATTAACTATTCCTCGCTTAGAGCTCTGTGCTGCCGTCCTTCTGACCAAGCTTATGATTAAAGTCATTAAAATTCTTTCTCATGAACTTTCTCCCAATGCTGTCCTATTATGGACTGACTCCAGGATAGTGTTGGACTGGATTCACTCACCACCTCTCAAGGGTAACGTGTTTGCGCGTAATCGTGCACAATTTATTAGGGAAAATGCAAACGGCTTCACTTGGCGTTACATTCAATCTTCTCTTAATCCTGCGGATTTACTTTCACGTGGCGTCAAGCCCAAAGATTTGTTAAATTCGGATATCTGGTGGCACGGTCCACAATTCTTAACTCTTGAGTCAGCCTCATGGCCAAACGGCATTTCTGTAACTGTCAACAACGCACCTGTGCTAGTCTGCAAGCCTCGCGACTCGTACCTGAACGAAAGAGTGTGCTCTTACTACAGTTCCTTTCAAAAATCACTTCGCGTTATGGCATATGTTCTTCACTTTATCACATGTCTTAAATCCGCCAAGTCAAAATTAGCTTCGGATTCCACTAAATCCACTAAATCTCTTTCTGCTCACCAGCTTAATCATGCAAAATTAACATGCATCAAAATCGTACAACATCATGCCTTTCTCCCTGTGTTCAAGGCGCTCAACGACGGAGCCACATGTCCCTCTAGCAGTGGCCTCCTTTCGCTCAATCCTTTTATTGACAATGATGGCTGCCTGCGTGTAGGTGGCAGAATCTCAGAGGCCGAGCTGTCTTTCGACACTCTCCACCCTCTAATTTTACCTTCCAAGCATCACTTTACTAGGGCACTTATTAATGACGCCCACTTGAAACTGGCCCATGCCAATGTTCAGTTTTTAACCGTCCATTTGCGACAATCTTATTGGATACTTTCCATTAGGAAGACAATCAAATCTGTGATACGTAAGTGTATCACATGTTTTCGCCATGCTCCTACATCAGCACAACAGCTTATGGGAAACCTCCCAGCTATACGTGTGACCCCATCTCCCACCTTTGGCATTGTGGGGGTGGATTATACAGGGCATTTTTGGCTTAGACACGGAATTCGCGGCAAATCCCGCACCAAGGTGTATCTTGCACTTTTCGTGTGCATGGTCACCAAGGCCGTACACATCGAAATAGTCTCCTCTTTAACTACAGAAGCTTTCTTAATGGCTCTCAAGCGATTTGTATCTCGTCGCGGCATTCCCACCAAGATTTTTTCGGATAACGCTACCACCTTCGTGGGAGCCAATTCACGGCTGCATGCCCTTTACAACCTTTTCCAATCTTTAGCTTTCCAAAAACAAATTACTGATTTTTGCTCTAATTCCTCCATTGACTGGACATTCATTCCACCCAGGTCCCCTCACGTTGGCGGCATCTGGGAAGCCGGCATCAAAATCCTAAAACGTCACTTGCTACGTGAAATAGGCGAAGCCGTGCTTTCTTATGAAGAATTGTTAACAACTGTCACGCATGTTGAGGCGATCTTAAATTCCAGACCTCTCATACGTCCATCGGATGACGCAGCTGAGTTTAATTATCTCACGCCTGCTCATTTCTTAATTGGCAGACCTCTTACAGCCTTGCCCGATCCCAATGCACTACAGCAGCAATCTGTACGCTGTCATTGGAATCAAACACAAAATGCACTTGCCAACATTTGGACGCGCTGGACGAAGGAGTATCTGTTATCCCTTCAACAACGCTCCAAATGGACAGCTGTCTCTCCCAACATCAAATCGGGCACTCCCGTTTTGTTAATTGATGACAATCTCCCTCCTCTTGAGTGGAGGTTAGGGGTAATCACCCAAACTTTTCCCGGTCGTGATGGTCGCACTCGAACTGTACAAGTTCAAACCAAGACAGGCTCCTTTGTGAGGCACATCCATCGCTTGTGTCCTCTACCCATTCATGATTAGTACACGTCTTTCACAGTCATTTTCTATTGGTCATTTGTAGTTAGTTGTTTATTGTTTTGTTAGCTGTAAGATTCGCTGTGTCGTATTGTAAATATGTTAGTAATTAAGATTATGTTAAGGTTACTAGTTAGGATTCTGCATTAGGATTTGTGCATTGTTGCACCCACCACCTCTCCAAGGTACACATCTCACTTGAAATATCTCATGAGTCTTGTTATGTCAAGATTTTTGTTGCATCACTTGCTACCTCTCCGAGGTGTAACCTCTAGCATCTCATCCGAGATAACCCTTGTTTTACACTATTCGTACTTGCCACCTCTCCGAGGTGCAACCACTAACGTCTCATCCGAGACATTGCCTCATTAGCTCTGCTATGGCAACATTTTGCATTTTTGCATTTGCAACCTCTCCGAGGTGCACTCCCTAACATCTCATCCGAGATATGCCTCACTAGCCTTTGCTATGGCAACATTCCTGTTTAGTGCTAGTTATTCCGAGTTAGTTCTTAAGTTGATCGTTAAGATTTTTGCATTATTGCACTTGCTACCTCCCCGAGGTGCAACCACTAACATCTCATCCGAGATATGCCTCATTAGCCTTTTGCTATGGCAACACTTTGCTTTTTCCAATTTGACACCTCCCCAAGATACAACGTCTCGTCCGAGACACGTCTCATGGCTCCATGTCCTCATGGTAACATGTCGCATTACTGCGCTTGTCACCTTCCCCGGGTGCAATCACTAACGTCTCATCCGAGATATTGCCTTATTAGCCTTGCTATGGCAACATTGCTGTTTAGTGTTAGCTATTCCGCGCTGATTCTGAGCTGAACCTTGGTAGGCATTCATTGTCATTTCTGTCACCCTTTGGGGTGCCCGATCTCATTCGAGATCACTTAATTGTTTTAAGATTCGCCATTTTCCGCCACCCGCGTTTGCTTGTAGTTGTTTCTTTAGACAACATCTCGCCACCTCTCCGAGGTGCTCAATCTCATTCGATTTCGCTTAGCTGTGTTCAGATTTGCTACTTACTGCACTTCCGCGTTTGCCACCTCGCAAGGAACCCGTTGCCATTTTAGTTGTCAACATCCCTTTTACCACCTTTACGAGGTGTCCAAGCTCATTCAAGATTACTTATTATTATGTAATATGTCAGATTACTTACTACATCGTGTGCCATCGCACTTGCCACCTCTTCGAGGTGCTCACTTATTTAAGGTTTATTATACCTTCCTTACCAACGGCTACATTCACTATCCTTGCCACATATCTCCATACACCCTACCACTCCCATCTTATACCTAACTACCTAGCTTGCCCTAACATCTTTTTTGTCGAACGACCTAATCGTTCTGTGGGGGTGTATGTCAGAGCAAGCTATTTTTTATTCTTATAATTATATTTTTTATACACTCACAAAGACGTACATCTTTTGAAGCTCTTACACAATGATGCAACTCTTTGAAGTTCTAAAACAATGGTGCAACTTCTCGCAATCATGCTTCGTGTAAGCCCGCAGATAAGCACGTGTAGCAGAGCCTCATTCCTTGGAATTTTCCTCACGCCACATCGATGCAACCGACTCGCTTCGCTGGAAACCCCCACCACCGCACGGCAGCATCCGTGCAGCTGGCATTCCTAGAAGATTCCTACTTACGCCATGTGGCGCAATATCTCTTGCAAGACGCTATCTTTCCCAACCGCTGCGAGCGGGAGCCGGCCTGCCCGCCGCCCCGCGCCGATGCTTCGTATTAATATCTTCTTCGGCCACGAGAGCGCGCCAGCTCTCAGCGCTCCGCCGCCCGCTGGCCGCCCCGCCAGCCCCCCCCTCCCTGGCGTTCCGCCGGAGAGTGGGGGCTGCCCCCGCTGCTGCCTGCAAGCTGCGCTGCGCCACGCGGCCAAGGCGCCCCCCACCGCTGCCAGAGTTTCCGTTGTGCTGGAACTTTCTGGAAACTTAACCAACGCCTCGAATGGTTCAACCGCCATTCGTCAGTTCTCGTCTGGCATTCATGTCGAACAGACGGGCTCCGCGCCGCTCCGCGGCGTGTCTATCTGTTCTCGTCTGATCTCCGAGCTGAGCGGATGGGCTCCGCACTGCCTTCCTTGCGGTGCACACTCAGTATTTGCTCTGTCCCATGTCATGGGCAGACATGCTCCACGCTGCTCTCCTTGTAGCAGTTTCTCCGTGCTTGTCCGAGCCTGCAGCTGCACGGACGGACGGCGCCGCTCCTGGCGTCATCACCTGGGCCCCATGCTACGGATGGCGCTGCCTCGACTTGGTGGCCATTCTTGCCGTCTACGCTCAACTCACGTACTGGTGACTATTGCGCCTCTACTACTTGCTACGTGCCTAATTGCACCCTTATGCTCACGATTCACGTGTTGCATATAATTAACCATTCAACAACTATTGCTGCCACGTGTTCAGCTAACTTTGTATTCACGTTTGTGGCGCCTGTGATTTAACTATTTCACAAACTATTGCTGCCACGTGATTAGCTAACTTTGTATTCACGTTTGTGGCGCCTGTGAATCAACTATTCAATAAACTATTATTGCCACATGCTCAGTTAACTTTGTATTCATCCACGTGGCGCCTGTGCATCTATTTTACAAACTATTGCTCGCCACGTGCTTGGCCAATTTATATTTACATCTGTGGCGCCTGTGATCTGGTGTTTCGTGCTCTCTCTGGTGCTACTTACGGCACTACAATTCCACGAACTGCATCTGCCCCTGTCGGGCCTGGCCTAGCTAAGCCGCCCGCAGACACAACAACTTCAACAAGAACAAGAGGAGCAAGTTTTTGTGCTACCGCGCTAATATTGTATTTACATTGTGATTTGTGTGTTCCACCCCCTTGTTCCCTCTCCCCGTATAGCTTAAGATATATTTTTATGTATTTTGTTTTTAGAATATATGTTTACATGCCTTAGACTACAACTCTTTTATGGTAACAAGCACTCTCCTTCCTCCTCCATCCTTGCAGTCCCAGATCTGCAAGAGTGGCTACAACCTGTTCTCTCTTTACAGGAATCTGGGTGGTCCTTCGAAATTAATCTAATTAATCCAATTAATGGGCTATGGTTGGAATGTTTGGGAGGAGTTAAAGTTTCATTGTTTTCACAACCAGTCCACTTTGCTTGACTCCCCCATCCAACCAGTTCAAACATGGTTGGGTCACTAGCGTGTCCCATCCTAACGCTGCATCCCTGCGTCGTCAAACCACTGAAGTAAATTTTTTGTAATCGACTGTAGCTTCTTTTACCTAAATATATATAATATTTTTATATAATTAATATCCAGTATTACCCTTAGTATAGAGAGAAATATTAATTGCTGCGGCACAAAATGCTATGTTTTAGATAACAAATCGTTTTGTAGGTCGCTTAAATCTTAGAAAATATGTTTTTCTTGTTTCCTACATGTAGTACATCAGTTTTCTTAAAACCTGCGTATAAAAAATTTACACCACGTGGATACTTATAACGAGAACATAACGTATTTACTTTATCACTGCTTACGTAGTATAGAGAAATAATTTTAAAGCTGCGAAAAATAATTGTATTTTAACAGAAAATATCTTATTGCCGGTCTTTGTAACGAACAGTGCATCCTATAATGTAGTGATTTACTTCTAACTAATGTACATGCAGCTTGTGACATGAAAAATGCAGAGGGTGGTGTAGGTGCTCTACCAGATATATCCAAAGCGTTTGACACTGTTCCTTACGCGGCGATTCGGTGGGCTCTGTCCAGGAAAGGGATCCCAGACGCCTTTACCAATTTGGTGATGGACTCTTACGCCGATGTCTCTTCCGTCATTCAGCACCCCTCGAAGGGAATTGAGGTGCCAACTCGTAGAGGAGCAAAACAGGGAGATCCTTTGCCTCCCTCCTTTTTCATCCCATCATTGAGTTTCTGCTTGAGGAATTGGAAAACATGTCGATTCTCGGGGAAGCGGACGGACAAATCAGAGTGGCAGTCAAACAGTGCCTACATCTGCATGTGAGTACTGCAGATGGCTTATTCTATCTGGCCAAGAGAGATGGCTGCGGCTCGCCCAACACGTTCCTAGATTGCGCTGAACCTAGGATTACCATTTCAAACACGTGCAGATTCTACTTGCAGATGGTTTAGATCTAGTATTACAATAGTTATTGATAATAAAATAGTACGTAGGTACATAGTTTTGTAAGAAAGTATAAGCAACTTTGTAGTGTATCTGGTCAATCCTGGCTGAAGAAACAATATATATATATATATATATATATATATATATATATATATATATATATATATATATATAATAAAATCTTTTGTCTTCCTGTATTTGCAAAATTGGGAGTGTATTCCTGAATTAAAGCTGTGTAAGAGCTAAGCTTTTAAATAATATGTTTATAATCGGTTTAAGTGAATAATTAGTTATTAATGGTGAAGCAGTCAACTTGAGTTCTAGAGTTGAGAATTGTTTTAATCAAAGTATGTGTGATAAGTTTTTACTTCTGTTTTCAGTCAGTAGTTATTCGGTATAGAAACCTTCATATCTTAAATTTATACATACATAACATAGCTTCTTGTCTGAAGGACATTAACAAGAGGTGTGTGTGCATGACCTGAAACTGCAGAAACCTTGTTTTATGAAGATAGGACAGCACTACATATCGTGAATTTCAATAACGCTTCTTTCTGTTCACTGACGGCTCCTTACCTGCTGGAAAAGAGAGTGCATGGCATGTTGAAGGTGAAATTGATTCCAGAAATGACGCGAAGTATACTACTGTCTACTTTGGTAATTGCTTAATATAGCTGTGTGGTTGTGGAATTGTGTATTTCAAGTGATATGCCATAGTATATACATTGTTGTTAATGATCCATTCAGAACGATAATTGTCTGTTCAAAAGTTAGATGATTGTTTACAGCTTTTAAAACTAGTTAGTGAAATGTATTCTTCCACCAACCACATGGGCTGGAGCGTAAGGTGTCGTGGAAGGGTCTACGTATTAGTCCAGGGCTTGTAGTTAGACATACGGATAGTTTTCTCCAGTGATTTACATTGTTCGAATACTGTCTCTATAACGAATGTTAGAGGAATCTATACAATTCGTGTAGAAAAAATGGGAACGTGTTTGGGTTATAATTAAGTCATGTATGTAAATCTACCTGTCATAAATTCTGAATTTCAAAGAAACAGTGTTGTTTTCTTTCAATATGTTCTTAATTAAGAGTGCAAAATATTAAATTGCCACAAATTTATGCATTTAAATAATATTTTTAAAATGAACTCTAGTATATTGCTTTCATTTAATATATATAAATACATTCATATATGAACATTTTCCTTTGAAGGAATGAGGGAGTTTCATGGTACAAATACAGGTTAGCCAATGTTTGAGTAAAGATTATAATTTGTGTGTGTTTGTCACCCATAATTTCCCTCGATTCTGTTTTGCATCAATGTGTATCAAAAAATTGCTTTCGCAAGTAAAATGACAATAATGAAACTCATTTCTTAATATTTGAAAACCTAATCAATACCTGTTACAGATATCATTAAGTAATTCTGGGTATATGATTTATCTTTGGGTTTTCATCTGCTGTTCATTTAGGAACTTTATGTGCTTTTGAACATATCATTTGAATTCAAGGTGAACCTACTACCCAGACAGGTCCATGTGCTATTAACAACAGGTTGTTCAGCGTCTCGAGCTGTTTAATTACCAACTCAAATAATGTCGATATATTCAAGAAATATTTACCACTTACAATTGATATTTTCCCCAATACAGCATGTCTTACGTAATGCATCTTTGTTGTGATGATTTCCGAAGAAAAATTCTTCTATATTTTAATTTCAGCTTTAAAAGTACTGTCATTTTATTTGAGGAAAGCAGCATCTGTTATCTGTTTTAGGAATAATTTGCGTCTGATCGTTATATGAACTGAAAACCATACTAATTTCTTTCTGAAATTATTATTTATGGGATTTTTTGATAAGTGAATTTGAAATATTTTTATCCAAGAAGACCCAAGATGACCTCAAAACAAGACTAAAATGAATACATTTATTTTAGACTGATTTTAGTAAATAGAGTGCAGTTAATGGAGAAAAAAATGTGTATGAAGCATAGAGAATTTTCCCTAAGAAAAGTACATTTAACGGGAAGAGTCAAAGCGATTATACTACCCGTGAAGTGTCGAAGCGGTTATACAGCTGCTTTAGACGCCTGTTACACAGGTGATCCAGGAGCGGAAGTAGACCACGTTGGTGTAGACCCCTGGCTTGCAAGGGCGACCGCAGCGATCGCCCCAAGACACAACGCCCACCTGCTCGCCGTCAGCCACCAAAGGGCCGCCCGAGTCGAAAGTACAGGCATCCTTGCCTCCGTCAGCGTAGCCAGCGCACAGCATGCGAGGGGTGATACTATCGTACGCCGACTTGCAGTTGTCTTCAGACCAGATGGGAACGGACACCACACGCAGGGGGATAGACAAAGGACCATCCTCCTGCAAACGGCATATGTTAGCGCACTACTGCCCATGATTCTCTTGGTGGAGCCAAGGGCGCAAGATATGCAACTTACAGAGATATAGCCCCAGCCGGTGACGTTGGCGACAGTGCCTGGAGGGGGCATGCTGTTGGCTAGGCGAATTCTCTGCACATTGGCGCTAAAAGTGAATTTGCCTTCGATCTAAAAACAGAAAAATCTAATGTATGAAAATATCCTGTACATAATTTAACAAGACTTAAACTTAAAGAACATAACAACTTGTAAAATTAATAATTACTACAATACATATTTGAGAGGTACGTAATTTTTTTTCATACGGTGAAGATACGCAAACTAGAATTTTCTCCTCAGAGATATTTCTTTTAAATCTTCTCTTCTTGCTTAAGGAGGCAAGCAAAATTAGAATTAAATTTTTAAGTAGTACCCCAAAACATGTCAAGACAAGCAAGGATAACTTTACTAAAAAATCGCAAATCCAGAAATATATTTAATTCAAAATATCCCTTTATGAATGCTCTCGAAACAACAAATGCATTACCTTATTCAAAAGTTTTATTTTCTTGTCGCTTCGGACAATTAATTTTTAAATATAATGTTTGTGTTAATCGCTTTATTATTCGTAAAACCTTAGTATCTGAAAAATAATATATTGGTACTGAAACTTACATTCTTTAAATATAACAATAATTAAATACTCGAAAAAATGCCAGACGTCAACAACGTTATTAATGTCACTGACTTCAATTCTTTCGCAATTTCTATTTTAATCATGAACTCCAAATATTTCGTTCTGACGCAACGTAAAAACTCAAGATTATCAATGAAGGCAAATTAGGCGAAATTACTACAAGAGAGGTATTCTGTCCATGAAATCCAAATATCTACGTTTTCAAATGACGTCTTTCCGATTGAATCTATCCAATGATTGTAATTAAAAGTTACTAAAAATTAATAACTAAATAGACAATCAATGAACATGGGTAAGTGATATAATATAGCCTATTTTTTTGCATATTACAGTAATTAGAAAAATTGGGAACACTGCGTTCATATTCATCAAGATCGGATACTAGAAAGAGTCCTAGAAAATAGACTGGTCTCGAGGTCGAAAAAAAAATTAATCAAATTAATAATTATTACAAATGAATCACCTGGATATTAGTTCTGGAATGGTTTCTCATGACATTCATTCAATTCTTTCCCTAGCCCATGGTTGGTGTAAATATATTTCATTAATTTTAAGTAGAAATACCAAAAATAAAGCAGAAATAACGGAAAAACCATTTGTTTTTTATAAATATTGTACCTAACTTTACCTAAAGACCTAATTTTCTAGCACAGACTTTATCTTTGGCAAAAACCTCTATCTTTTAAATCGTAGTATTAATTTTTTATTTTAAAAAAATAGAGTAGAACGCGAAATCATGACTAGCGCTATATTTTTTATTGTCTCTTATTATACAATTGATGAAAATTAAAAGAAAAGTTATGAGTCGTTTTTGAGATTTGACTTGAGAGAAAACTACTGTATTTGCCAAAATTGTACTCGACTATTTTTAAAGACCTCATTTTGTACAACAGACAGACAGATCTTACCAATTCTTCAATTGTGTTGTTTTAAATTTTTTGATTTTTCTACAAACCGAGCAATAGTAGAATAAAGGACATGCAACACATTTTTATCGCTTATGGATATATAATTACGATACCTTAATTCATTTAGCCTGGTTCTTAGCATTTGTCGTCATATTAGGTGAGGCCAGGCAATATCTTCGGGAATTGTCAGTAGTTATGGCTCCCCTGGCCGCGTTGCAACTTTACTGCATCCGAGACTGCAGTCACTTGTACTAATTCGAAGTGAAGGATGATTAATTGAAAGAAGATTTAAAAATAGTTAAGTCGGAGAAGATAAGTGACTTCCTGGGCTGTCGAACTCTATGCGCATCGGGATCGAAGAAGCAAGAGTTGATCAAGGGAGATCGCCAGGACAGATTTAAAACGTGGCGCATAAGTGAGCGGCAGAAAATTTTTAGATTTAATTTAGTTATTTAGCCATAAACAGAAAAAGCTGTAAATGACGTTTAATCTGTGAACGTTATTTGAGTTCCAGAACTCCTTCTTAATAAATAAAAATAAATTTTGAAATAAGAGCAAGAATAGCAACATTTGAAGAACTAGAACTAGAACTTTTCGTTCCCGAGCTATATAAAAACTTATTGCAACGGTAAACGAACTGCAGATTTTATTTTCTGCATTGCTAACAAAATAGTAACTAGCCTTACCTATACTCCTAGCCACTACAAGCAAAAGAAGAGTTTCACAAAACGTGTGCATAGTGAAGAGATATTCACGTTTAGAAGAAAAACAAGGGACCATCTCAGCAATTGCTCAATAGATCAGGAAAACTGGACAAAAACCTGTTCGAGATGGAGGTTATTGCCCTGGAAGCTCATCTACGTAATTTGTTACAAGCAAATTAGTCTTCACAAAATATACAATACAAATGTAAGCTAATTTATTATTAATCAATTTTGTTAAAATAAACATTATTTTTCTTTCGATGATAGAAACAATTATGAAGCAAAATAGATTTACTTTTACTCTAATTCGTGAACCGACTTCAGTTATTTAATGTCATCTAGCAATGCGTTGTAAAGTAACGTACATGTATTGTACGTGGATTTCTAGTAGGGAGCAGTTGATACTTATACTTCATTAATGTGATTTCTACGACATGTGTTGTAGAAATAAATATCATTATTGCATTAAAATATATTCCAACAGAGTAGTAAGCCAGTTTTGACAAATATTATAGATTCGTAAATTAATAGGCAAGTGTTTATTTATGTCTTATGTGCATTCGATTTGAGTATTGACTGAATTGAGAGACCTAGACATTGTGTTACCTTAACATCAGCTAATAGCATATTGTTCATATTATTTGGAGCATGCGATTGGGCCGTCCGAGCACGGATGGTAGTCGAGCCAGATACTCGATTAGGACGAACGATAGACCGCCTCCCCGTGGTGTCCCCTGGAAACCTCTTCCTGAAGAGGGCTAAAGGTCTATCACTGCAGGCCAAGTGTCCCTGCAGAGCTGGCAGTCCGGACTATCCTTGGATCTCCCGGACAGTGAGATACGCTGTAATATTAAAATGAATATTAAAATGAATACAAAGACCCTTGGCAAGATTTTGCGGGTCTGCTACCTTAACGTGGAAGGCGCCAGTAGAGCAAAGGGCGAGTGCCTTGCCAAATTGATGTCGGAAAATAATATAGACGTTATTGCACTTCAGGAGACTCACATCGCTGAGGAAACGCAGCTAAGGTCACGAGGAACCATCCCTGGGTATAAGATCATAAACTACACCCTTGACTCGGCCTATGGAACAGCGACTTATATTCGCAACTCAATAACAGGAGCAAAGCTTATATCGACAGATGTATCTGACATCGGCGTTTCTAAAATCACAATTGAATTAAACAATTTAAAAATATGTAACATATACAAGCCTCCGTCGGTGCAGTGGAATGATAATATTTTTGCGCCTGCTACCCACCCAACGCTGTATATTGGAGACTTTAACAGTCACCATACATCATGGGGTTATCGCAGGAGTGATGCTAACGGTAGACACCTGATTCAATGCTGCGAGACGCAAGTAATACACCTGATACATGACCCAAAAGACAAATGCACATTTAAATCTGCCAGATGGTCCACCGAAAGCAACCCCGACTTATGCTTCGTAACCTCTGGAAACGATGATAGACCTATACCTGTAAACCGCAGGGTTCTAAACGACTTCCCGCACAGCCAACATCGCCCAATTCTTCTTGAAATAGGCTTACAAATCCCAGTAATCGAGACTAAACATTTCCCACGATGGAACTTTGCCAAGGCTGATTGGGAGAACTTTGCTTCTGACCTAGATAGAAACATACGTTGGATACCTCCTTTTCCCCGAAATTATTATAAGTTTGCAAAAATGATACTGTCCACCGCCAAGAAACACATTCCTAGGGGGGTACACAAAGAATATACCCCATGTTGGAACGAAACCAGCGAGGCACTGTACGAAGATTTCCTGAAGACAGGGGATAAAGAAACTGCTGATAAACTTATGCGAAGCTTAGACGAAACCAGGAAAAGAAAATGGATTGAAACAGTAGGTAAACTGGATTTTAAATTCTCTAGTAGAAAAGCATGGAGCCTCCTTAAAAAACTAGGCGGAAACTCGCATCGTTCTAAAGTGATACATGCCATTCACCCAAACCAAATTTGTAATCGTATTGTAAACATGTCTAGAACCCCAGCAGACAAGATGCATACTAAAACCATAAGAAGTGAGTTTAATACTCTAAAAAAACAATGTAAAGAAACCACTAAACTATCACAACCTTTTACTGAAGATGAAATCTCTACTGCAATTTCAAGCATGAAGAAACGGAAAGCGCCTGGCTTTGACCATGTTCACCCAGAGTTCCTAATCCATTGTGGAAAAAATACCAAGAAATGGCTTACCAGTTTCTTTTCTTTTATACTTCACACTGGCATCCTACCGAAGGAATTCAAGAAGTCAAAAATTATTGCTGTCTTAAAGCCAGGAAAGAACGCAAAATACGCGGAAAACTATAGGCCAATCGCTCTTTTAAGCGCAACTTTTAAACTGCTGGAAAGATTAATCCACAATAGAATCAGCCCATATATTCTCGAAACACTCCCTAATGACCAAGCTGGATTTAGACCAAATCGCAGCTGTGAAGACCAGGTTCTCTCCCTAACACACTACATAGAATCCGGATACGAAAAACGTTTAAAGACCGGCGCGGCATTTATAGATCTCACCTCAGCTTTTGATTCAGTCTGGAAAGAAGGCATGTTATATAAACTTCTTAAAACCTTGAAGTGTAACAAAATTGTACAATTGATCGGTCACATGCTATCAGACCGCACCATTCAAGTAGTGACTGAAAATAAAATAAGTAAACCCAGGAAACTACAAAATGGATTGCCCCAGGGCTCCATACTGTCTCCCCTTCTATTCAACCTTTACATTGCGGACCAGCCAGAGACAGTATCCAGAAAATTTGCATACGCTGATGACTTGTGTATAGCTACTCAACAAGTTAACTTTAATAACCTAGAAGACACTTTAAACGCAGATCTTGAAATATTACGACTATATTTCAAACAATGGCGATTGATCCCTAGTCCTTCAAAAACTGAATCATGCTGTTTCCATCTAAACCACAGAGCCGCATCCACTGCATTAAGACTGACCCTTGATGGTATTCCTTTGCGACATAATCCGACACCGAAATATCTAGGTATAATCCTGGATCGCACTCTCACATTTAATAAACACTTATTAAATCTCGCAGCCAAATTAAGATCGCGAAATTGCATTCTTCAAAAAATCGCTGGAACAACGTGGGGATCCTGTGCGACAACACTGCGGACATCTGCGCTGAGCTTGGTGTACTCCACAGCGGAATACTGCTCAACAGCATGGATGGGAAGCGTACACGTAAAAAGGATTGATACAGTCCTAAACGCTACGATGCGGATCATCTCTGGAACACTGAAATCCACCCCTCTCTACTGGTTACCAGTCCTGAGCAATATTATCCCTCCTAGTATCCGTCGACAAAATAACCTACTCCGAGAGTTCAAAAAGATTTCCTCAAATCAGTCTCTTCCTGTCCATGAGGTAATTATGCCTGTACATCGCAGACTCAAGTCCAGATCCCCTCCTCTTGTTACCGCTAAACGGCTCCTTGAGGAGGCGTATGATGGCATCGCTGCATGGAAGAGAGGATGGATCGATAGTGCCCCAACTGCATGGCACCCCCTACTGGACCCCAATTCACCGCCTCCCGGTTTCCAACTGCCGAGGAAGCTCTGGGTTACTCTCAACAGAGTCCGCACGGGGCATGGACGATGCGGAGCTAACCTTACCAAGTGGGGTTTCAGTACCAATCCTGCCTGTGACTGCGGTGCCTCTCTACAAACTACTGAACACATTACTTTCGATTGTCCCAGCCGTGCCTTTGGTGGTACCAGGGAAGACTTTCTAAGAGCAACTCCCGAAGCGGTGCTCTGGTTGGAGCAGCTCGATGTCCGGCTGTAAACCTGTGTAGTGACGTTCCAAAAGTGCAGACAAATTTTAGATTCTAGACTTGAACTTTTGTTACAAAAGTGCAGTATTTGTTGTTTCATTGTTCTTTGTTTATATTGTTTTGTTCATATTTAAATGTGTATTTCATGTTGTAATTTTTGTCGATGTAAATGCGATCTCACAAGTGAATGCCATAAGAAAATAATAATTTGGAGCATGCGATTGCTGATTTGAAATGCAAATGTGCTGTTTTTCCTTTGTTAACTATTATTATGATATTACAAAACCAATTTGAAACTTCTTATATCGTACGATTTATTCTTTCTTTTTTGCAAAGACAATTCGTGTCATCGGCAAACAGGACTTTTCTTCCGTTTTTAATAGACGAGGGCATATCGTTTACGTATAACAAAAAGAGGATTGATCGAACCCCATATTCAATTCGTAAAGAATTGGAAAGATGTCCTTTAGTGCCAGTACTGTATTTCTACTCTTTGAGATCGATGTTTAGGGTACGAGGTAATCCAATCTAGGACGATACCACGAAGAAGGTAATTTTGATAGCAAAATATTATGGTCAATAACGTAAAAATCTTCCAAAAAGACCTAAACATATTCCAATGAGTACTTCATTTTGGTCTATTGATGAAGCAACATCTTTAAGAAAAGGAAAAATGGCAGTGTCCATAGATTTTAATTTTCTAAACCCATGTTGTGAGTCTGAAAACACTTCGTTTTTGCTGAGAAAAGTTTGGAAATATTCCTGTGCATAAAGAAGCATTGAAAATGTATGTTAACGGGTGTATAAGGGGAGGTACTAAAGTTTTCAATACAAAATATAGAACTTCCTCTAAACCAGATTAATATTTGGTTTTAATGTACTTACTAATCTCAGGGTTTTGTTAGAAGTTTCGGAAAAAAATATCGCGAAGAAAATTTTGGGTAAAGTGAAAAAACTTTTATGTAACTTTTGTCGGTAGACCGTAGTGCCAATCTCCATTTTGGTAGTGGTGTAGTATTCACGCATGATAAAGGTATTTATTTCTGTAGTCCACTTCATCATTGTGCGTTGCCTGACTGCGACAGTGGTCTCTGGAAGCAATATATTGCTTCTCTGGGAAGCACTTGCGGCAGGTGCAGCTATAAGTGGAGATGGATGGGTACTGCTATCTTTGGCTGTAGTATATGTGGGGTTATCCCCGAACACGGCCCCTCTGTTCAGCTCGTGATCACCACCGGCTCGCATGCTGTCACCTCCAGCGGTGGCTATGAAGGTGCCCTGGCGCTCCCCAGGCAGCGGCTGCTTTTCCGAGGCCTTACGACGCATACTCCGTGACTCCATATATATTGCCTCATAAATTCAATTTTGTGAAAGAGATTGCACATTATGATGCACGATTTTTTTGGACGTACCTAAACGGATGTTCCTTTGCTAATGTAACTGTAGTTGCGATTTATTTATTTCATTTTTACCTCGAGTGCGTGGGCGAAGGAAGTGTCGTGCCTCAGCAGTGACAGGAGGTTAGGAAGGAGGGGCAACATTTGTAGATAAATGAATATTGAGAGATGTAGTACAGGGATTAGGTTCAGGGGATACGGTAATTGTGTCCAAATATGCCCCGGAGGATGGGAGAGAACAAGTGTTGGTATTGATATATATTTAGCAGGAGGCCTGCCGAGGTTGTGAAAGGTAGTGTTTAGCATAATATAGCATGTGCGACGAATGATATCTGGAAGTACTTGTATTGAAAACTGAATACCAAGTGGAGCTTGTCCTCGAAGATTTGCAAAGATAGCAGTCTCCATAAAAAGATAGACAACTTCTAAAACCTCAATACCTAAAATGAGCCGCAAAGGTCAAGTGCCAATTACCAGAATTACAACGGAACATACGAGGCTACCTCTCCCTCACTTAATAAACAAATATACTCTCCCAAATTTGTAATATATTTAATGTAAAAATAACAATAATACATTATTCGCGACTGTTATATATACACCTAATCCCGCCAATCATTCTTACAGAACTTTAATATTGACGCGTTACTTCATTCAAGTTCACTACAAGATAAAACATTTATAATTATGTAAATTAATATGTCTCTAACGAAGTGTAATACTGTTTTTAACTATAGGTAATGGGTATATTATAATAACATATAGTGATATATCTTCAATCACCTTATGGAAAACTTAAAGAAAGTCACTAATAACCTCGCAGTTGATGCGACAATAGATACATTTTTTAAGTTTCTTTGGCGTTGTAATGGAATCCTGAACTTGAAGAATACTATTATTAAAAACTGATCAATGGAATTTATCCATACTTCCTATTAGGTCAAAATTGTTTTAATCCATATATAAGTCTATATAATTTTGCGACTTCATTTACATCATAACCTGGTGGTAATTTCATATAAATTTTTTAACTAGATTACCATGAAAGTGCGCCTCTTTAATGTCTAAATAAATACAATCCACTTGTTATACACTCCTAAAGCTAACAATACCATAAATACACACATATTGGCAGAAAGTGCATATGATTCAAAGTAATCAATGTTTTTTTCTTTTCTTGTGAATACCCCTGTCTACAAGCCTTGATTTAAATCTATTTACATTTCCCTCAAGATTGCTTTCTACTTAGGAGACCGCAATCCCCAGTACACTTGATATTTGCTTGTTAATTTACAAATTACCATGTATGTCTACTTTAATTTTTTTTATATTTCATTTATGGCTTCTACCGATTTATCACATTCAATAGCAGACTTTACTGAATCACATAATGTTTAAATTCCATTATTTCTTGTACATTTATTTGAATGTGAATCATGGCCCCCCAACATTCCATAAAGTTTTGTAGCTACTTTATTTGGTCTACCCTTCTGATATTTCTTCTGGGATGTTTCGTCAACTTCTGAATTGCTACATGCATCTAATACACTTTCACTGGGACTTGTTTCTAGTTATTTTTTTCAATTTCGATACCACATTATGATTTACTATCCGTTACTTTATTATTTGTTACAAATTCATAGCCACTAATAGTTGTATTGTTTGATAGTATCCCACAATCTATAAGCTCTAGTTTGATGTGAATAATATGCATTTTCATTCCCTTGCATGTAATTCACTTTTACATTGCCTTGGGATTACTACATAAGCTAAACAACCAAACAACTTCAAATGTTTTACAATTGGCTTTTACTTGTTTATATTCCTTCTGGCACATTATCTTTAATTGTACTATGCGAAAGTTACACTACTTTGCGAAACTACGTTTTTTACATAGCAAGCTCTTACTACTGCTCCAGTTCAAAAGCTTTCAGGAATGCATGCTTTCCTCTCAAACATCATTACGTATCACCCGGTGTCTATTTCCGAGAATACAAAATAATTTTAAGGAAATTAGTAGGGTTGTCCTAGCAGCAGTCCGAAACAGTCCCGAACAATTTTGCGTATGTGCAGTCTAGTATTGGCCGTTCCAGCAGCAGCAGCAGCAGCAGCAGCAGCAGCAGTCAGCGATTGTGATTGTGAAATGTTGCTGATTAGTTTGAAACCAGTCGCCAACAGCCCGAATCAGTTCGTGCACTCTCCCTCAAACTAGATATCCGTGCGTGCGTACGTCGGACCTCGAGTTCTCGCCAGCGCCAAACTTTGACAACGCTGCATTTAGGTTTCAGTCAGGTTTCTGCAAATTCGTTTTGTGTTCCGCTCTATAGATTTTGACCCTGCTTTGTTTTGCTTTTTATTGATGCTTTGGTGATTGTTTTTGGTGACTTCGATGTCTTTCGAATTTTTCTCGTGGATATTAGAAATTGTGGATATTTCGAGAGTTTTTAATCTCTGTCCACTTACTATGCAAAATGACAATTAAATCTTCTTCCGAAGACATGGAAGATTGAGAAGAATCTACCAAAATGCTATTATCACTCGTTTAAAAAAATTCAATTAACGGAAATAAAAAAGAGTAATAAAAAATAGCATAAGTCACAATTGACCTGGTTCAAAACTCGTAATTAATAGCGAGGTCAAAAAAAAATAAGCCAGCAAATATGGAGAAATGTAGAATGCAAGTAAATATCAGGAACTGACCAGGACCAGGTCGCTTTGATTTTTGCCCGCTATACGAAAATTATAACATCTGGCGAATCCGATGAAACGAAGGCAGCGGCACCTAGAGGCCGATTCCTGAACCTACTTGTTCCAGCAGATCCCAAACCGGGGCACGGTTTGACTAGTTTGCGCTCGCGCATGCGCAGAGTGAGGCGACGTAAAATAGTCCGGGATTGTTGGCTGCAACAAACCTATTAGTTCAGGGAAAAAATAGAAAAACAATCAGCATATTTTTAACACAGGTAACAAAACTAAAGCAATGTGGAATATAGTAAAAATACGACCACATCATCCCAATACGTACGAGAAAATTTTGTTTAAAAGGATAATGAAAATGAAGCAAGTAATTTCCAGAGACCATTGTCGCAGGCAGGCAATGCACAAGAATGAAGTGGACTACAGAAATAAATACCTTCATCATGCGTGAATACGACACCACTACCAAAATGGAGATTGACACTACGGTCTACCGACAAAAGTTTCATCAAAGATTTCTTCGCCGTTTCCCTGACTCTGAAGTTAGTAAGCAAAGAATAGCTGACCAGAGTCGAGCAAGTGTTCAAAAAATTCTCCTCTCTTCACAACTTTTGTGAAAAATCAAAGAAGAAATGGTAAAAATGCTTAACTCCTCAGAACCTAGTAATCTGAGGGCAGTGGCTGTGCTAACCCAGGATGACAATGAAAAAAGCCTGTCAGAAAGTATTGATGATGAGAGTAGTAAAGACGTGCAAATTCGCAATGTATTTGCAGTCACACATTCGCAATTTGAAGGAACTGACCCAATGAACCGCTATCTCATTCCAAGAAAAAATGCTCGAAGAAATTAGCAATAGCTCTCTGCTTCTTCATGACAAAGTACTGCAACAACATCTACAACAAAGACGATCATTTGAAGAAGTACACAAGCAAATTATTGTGCTGCAGTTGTAGCTTCAAAATGTAGCAATTGAAGCTTTTCAGCCGCATGGCAACTGCCCACAACGATTGAAGTGGAAAACGTTTTCCACCTTGAGAAGGACAACTGGTGATTCGTAGAGAACGCACTAGGAGGGATATTGGAAGACTCACACAATTTCAAAAGTAAATGCCTAAGGAAATACCACAAAACGGAAAAGAAAGGTGAATAACATCATTATTAATACAAAAATACATACGAACCACGTATGGAAGCACGAGCCCTTGAACTTAACAATTACAGAACATCTTGACACCCTACGACAAAAGCTTTTGGCGTTGAGAAAACGCCTTTGACGCTACAGTAATTGCACTATGGGGAAGCAACAAAATACTTTTTTAACAGAAACCAAAAGCATTCTACAGGAATATTTCAAAGGAAAAGGGCTTCTAAGTGATATGAAAGAGTCAAAGCTTCCCTCAAATGCACAGATAGAGGACTTTTGGAAGCCTATCTGTTCATCTGCTGTGTCCCACAACCCAGATATGACGTGGATTGAAATGGTACAAGACAGACACCGAGATATTCCTCTAATGGGTTAACCAATCATCATTGTGGAAATTGTGCAAGCATCTTTGAACAAAGCACATAACCGGAAGGCACCAGGAGGTGATGGCCTGCACATTTATTAGGTGAAAAAATTTACCAGCAATCACTATCATATAGCAAATATAATTCAATATTTTCTTCACAACCGAGAATATCTGCCTTATTTCCTCACTAAAGGTAGAACGTTCTTTCTACCAAAGTTGGGTGACACTAAAAACCCCTCGAAGTACAGGCTTATAACCTGCCATTAAACTTCTTACAAACTCTTAACATCGTGTGTTACAAATGATTATGACACACATTGAGGAACAGAACATCTTAGCGAATGAACCGAAAGAAGTGGACCTGGATTTCGGGAATGTGAGGAGAAACTAATTATAGACTGTAATTACGGGTCAAGTGCTTGAAATACAAAGAAACTTGTACGCATGCTACATAGATTATGCTAAAGCATTCGGCACCCTGCCTCATTATTGGCTCCTTCAATGTTTGCATGTATACAAGGTCCCCCCGTCTTTCCGATACTTCCTGAAAATCACGATGACTCTATGGAATACAAAACTGTATACCTTTAATGGAAAATAATCCTTTCACAGAGATACTATACACATCCGCCGAGGCATTTTCCAGGGTGACTCTTTAAGCCCTTTATTGTTCTGCTTAGCCTTGAATCCCCTGTCTAGTCTACTTAATTCAGCTAATTATGGAATCGCTCTTAAAAAATGGAACTCAATTCTTCTTCGTGTCTCGCATCTTCTTTACATGGATGACCTGAAGCTTTATGCAGACACTAAGAGTCATATGCGGCAACTAATAAGCGTGACGGAGAAGTTAACTGACGACATCAAGATGAAATTCGGTTTGAATAATTGCAAGAGAGTGAATATATTCGAGATCATATCCAAGTTAGAAATTTGGAAAATGATGATGAACCAAAGATTACCTTCATGGAACCCCATGAAACTTACAAATATTTGGGTTTCCAACAGTCACTCAGACTCAAACACACTGTTACTAAGAACGTACTGATAACTGAAGTGTGTAAATGATTGCATGGACTCTTAAAAACGCAACTCTCTGCTAGAACCCTCGTACAGGCCAGCAATTCATTTGATATTCCAGTGCTGACATACTCCTTTGGCGTTATTAAATGGAGCAACACCGACCTCGACAACCTCCAGAGGACAATTCGAACCGCTATGACTCAACGCCGTAAACATCATCCCCATTCAAGTACTGAGCGTTTTACCCTTCCAAGATCGCAAGGAGGGCGATGTGTTGTAGATTTCATAAATCTACACAGCTCTCAAGTTGCATAACTCAAACGATACTTCCTGGAACATTGTGGGAGATTTCAGCAAGCAGTGAGCGCAGTTAATAATAACATATATACACAACCGTGTGAGCTATTTCCATTAATAGTCTCGTGTTAAATATCTACGTCTATGTGTGTTTTTACTCAGAAAGTTTATGAGCTATTAATTTTGTTTTAATTCAACTAGATGACACTGCAGGACAAAAGTGCTCTGCATGTTACCTCAATTTCCATTCAAACAGCGCTCCATCTGGGCTCCGTTGTTGCTCAGTGTTACCATATGGCGTAGGGCGAGACCCAGAGACAACGGATAAACAGAGAAAGGGAAAGACAGGGAGTGAGAAATTAAGACAGAGAGATAGTGTGAGAGAGGAGGAAGAGAGAGGGAAAGAGGAAGAGAGAGGGAAAGAGTGGGAGAAAATGAGAGAAAGGGAGGGACAGATTGGGGAAGTGGGATAGAAAAGGAGAGAGAAAGAGAGAGAGAGAGAGAGAAAAGGCAAGGTGAAGGGATAACAACGTCTGAGGTGTTCCGCTAGTTATCTAAAATCTGAAAACTTACCCTCAGGACCGCGATGTCGTAATCACGTCCGAAATTAATGAGATGTGGATCATGTTCGTAATTAGGGTGAATAACGATTTGCGCCACCTCGTGAACGCTGCCTCCCTTACCGCGTGTGGTCGTGCCGGCGCGCACCGTAATTAAGTCAGAGGATCTAAACGGAGCACACAAGACGTTCGGATTTGCTTTTGACATGATTCCCAGCATGTTTCTAGTCGTATTATTCGTACTAAGTACTCACCTGTCTACGCAGTGGGCAGCAGTCAAGACCCACTCAGAGCTAATGATGGACCCACCGCACTTGTGATCTCCTCTCTTCTGCAAGGAGATCTGGAAGCATTTTTATAGACCAAACATGGGTGATTTGATAAGAAACCCACACGAAGGAAATTTTATGACTTCATTCTGAACAAGAAAGGGTATGCGAGATTTATTGGAACGTTGATATTTAGTAGTTCTGTGCGGAGATATGGAAGTGAATTAGATTTATTTTCAATTCTTTGTGACAGAACTTAATAAAGGAATATTAGTTTGATACTTTTAACAAATTGAAGTATTATTTCTGCGTGTAGTCGAGGCATTCATCATTCATAACATATAATTTATTATTGTGAGATTACCTGGTAAGGGAACATGTCGATTGTGGTGGTGGTGCCGCCTGTAATGCGGCTGCCCTGTGGGGGCGAAAATTTGGTGTCGGGGTCTGACTCGAAACATCCGTCACTGGGTGCAAGCGTTTCTGAAACTGACGAAAAAAATCTCAGCATATTAACACGAAATGTGTAGAATATTTCTGGGATGTTGTTATTCAATGATGCATTCCTTTCGGAAATTCATAGTCGTATGATGTTTTATTTGTATTCCAATGGATGCGACTAATTGAAATTGGAGTTTCTCTATTTGTGATAATATTTTAATCATTTCATATTTTCATTTTCATGCCTTAAGTCTTCTTTGTAAGAAGAATGTGTTATGTAATCGTGCTTCATAAAACGGTGAAATGTCGAAAGAAGGAACCTTATTGCCTGGTTCTGGTAAGGCCAAAGTAAACAAATCCTGTTGCTAAATTTAGACAATCATCCTCTAACTAGTGGTGTGTCTAGAAAACATGCTTTGTTGGTTCTTGATACCGAAAAATCGTTTGACTGCAAAGTGCCCGTCTGTCAGTCTGTCTGTGGTCAACGCTAGTGCCTAACCCATTCAGCCGATTTTCTTCAAAATTGATATTTCTCAATCCATCTGAATGATCTCTTGGCTTTAGGAGTTACAAATAAATATTTTGATTTTTGAGGGTAATCCACAGAAGTCCTTAGAACCATTTTGAAAAGTTTCTCAAAAAAAGCCCCAATCTGTTTTTATTTAAATTTGTTTTTGATAGTGCGAACGACATATAAGTGAAAAAGAGAATGGTTTAAATCTCATTTTCGTTGACATCTCCGATTTTTGGTAATATGAAATGTATACTTTAACTACAAAATTGTAAGCAGATTTTTTTCCACAAGTACTTTGTCTTAATAAAATAGCTTTTCAAAAGAGGCCATGTAAATTTATTGTAGGTTATGACTTGCTTTTGTTGAAATTTACACTTAAAATTACCGTAAATTTTTTCTCAAAATTGGCTCCACATATTTTGTTAATATTTCCTTCAGTTTTGTAATAAAAAAAATAATATGGTTGTTGCATTTTCAGGTGCAATTGGAGATGGTTAATTGGCGGGTATGGACTAAGCTCTTTGGAGGGAAGTTTCGCTGGTTCGAGCCTTGGGCTTGGTATATTGTTAGTTACAATTGTCAGTTGCCAAGAAAAATAATTGAGAGAGTTATTGAAAATCATTTGAAACAATTCCAATCACAATTAGAATTGATTAAAATAAATAAGCTGGAAGAAATTGCATGCGATTTTTGAACTAAAGATTTTAAAACATTTTTTCACATTTTTCAGTGCGCTGTATGAACCGATTTAATGAAAATAGTGAATATGTTAACACTCAATAAAAGTACAATATAACCAATACCCGTGCGTCGAACTTAGATATAGCTAATGGCTCCGCAATTATTATTACATTCTCTTCTTACGAACCCTTTGTTGGAAAAACAAGTTATGTAAATAGAAAAGTATGAAGAAAAAGAAAGTTAGCGCGAGAAAACGCAGACATTTCGCTAGAAGAAACCTTATTGCGGGGGTTATGGTAAAGGAAAAAAAATTCTGCTGCTAGATTTAAAAACAAATACTCTTAACTAGTGGTGTAGCCAGAATACATGCATTGTTGGTTCTTAACCGAAACATCGATTGATCGGCAACAACCGATTGACTGTGTGTCCGTCTCTAGTCAGCGCTAGGGCGTTAACAGTTTAGCTGATTTTCTTGAAAATTGATGTACCATAATTGATCTGAACGAATTGGTTTCTAACGGATATATTGCTTGTTGAAACTTTTTTACTTTCCCGCAATTTCTAACATACGAAGAGAAAGAACTGTAATCGAGTGTCGGAAAACAGCGAATTTTCAGCACAAAAACTCTTATTACCTGGCCCTAGTAAAGAGAAAGGTTATAAATTTGGATTCTAAATATAGAAAAAAATACCCTGGCACTTGGTATAGCCCAAAACCATGTTTAGTGGGTCCTTGATACCGAAAAAACGATTAAAGGAAAAACGTCTGTCTGTCCGTCTGCACAACGGTAAACCGGTCAGCCGATGTTCTTCAAAATTGATATTCCCCAATCGTTCTCGCTGATGTCGCGGACTCTCCAATTTAAAACCAAAATATTATTTTGCGGGTACATTTCATGAAACTTCTGAGACATTTCCAAAAATTGTGTTTCGATATTATTGATTATTAAATTTTTATATGAATTTTTGAATATTTGAAAAGTGCAAAGTTCATTTACGAGATTGCTGCAGGTCTCATTTATTTTGGCATCTCCAATTTTTCGAAAATTGGAAACAAAAATTTTAACTTCGAAATTTAAAATAGAGATATTTGTCTCAATATCCGTTGTACGATATCTCTTCAAAAAAGTAATTAACAATTTTTTAAAAACAAGTTTTGGGATTTTTTTTGTTTGAAGTTTAAAAAAAATGTCCCAAAACAACTCCAACTGTTTTCTTTATATTTTCTTCACATATATAATAAGAAACAGTAATAAATATGGTGCAAGTATCATTTTCGGGTAACGCTTGTTTTCTAGAATTTTGCCAAAATCATTTCAAAACTACAAAATTGAAGGTATGGAATTATTACCACAGACATAGTTTCTAGTAAAAAATAAGTTCTTTAAGAAAGTCGTGTACAGTTTTTTGAGAATACGAGTGATTGTTGTGTAATTTCCGCCCAAAATTAATGAAGTAAATACAGGTTTCACCACCTGCAGGTATATAAAATTAATTTAAAATAAATTATAAATTCCTATTAAAAAAGCCAATTAAATATTTTTATATTTTCTTACTTTTTTGCTTTTTACTCAATATGTATTCTGAATTTATTGACGTATTTTTTTAAGCAATGCGCTAAGTTTAATAGTAATATTACAACAATGGCGCATAGATTGAGAGGCATTTAATTGGAACTTGTTTTGTTTATATCAATTTCTCTCTTCCGAGAAACCAGAACACTCGATGTTGAAAAAAATAAAGCTTTTCGTATCTGATGTGTGGATGTTAGAAGTCGGTAATGAAATAAAACTCTATCGATACTGCTATCTTACGACGAAAGGCACCTCACAAATAAGCATCCAGAATGTTTGTATTATTTTGATGTCAATTGCATACATTCTAATTACTATGTTGATAATATTAGACAAGCAAATGCTCATAGTTTAGATAACGCTACACTGGCAACAGTACATTGTTCACTTCTTTGTTGAATAGGACGTTTTAAAATAAGGGCTGAGGTGTCAGCAGCACAGAAAATGCAATATTTGACGTGTGAAAGTATGTGCAGTTGTAGCATCTTTATTCTTACATGTATCGGGCATTTTCCGTTTTCTGCCTTTGCGCGAGATGCGGCACTTCTTTGGCATAGTGGTCGGCATGTTAACTCAAAAGTTTTGAGTTCGAGTCTCAAAGCTGAAAATTTATTTCTGCCTGAAAACATTTTTTTTGTGGTTGATTTATTGTGTTTATGTAGTAGAATAATGTTGCGTAACATTTAGAATCAATGCGAGAAAGAAAGGTCTTTTTCAGCACTACTAGTAATGTTCCTGTTCCCTCTTGACTCTTGGAAACATGTTGACAACCTAATCGGGTGTAGATTCGCGCCATTAGAGTTGCCGGCAATATATACTCACCCAAGGCGACACTCAAAAACAAGGAGCTGATGAGTCTAGGCATGTCGAAATCTTCTTTGTCCCTGCACACGAGAGATAATTCAATGATCATGTATAGTGCCCCGCACTGGCTATTTGAAGCAAAAGTCCCTGAGGATATTGCGTACATTTTAATGGAGTTTGTGTTCTGTTATTCATTGGAATTGACAAAAGAACGTCATTTCTTTTACGGCTTCGAACTCTTTCTGGTTTAAGTTTTGATTTATTTCACTGATATTGTTCGCGTTTTAGTAGTTTTATTGTGTCCCCCTCCCACATGCCGCGCCGCTGCCGCTATACGTCTGTTTTTCTAACGAGGCGAATCAAGACCAGTCTTCACGATTCACCAAGAGGTCTTTCCGGCTAGCGTGTTTTTTCACAAACACGCATCTACCACCAGAGGGGCACCGCACCATCTAGGATACGCTCTAAGCGTCCGACCGGTCTGGCGATGAATGTGTAGTACAGTGCTCGGGAATACGCCTGGGATCTGCCGGTGAAACAACTGCAAACTACCGATCAGAGCACCAGCCTTTAGAATTTTCCTCCGAACGGTGACTTGAATAATCTATTAAGCTAATGTCGAAACTTCTTGCTTGGACAGGACGCGAACCTACGATCCCCTGGTGGTGAGAGACGATATAGAGAAATCGGTTTACGTCCTGGGCCACCATTACCAGTTTATTAACTAATTAAAAAGGAAAGAAACATTAATAAATTAAGTACAAAAAATTAAGACGTCACCTTTTAGAAAAACAGCCCTCACCAAACAAAATGCAGATTCAAAAATAAATAGATATCTGCAATATTGATTTAAATTCAAATATTTCATTTCTATCCTACTGCATTCCCTTTATTCTTACATTAAAAGAAAAAGTTTGTCTGTAGCCTCTTGGTATTTCTAGTACAGTAGTATCTGATAGCTAATACTGATGTTATCGTCTGAGCTAATATTCGATACAAACAAGCCAATCCTTAATATTGCACGGAGAGATATATTTATATTTATTAACGGTTGAGAGTTTGTATTTTCATAAGAGACTTTTTGAAGTACGCCTGAAAGAGACTAAGCTAATACTTGTGAACCAAACGAAAACAACATATAATTAGATTCCGTGTAAAATGTATGATGATAACGATCGTCTCTTTGCAACTAAAAGCTCATTTTAATATTGGAAATAAGGATAATAAAAAGCAATCGTTAAAATGAGGAAATATAAAACTACACATATTCATCAATCAATTTTTGTATTTCTGCACGTTTTCAGATGCAGTAATGATTCTGATTCCACAAGCTGTGCAAGAATTCTCTCGCAGCTGTCGATCAATTACAATCGTCTTAGTTCATTTCACACGCTCGGTGTTTTTGCAGTCGCCTGCAGAGTGTGCGCTTCTGTGGCAGGTCGCAACTGTCGTAGACGGATGAATTACGATACAGTTTGCGAGGAGTAACCTTACAGAAGTGAGGTTAAGGCATTCATTTAGTATTTTTAAAACATCGATTTAACAGTCGTAGAAAAGTATTGTTTTCTACCCACGTACAATGGCAATTATTCACTCGTAGAAGTTTCTACACTCGTTTACGTCTCTTGCGTCGTAAGCTATCATTCTACGCTAATTGAAGAATGTATTATTCAGTTACATATTGAATAACTTACCAAATAAAACGCAGTTAGAGTGCAATCAGTACAAACGTGTAGACGATTTTCACGTCATAAGACTCGCACCACATTGAAGTAACTCAAATGAACCTTTGAAACAAATAAACAATAAACTACATTTCAGTAAAAAAATGTTTCTAACACATGAAGAAGCACCTCACTGTGCCATGATATTTGTCCAAAAAAAGAAAAATAATTTAGCCTCATGGCGAAGATGTTATGAGCTGCGCCTAAAAGTGGAAAATAAATTGAACATGGCGCAGCCTCTCACTCCGCCACACGCTCTCGATGTATTTCTGTAGTCGCGCTGCGAGAATGCTCACCCCATGCCGGGTGAGCGAGCAGCGCTTGCGCGAGAAGCGAACGGGAAGGGAAGGGGTGGGGGAAGGAGCCCTTTGCTGCCTCAGAGAAGCTGTTGTTCGCAGAGGGAAGAGCGGGGAGAGAGTAGAGGGAAGAAAAGTAGGTTTGGGTGTGGGATGAAGGTGTGAAGTTATTTTGGTTTGCAGAGTGAGTACTAGGGGATGGTTTAAATTGGCGACGGTGCTAATATTTGGAGGATATCTAGTGGTTGGGGTACTACTTCTTTAAAAGGATTTGTCGAGATTTAGTGATGTGTGCTCATCATGAAAGGGAGTTTTGAAGTCCTTTTTTGATATTTCGCCTGGCTCTGTCAAAAATTTCTTGTCGAATGTGGGAGAGTTTTAACATTTGTCTAAGTCTATTCAGGTTACTGAAAAAAGAGGTTTTAAATGCAGTCTTCAGGAATATATTTTTAAGTATAAGGAGTTGTTCATAATTGTAGTAGCAGGTAGTGGCCCAAGTCTCGCAGGTGTATTTGATAATTGGTTTGATGGAAGTCTCGCATAGGCGAGGTTTCGCCTTTGTATTTTTTGGGAAGTATGTAATTACAGGTGAGAGAGCCCTCAGTTGTCTGTGTGTCTATATGTGTTTTGTTTTGTCTATCTGTCTGGTCCACAGTAGTTTTCGGAATAGTGTTATTCTAAAATATGTTCGACCCATTTGATAAGGGTATTTTTAAGAGCAAGTTAGGTGAGTTGGGGTTTGATTTGTTTCCGTGCATTTTTGTGGGTTTAGGGTTAGGTCATCTTAATGGATCCATTTAGTAATACTATCTAGTGTGTAGTGCAGAGTGCGGATTGTGTTTGGTAGTCTAATTCGGAGAAATGTCGTCTGGGTAGATGTAGTCCTTTAAGTTTGGAGCTGTTGCCAGGTCATTACTGTAAAGACGTGTGAGAGGGGGTGGGAGAAAGACTTCTTCGTGGGGACGCCAGGAGGGATGGGTCTTGGGGACGCCAGGAGGTGGTGTTGAGGTTACTAACATGAAATGATCTGTCAATAGATAATTTTTCACAAGAGTGAGAAGATATTTGAGAAAGCGTGGGGTGATTTTGTAGATAAGCGTATTATGAATAAAAGAGTCTAAGCGTGAGGGAAGTCAGGAAAAAATGGTCCTGGTGATGTGTGTGTTTTATTTCGTTGTTCGAGTCAGCAAGTTACGCCATATGTTATACGTAATGTCTGTAGCCGTGTGGATGTGTGTCTACCCGGGAAACTAATTGTGTCGGTCGAAGTCATGCGTCAATAGGTATTTCAATCGCTTTAATATTACTCTTTCAAATTCCGCTCTTAAAATTGGTAAAATACTTAGTGGTCGGGTTTTTGCGTGATTTCAAAGTGATTTCTCTATTTTAGGTAGAATAATGATTTTGGTTGGCTTCCATTTCTCAGAATCGTAGTTTGGCGTTATGCGAGTGTTGAGATGTCTGATCAAGAAAGTCATGGGGTTTTTGATGAGTCGTTTTGACTCCGCTACCTTAAATTCGCTGGGTCCTGTCGCATTAGTGTCTTCGAGTGAATGAAGTTCGTCTTATTTCATCGTCGGTGAATGTTCAGAGTTGTGGAAGTAGAAGATGGGGTGTTTTAAGGACCTAAAGAATTGCTGAGGAGTAAATGAGTGGTGTATGAATTTGAATCGGTTTGAGAATCTGTCTGACCAAAGTTGTGGCATAGTTTGTGGGTTGGAAGATAATGTTCTAATTGGGTGCGTGGGGTGATTGCGCTTGTTTTTCTCCTTAATTCGTTCATACGTGTCAAAATTCGTCTGGGGTGATCGACAATAAAGTTTGGTCACTTTTTGTTCTATTCAGTTATGAGTATGTTATGTAGTACCTATCTGTAATGTTCCTAAGTGCGTCTGTCATCTGGTGTTTTAGTTCTGTAAAATGTCTTTTGTGCTTTGTGTTTGAATTGTATGGAATGTAGGATGTTCTCAGGGAGTTTAGGTTGAGTGTCCGTCGTCATGGGCGTTTGAAGAAAATTGGGTTATTTGATAAATTTGTAAATTAAGTGCTTGAACTTTTTCCAGCCAGTGGTAACTTTTTCCAGCCAGTTGTAGAGTATTTAATGATGCTAATTTATTTCTAAACCTTTATCTTATTTTGAAAAAAGAAGGGCAATCATTTACTGATTTACTGATACACGTATTTTGACCAATCATAATTATCTTTCAGTTATTGGCTATCCATTACAGATTGACTTTGTGTTTGGTTGTTACACCTGCTACACTAGATCTCTTTGCCAACACCAACCCCCTTCAGCTGATGATAGATAAATTGTACCATATTTATTAATGAAAAACCACATTTTGGAAGGGACAAATATTGCTGGGCGTTAACTATGGCTGTATCAATCTTCTTCCCTTTCATTGTTTTCTCAATAATGATAAGCTTCCCATTTAATATGTTCGGCACCATCCTTGCACATACAACTCAAACTACTCTGATACATACTACTCTTTCTGTGTCCTTGAGATCCCAGTCTTCTAAAAGAAACGTAGGACGCTGATGTGAAGACATCATAGACGGAATAAAACACACGCCGGAAGCTGTCACGTGATCGTGAATCTTGACATCTTGTTGCTTACAGATACGTGTTCTTTATTGCTTACAGCGACGCGGTGGATGAATTGGATTTTACCTGAACCTCTTATGTTTACAAGTGAAATTATTATTGATAAATTTATTTTTGCTGCTTCACATCAGGACAGAAGATGCATCTGAAAATCACTAGTGTTACTGCGATGATAAATTTTTCCCCGATGGACATGTTTGTTTTTACATGAACACTATTTAAATATTTACTAATTTCAATCACTCATTTTCAATTGTCTGTGAACAATATCTCCTACTGTGAACAGTGGGTTTCGCAATATAGATATTCTTTGACTCATAAGGCTGCACTAAAGATCCTGCGCATTTGAAACGGACCTTTGAACATTTGTGAAAACGTTTACAGGCAATCTCACGGATATTTTCAATATTTTATAAAAATTGGTTCTGTTTATTTTATCATTCTCTGCAGCTATTTTATTGAACCAAGATATTTATTGTAGTTTACTGTTCAAGACATATTTTTTAGATGAAAAATCTCCGATATATGGTACAGTATTACAATATTTCATTTTTAATACGTAGGTACGGAGTTTTGTGAGAAAGTGAAAGTTTCAATGGAAGAAGGATTTCCGACCCTCCGACAGGAGTGATATTATGAATAAAATTGGTTTCACATTGGACAGTGTATATCCCGTTATTCCAAATAACAGAATTTCTTTCTGTATATTTATATTATATTGTTATACGCACATTTTTAATTAAGATTTTGAAAAACGTTTGTTATTTACAGCACTAACAGACTTTTATTAGATTCATATCTAATAAATAATTTTTGTAAAGTTATTTAATATAAATTCTATTAAATAGTACTTTTATTTAATGCGAGTAATTGTATACGCACACATGTGTATGTTGTTTAGCTTAATACGAGTAGTAGATGACTTGTGTTTGTGGATTAGATTGTTGTAGTGAATGTTTCGTTTTCAGTTATAAAAAAAATCGATAACTTTCATTTTATTGTAAGACATTAGTTACAGTTTTAAATACGTGAAATTTTACGACCTAGTATTGAATAATGAAATGTTGTTATGATAAAGACACAATATTAAGAAAGAAATGGCTGAATACTTACATAACTTAAAAAAATGTATCTGTAATATGGTTTTATTTTGCACTTCTTTGAACAAAATGCCATATATTCACTCTGAATTCAAAATTCTATTAAATATTGGTTTCTATTTCAAAGAGTATATATATGTACACTCTACATTGCCGTGCGCATTTTTTTACGGAAATTGTAAATTATATTATGTTTAGAATATTACTACATCCTTTATATTGAAAGTTTGGTAGATAATGTAGTTTCAAATGTCTCGGTCCAGGTCTGTCTTGCATTTCTACAAGTAGACTGTCTAGACGCTTATAGATTGGTGGTGTGCGAAAATGGCTGCTTATTTCTGATTCGCTGCTTCTGTACACGTGGGAAATTCGAATTTCTCCCCTCCATGAATTAAAGAGCTTTCCGTTTAACATTGAGAGCCATCTGTGATATATACTCTCTGAATAAGTCCGACAGCCACGAGCCCTTTGTAGGAAAAGAATTGAAAGAACATAATATAATAAGTCTATTAAACTGGTGATAAAATATTTTTATTTGGACATGACACCGACAGAATGAGTAATTGCGCTAGTTAGGGGTTTTTTTTGAGAAATATATTAAGTTCAGAACGCATTGTATAGTCATGCATCCTATGTCGTGTAGCAAGGTTGGTTAGCCTTACTATTAATTCAAATGCATGTATTGTCTTTGTAATACCTTACTCTTAAAGAAACAATTACAATTGATCAGTCTAATGGTTTAAATGTGGAAAGATACAGCCTCCCGCCACCTCACAGCAAAAGAGTCAGTACCGGGTCGAACGCACCAGTCCAACTTCACGCCAGTAATATGTGCTCCGTTTCGTGTCACTATAACAATGCTAGAATGATTTCTTGAAGTCACACCACTAGTAGTAATATACTTCAATCTATTACTAGCAGTTCCGTTTATATACTTTCATTCAGCGTGCTCCTCACTTACGATTATCATTACTTTTACAATCTGCTCTACGATCATTTACAAGTTTATTTCAATGAGACGTCCTTTAACCGAAGTTTTGTGTTATGTTCAACAACTATAAGTACTGCAATCTGTGTTTTACTACACGTGTAGTATTTAAAGGTGTACAATATTGTCTTTGAATTTGTCTGATTTCAATTCACTGCAACTGCGTTCAGGATTCACTTGTGCCTATCTGATGTACGCAATCACAGCGTTCCCGGGTGAGAATAAGTTGAACCACCCTATTACTTTGACCTGCCACTGTGCTTGCTGCTCTATTAACACATTCAGTGTGTGGTGCAGTGCCCACGGCTATCTGTGTGTGAATGTGTGCGTGATGAATTGCGTCTGGTAACTAATTTCAATGCCTTACGTGTGGCCAGTCTTGCATAAACCAACGCTTGCCTAATTCAAGGCCCCCATTTCGTCCTTTCACCTGCGCGGCAAATCCGCTGGCGCTGGCGCCTTCAACGCCAACTATCAACTACAAGTACAACGGACAACGTCATTCAGGCCTCCTGCAGAGTCACTTCTGCCATCACACTTTACCCAGACAGGTAACATGCAACACGAATTGATTCATGTGCCATTAACAACAGGTCGTCCAACGCCTGGAGCTGTTTAATTGCCAACTCAAATAATGTCGATATATTCAAGAAATATTTGCCACTTACAATTAATATTTTCCCCAATACAGCATGTCTTACGTAATGCATCTTTGTTGTGATGATTTGCGAAGAATAGTTCTTTTATATTTGAATTTCAGCTTTAAAAGTATTGTCATTTTATTTGAGGAAACAGCATCTGTTATCCGTTTTAGGAACAATTTGCGTCTGATCGTTATATAAGCTGAAAACCATATTAATTTATTTCTGAAATTATTATTTATGGGATTTTTTGATAAGTGAATTTGAAATATTTTTATCCAAGGAGACTCAAGATGACCTCAACACAAGACTAAAATGAATACATTTATTTTAGACTGATTTTAGTAAATAGAGTGCAGTTAATGGAGAAAAAAATGTGTATGAAGCATAGAGAATTTTCCCCAAGAAAAGTACATTTAACGGGAAGAGTCAAAGCGATTATACTACCCGTGAAGTGTCGAAGCGGTTATACAGCTGCTTTAGACGCCTGTTACACAGGTGATCCAGGAGCGGAAGTAGACCACGTTGGTGTAGACCCCTGGCTTGCAAGGGCGACCGCAGCGATCGCCCCAAGACACAACGCCCACCTGCTCGCCGTCAGCCACCAAAGGGCCGCCCGAGTCGAGAGTACAGGCATCCTTGCCCCCGTCAGCGTAGCCAGCGCACAGCATGCGAGGGGTGATACCATCGTACGCCGACTTGCAGTCGCTTTCAGACCAGATGGGAACGGACACCACACGCAGGGGATTAGAATGAGGACCATGCTCCTGCAAACCGCACATGTTAGCGCGCTAACGTCCATGATTCTCTTGGTGGAACCAAGGCGGCAAAACCTTCAACTTACAGAGATAAATCCCCAGCCTGTGACGTCGGCGACAGTGCCTGGAGGGGGCATGCTGTTGGCTAGGCGAATGGGCTGCATATTGGCGCTAAAAGTGAATTGGCCTTCGATCTAAGAAAATAAAAATCTAATGTATGAAAATATTCTGTACATAATTTAACAAGACTTAAACTTAAAGAACATAAGTTGTAAAATAATAATTACTACAATACATATTTGAGAGGTACATAATTTTTTACATATGGTGAAGATAGGCACACAAGAAATTTCTCCTCAGAAATATTTCTTTTAAATCGTCTCTTCTTGCTTAAGGAGGCAAGCAAAATTAGAATTGAATTTTTAAGTTGTACCCCAAAACATGTCAAGACAAGCAAGGATAACTTTACTAAAAAATGGCAAATCCAAAAATATATTTAATTCAAAATATCCCTTTATGAATGCTCTCGAAACAACAAATGCATTACCTTATTCAAATGTTTTATTTTCTTGTCGCTTTGGACAATTAATTTTTAAATATAATGTTTGTGTTAATCGCTTTATTATTCGTAAAACCGTAGTATCTGAAAAATAATATATTGGTACTGAAACTTACATTCTTTAAATACAACAATAATTAATTACTCGAAAAAAGTCGGACGTCAACAACGTTATTAATGTCACTGACTTCAATTCTTTCGCAATTTCATCCTGTTACTAAGAACACACTGATAACTGAAGTGTGTAAATAATTGCATGGACTCTTAAAAACTCTACTCTCTGCTAGACACGTCGTACAGGCCATCAATTCATTTGTTATTCTAGTGCTGACATACTCCTTTGGCGTTTTTAAATGGAGCAACACCGACCTCGACAACCTCCAGAGGACAATTCGAACCGCTATGACTCAACACCGAAAACATGATCCCCATTCAAATACAGAGCGTTTTACACTTCCAAGATCGCAAGGAGCGCGAGGTGCTGTAGATCTCATAAATCTACTCAGCTTTCAAGTTGCATAACTCAAACGATACTTCCTGGAACATTGTGAGAGAGTTCAGCAAGCAGTGAGCGCAGTTGATAATAACATATATACACAACCGTGTGAGCGATTTCCATTAATAGCCTCGTGTTAAATATCTACGTCTACGTGTGTTTTTACACAGAAAGTTTATGAGCTATTAATTTTGTTTTAATTCCACTAGATGACACTGCAGGACAAAAGTGCTCTGCATGTTACCTCAATTTCCATTCAAACAGCGCTCCATTTGGGCTCCGTTGTTGCTGAGTGTTACCATATGGCGTAGGGCGAGACACAGAGACAACGAATAAACAGAGAAAGGGAGGGACAGGGAGTGAGAAATTAACACACAGAGAGAGAGGGGGAGAGAGAGAGGGAGAGAGGGGGAAAGAGGAAGAGAGAGGGAGAGAGTGGATGAGAGTAGGAGAAAGTGAGAGAGGAAGAGAGGGAGAGAGAATGAGAGAGAATGATAGTGGGAGAGAGAGGGAGAGGGAGGGAAAGAGTCGGAAAGAGTGGCGGAGAGTGGGACAGATTGGGAAAGAGGGATAGAAAAGAGAGAGAGAGAGAGAGAGAGAGAGAGAGAGAGAGAGAGAGAGAGAGAGAGAGAAAAGGAAAGATGAAGGGATAACAACGTCTGAGGGGTTCCGCTAGTTATGTGTATAAAATCTGAAAACTTACTCTCATGACCGCGATGTCGTAATCATTTGTGACCAGGTTGTGGCTAGGGTGGATAACGATTTGCGCCACCTCGTGAACGCTGCCTCCCTCTTGGAGTGTGGTCGTGCCGGCGCGCACCGTAATGAAGTCAGAGGATCTAAACGGAGCACACAAGACGTTCGGATTTGCTTTTGACATGATTCCCAGCATGTTTCTAGTCGTATTATTCGTACTAAGTACTCACCTGTCTACGCAGTGGGCAGCAGTCAAGACCCACTCAGAGCTAATGATGGACCCACCGCACTTGAGATCTCCTCCCTTCTGCAAGGAGATCTGGAAGCATTTTTATACACAAAACATGGGTGATTTGATAAGAAACCAACACAAAGGAGATTGTATGACTTCATTCTGAACAAGAAAGAGTATGCGAGAGTTATCGGAACGCAGTTATTAAGTAGTTCTGTGCGGAGATATGGAAATGGAATAGATTTAATTTCAATTCTTTGTGGCAGAACTTAATAAAGGAATATTAGTTTGATACTCTGAACACATTGAAGTAAATGAAAATATTATTTCTGCGAGCACTTGAGGCATTCATCCTTCATAATATATAATTTCGTATTGTGAGATTACCTGGTAAGGGAACTTGTCGATTGTGGTGGTGGTGCCGCCAGTAATGCGGCTGCCCTGTGAGGGCGAAAATTTGGTTTGGGGGTCTGTCTCAAAACATCCATCACTCTGTGCAAGCGTTTCTGAAACTGACGAAAAGAATCTCAGCATAATAACATGAGGTTTGTGGAATATTTCTGGGATGTCGTTCTTCAATGATGCATTCCTTTCGGAAATTCATATTCGTATGATGTTTTATTTGTATTTCAATGGATGCGACTAATTGAAATTGGAGTTTCTTTATTTGTGATAATATTTTAATCATTTCATATTTTTATTTTCTCGCCTTAAGTCTTCTTTGTAAGAAGAGTATGTTATGTAATCGTGCTTCATTAAACGGTGAAATGTCGACAGAAGGAAACTTATTGCCTGGTTCTGGCAAGGATAAAATGAACAAATCCTGTTGCTAAATTTAGACAATCATCCTCTAACTAGTGGTGTGTCTAAAAAACATGCTTTGTTGGTTCTTGATACCGAAAAATCGTTTGACGGCAAAGTGCCCGTCTGTCAGTCTGTCGGCTGTCACCACTAGTGCCTAAACCATTCAGCCGATTTCCTTCAAAATTGATATTTCTCAATCCATCTGAATGATCTCTTGGCTATAGGAGTTACAAACAGATATTTTGATTTTTTAGGGTAATTCACATTAGGCCTTAGAAACATTTTGAAAAGTTTCTCAAATAAAGTCCCAATCTGTTTGATTAAAATTTGTTTTTGATAGTGCGAACGACATATAAGTATGGTTTAAATCTCATTTTTGTTGACATTTCCGATTTTTGGAAATATGAAATATATACTTAAACTACCAAATTTTGAACAGATTTTTTTCCTCAAATACTTTGTCTTAAAAAATTAGCTTTTCAATAGAGGTCATGTAAATTTATTGTAGGATATAAGTAGTTTTTGTTGAATTTTACACTTAAAATTACCGTAAACTTTTTCTCAAAATTGGCTCCATATTTTTTGTTAAAATTTCCTTCAGTTTTGTAATAGAAGACGCTAAGAAATATTATGGTTGTTGCATTTTCAGGTGCATTTGGAGATGGTTAATATGCGGGTATGGACTAAGCTCTTTGGAGGGAAGTTTCGCTGGTTCGAGCCTTGGGCTTGGAATATTATTAGTTACGATTGAATTGAATTGAATTGAATTTGCCTTGTTTTACGTGGCGAGACTCGGGCCATCAGGCCCGCTCTTCCGTCTGACCACGCAAATTTCGCTACGCTCCTTTCATCAACTAGCAGAGAAAGGAGGTATTTCTTGGGCGAGAAACAGGCGATTTGAATTTAGCTCAGAGGCGTCATTTAGGCTTGAGGATCTTTTACATGCAAGTAAATCTACGAACATGGGACAGCCGGCTTTACTTCCCCTCCGAAGGAAGGCGTACGAAGGATTTTGTGTTGTCAACTGACGATTGTCAGTTGCCAAAGAAAATAATTGAGGGAGTTATTAAAAACCATTTGAAACAATTCTAATCACAATTAGAATTGGTTAAAATAAATGAACTGGAAGAAATTCCATGCTATTTTTGAACTTTAGACTAGTAAACAATTTTTGACATCTTTCAGTGCGTCTGTATGAACCGATTTAATGAAAATAATGAATATGCCAACTTTCAATAAAAGTACAATATAACCAGCACCCGTGCGTCTAACTTAGACATCGCTAATGGCTCCGCAATTATTATTACTTTCTCTTCTTACGAACCCTTTGTTGGAAAAAAAGTTATGTTAATAGAAAAGTATGAAGAAAAAGAAAGTTATGCCCGAGAAAACGCAGACATTTCGCTAGAAGAAACCTTATTGTGGGGTTATAGTAAAGGAAAAAACAAAAAATTCTGGTTCTAGTTTTAAAAACGAATACTCGTACTCGTGATGTAGCCAGAATTCATGCTTTGTTGGTTCTTTACCGAAACATCGATTGATCGGCAACAATCGATTGCCTGTGTGTCCGTCTCTAGTCAGCGCTAGGGCGTTAACAGTTTAGCTGATTTTCTTGAAAATTGATGTACTATAATTGATCTGAACGAATTGGTTTCTAACGGATATATTGGTTGTTGAAGCTTTTTTTACTTTCTATCAATTTATAACATACGAAGAGAAAGTACTGTAATGGAATATCGGCAAACAGTGAATTTTCTACACAAAAACTCTTATTACCGGGCCCTAGTAAAGAGAAAGGTTATAAATTTGAATGCTAAATATAGAAAAAATACTCTGCAACTTGGTATAGCGCAAAACCATGTTTAGTGGGTCCTTGATACCGAAAAATCGATTAAAGGAAAGACGTCTGACAGTCCGTCTGCACAACGGTAAACCGGTCAGCCGATGTTCTTCAAAATTGATATTCCCCAATCGTTCTCGCTGATGTCGCGGACTCAGCAATTTAAAACCAAAATATTATATTGCGGGTACATTTCTTGAAACTTCTAAGACATTTCCAAAAGTTTTGTTTCGAATTTATTGATTAATATTTCATGTTGAGAAGTGCAAATGTCGTTTACGAGATTGCTGCAGGTCTCATTTACTTTGGCTTCTCCAATTTTTCGAAAATTGGAAAACAAAATGAACTTCAAAATTTTAGAGAGGGATTTTTGTCCTACTATCTGGTGTACAATAACTCTTCAGAAAAAATAATGTACAATTTTTTGAAAACAAAAAGTTTTGCGTTTTTTCCGTTTGAAGTTTTAAAAATGTCCCAAAACAACTCCAATTGTTTTATTTTTATTTTCTTCACATATATAATAAGAAACAATAAGAAATATGACACACATATCATTTTCGGGTAATGGTTGTTTCCTTGAAATTTTCCCAAAATCATTTTAAAACTACAAAATAGAAGGTATGGAATTTTTACCTCCGGCGACGTTTCTTGTAAAAAAGCTCTATAAATAGTCGTGTGCAATCATTTGAAAGTACGAGTGATCGTTGTGTAATTTCCGCCCAAAGTTAGTGATGTAAATACAGGTTTGACCACGTACGGCTATATAAAAATAATTTAATTTTAATTATAATTTCCTATTAAAAATGCCAATAGAAATTATTTTTATCTTTTCTTATTTTCTTTTGCTTTTTACTCAATATGTATTGTGAATTTATTGCTGTTTCTAAGTATGTGCCGTTGTAGCATCTCTATTCTTACATGTATCGGGCATTTTCGTTTTCGGCCTTTGCGCGACATGCGGCACGTCTTTGGCAGAGTGGTCGGCATGTTAACTCAAAGGATTTGAGTACGAGTCTCGGAGCAGCAAAATCATTTCTGCCTGAAAACATTTTTATTGTAGTTGTTCCAATGTGTTTATGTAGTAGAATATTGTTGCGCAACATTTAGAAGCAATGCCAGATTTAAAGTGCACCACTAGTTATTTACCTGTTCCCTCTTAACTGTTGGAAACGTTTCAAAAACACAAGAATGACCTCGAAATAAAAACGTGTGTAGTTGACTACGTAATCGGGTGTAGATTCGCGCCATAAGGGTTGCGGGCAATATATACTCACCCAAGGCGACACTCAAAAACAACAAGGAGCTGATGAATCGGGGCATGTCGAAATCTTCTTTTTCCCTGCACACGAGAGATAATTCAATGATCATGTAGAGTGCCCCGCACTGGCTATTTAAAGCAAACGACAAGTAGGATATTGCGTACATTTTAATAGAGTTTGTGTTCTGTTATTCATTGGAATTGACAAAAGAACGTCATTTCTTTTACGGCTTTGAACTCTTTCTGGTTTTATTTGTGATTTATTTCACTGATATTGTTCGCATTTAGTATTTTTATTGTGTCCTTCTGCCACATGCCGCGCGGCCTCCGCTATACGTCGGTTTTTGTAACGTGACGATTCATCTAGAGGTCTTTTCTGCTAGCGTGTTTTTTTCCAAATACGTACACCACCAGCGGGGCACCGCACCCGTTAGGAGAAGCTCTAAGCGCCCGACCGGTCTGCCGATAAGCATAGTAGTGTAGTGCATGTAAGTGTGTGTTAGATGTGAGTATAGGAGAAAGAAGAGGAAGGAGAGATCGCGTGCATTCTGTGGACCACATGCTAGGGTACAGCTCCGGAACACGCCTGGAATCGGTCGGTGAAATAACGGGAAACAACCGATCAGAGCTCAAGCCTCTAGGATTTTCCTCAAAACGGTGACGTGAATAATCTCTTAAGCTGGTTTCGAAACTTCTAGCTCACTCAGGACTCGAACTTTTGAACTCCTGGTGGAGAAAGACGTTGGAGAGACATCGGTTTATGTCCTTGGCCACCATTACCAGTTTAATTAACAAATGTGAAAGGGGGAGAAACAATAATTATATAAATACAAAAAATTAAGATTTCAATCACCTTGTGAAAAACAGCCCTCGCCAAACAAAGTGCAGATTCAAAAACAAATAGATATCTGCAATATTGATTTAAATTCATATATTTCAGGGCTCTATTCTGCTTTTTGCCCTCTATCCTTACAATAAAAGTAAAAGTTTGTCTGTAGCCTCCTGGTATTTCAAGCACCGAAGTATCTGAAAGCTATTAATGATGTTATCGCCTGATCTAATATTTGATACAGAACAAAGGCTTATCTTTAATATTGCACGGAGAGATATATTTATATTCATTAACTGGTGAAAGTTTGAGTTTTAATAAGGGACTATTTGGAGTACGCCTGAAAGAGACCAAGCTAATACTCGTGAAACAAACAAAAACAAAATAATATAAGATTTCGTGATGTGAATTGTGTGATGATAGCGATCGTCTCTTTGCAAGTAAAGGCTCATTTTAATATTGGAAATAAGGATAACAAAAAGCTGTTATCGCCGAGCAGTCAGTTAACAACCCCGCGCGTTCTGTCTTTTGACCTCACTTCGTTCAACTGCGTCCTCCTGGACACTCGGTAGCGCAAGGTTACCTGCGTTGGCTAGGCGGTTGACATTTCCACTGGAAAGGGGGCGTTGGCGAACTCTCTGCGCCGCCAGGGCATCGATGTCAGGGTCCACTTCCTCTCATTTGTCACAGGAATGTCTTTGTTTCTTGGTGTAGTTATAATATTAATATGATATTGATCAAGAAATCAAGATGCTTTGGAAATTTAGAATAAATATTATTTTATCTTATTTTATAGTAAGTCTGCCAATCAAATAATATGTAAATTAATAGTATTTAATGACACTAGTGCATGTCTAAATTCCTAACTTATTTAAAAAAAAAGAAGGACACTCATTTACACATCTGGAATTTAATGGAACATTACATTTCAACGTGAAAATGCCAAAACTGAAATATCGAACGAGATGTATGAACATTGAGAGTCTAGTGAAGAACGAAAATGAAAAACAGATGGATTTTCTGTTTCCTAACTGATTTGTTTAAGTTGTTAAATAATATTGCTACAATTTCTTGATAACAATAAAACTTCAAGATATTGACGATAATAAACATCACAAGTTAAGAATTATCGATTATACAAACAATAATAAACAATAGCAAATGATACATATATTATAGTATATTTCTGTGCTTCATATCATGCTCATCTTACTACTATATTTCAAAAACCGAATTGTCTTAATGCATACTGACTTGTAGTTTAAACATTCGTGGAGTCCATTTTCCCTTAAGGGCTTGAGTAGTATAGATCACATGAAGATTACATTTTAAAATATATTTGATTGTCAGGAGCCATTAGCCCGACAAGGATTAAAAGAAAATAAAAATAAAAGTCTATTAGACAGATGAAAAAAAAATTTACTTGCCAAGTACACTCTTAGAATGCGGTTACAATAGAGACAGATTTAATGATAAAATATTGAAATTTTGGACTTTTATTCTTTCTTAATGTTAGAGATTTTACACCTTTTTCTTGGTTTTGTAGAAGAGATATAGTTTATTATTTTCATTGGTGTGTCTTCACTATAGGGAGGTTATCTTTTCTTGCTTCAATAACAATGAACATTTTCTCCAATATAGCAGTTCTAAGTTAATGTACTAGGCAGTGTTGCTCTGCCAGGAATGGTGCTCTGCGAGGATGAGCAAATACAGCAAGTTTTAACTTAATCCAACTTTGTTGTGTAGTTTTCCGAAGAATGATTCTACTATATTTACATTTCGGTATTAAAACCATTTGAGCAAAGGAGCTTTTGTTAACATGTTTTAGCAATTATTTGCCTGTGATCGGTATTACCTCTGATCCCTGTATGAATTGAAAACCATTCTTAGTTAATTATAAAATTATTATTTATTTACGAGATTTTTTATGATAACTAAATTTGGAATATTTTTTTCCATGAAGACATGATGAACATAGCACAAGAGTAACAATTATATATCAATTTTATAGTAATTTTAGTTTACATAGAACAATTATTAATGAATCAAGTAATGTGAAGCAAATGTTGGAAATAACGGAGGAGTCAAATCCACATCGCTGGCTTAGACACCAGTCACAGAGGTGATCCAGGAGCGGAGGTTGACGACGTTGGCGTAGACCCCTGGCTTGCAAGGGCGAGCGCAGCCATTGCCCCAAGACACAACGCCCACCTGCTCGCCGTCAGCCACCAAAGGGCCGCCCGAGTCGAAAGTACAGGCATCCTTGCCCCCATCAGTGTAGCCAGCGCACAGCATACGAGGGGTGATACTATTGTACGCCGACCTGCAGTTGTCTTCAGACCAGATGGGAACAGACACTACGCGCAGAGGAACAGAACGATGAGTTCTTTTCTGTAAACAATGCACGCGTTACTGCGCTGCTCTCCATGATTCTGTTGGTGCCACCAGGGTGGGAAGGCCTCCTACTCACAGAGATGCGGCCCCAGCCGGCGACGTTGGCGACAGTGCCAGGACGGGGCACGCAGTTGGCTAGGCGAATGGGCCGCACAGATGCGCTAAAAGTGAAATTGCCTCTGATCTGAAAACACATCTAACGTACAAAAGTATTCTTTGTGTAACTTTATAAGAGGTAAATACTATATTTCCATTTGCTATAGACACGTATATTGGATTTTTCACTTCAGATGTTCTGTTTTGTAAATATTCTCTTCTTATTGAATTTGCCTAGCATCATTTGAATTGAATTTTGAAGTGATACGCACACACAAAATACACACAAAACAACAATAGTGTAATCAGTGAAAGAGCCTCATGTGACTTGTGAGACATGTTAAGATTTTTTTTAAAAAAACATCATCATTATTTTTTTCATTTCTTTATTTCACTCCAGTAGAGTCAAACATCTTACTGCGGGTATTTATCCAATGGAAGTAAGATTGCTGTATGACATAATTTCATCTGAATGATATTAATTCCTATGATCCAGACTTCCAGAGAATTTATTGAACTTCATAATGCAAAATCATATTACGAATATCTATGTTCTTTTTTTTAATCCTTCTCTCTCCCCCGAACTACTGAATATTTAGTCTGTGCCGCAATGCTGCATTCTCACATAATTAATGCATATATCTCAAACCACGATTATTCCCTGAAATCATCAATTGAAATAAAAAATGAAATATTCCTCCTAGCTTCATTAAACTGAGCCCATTTTTTACTTACTGTCGAATAATACAAAAAATTACTGATAACTGGTCATTCCCAAAATTTGAATAACTGTGTACTGTATAATTAACATCCACCAAGGACAAAGCCTTTTAAACTAGAGTAATTTGTTATAATAATTAGGAGAGGGGATATTGTGCGTACTGAAATCAATAAAATTAATGACGTGTTTAACATTTTTAAGTCGGCATTGACTCTTCGATATCACATATTCAAGTTATCTACTAGTACTCAAAAGGAGTATTCAAGCAAATAATTAAATTCTATAAAATACGATTTTTCAGAAACACAAAATTTTATTGTTGCCAAAAATATATTATCTTTTCAAACAATGTAATGTGCTGTTCTGCTTACCATGATAGTTACAATGGTCTACGTATACTATTTTTAAATCTGTTTTTTTAATTATAACGATAATGCCGGTTAAAAGTTGGACAGGTTTGTTTCTTTTTGTGGAAAATTTTGACATGTCTGCATTTACATAAAATAAAGCTGGAATTATCGTCACATTTTTTGGAATCATTTATTTCAATACATTCTGTACGCAAGTATTTTATTTTTTCAGATAAAACTACTACATATATTTCAGTAACTAATCTAACTTTTTGACAATCACATATTTTGTCCAATCACAATTACCTTTCAGTTATTGGCTATCCATTACAGTTTGATTTTCAGTTTTTGGTCCATCAAGAATAAAGGAATACCATTAGAGGCTACGAGTATCTGAAGACTTCTCTCTTGAATTATCTCTAAGTGTTTCGTCAATAGACCTGCTACACTAGATCTATTTGCCAATACCAAATTGCTTCAGCTCATGAAGGATAAATTGTAACATATTTATTAATGAAAAACCACATTTCCGAAGGGACAAATATTGCTGGGCGGTAACTATGGCTGTATCAATCTTCTTCCCTTTCATTGTTTTCTCAATAATGATAAGCTTCCCATTTAATATGTTCGGCACCATCCTTGCACATACAACTCAAACTACTCTGACACATACTACTTTTTCTGTGTCCATGATATCCCAGCCTTCTAAAAAATAACATAGGACGCTGTTGTGAAGACATCATAGACGGAATAACACACACGCTGGAGCAGTCACGTGATCGTGAATCTTGACATCTTGTTGGTTACAGTTACGTGTTCTTTATTGCTTACAGCGATGCTGTGAACATATTGGATTTTGCCTGAACCTCTTAAGTTTACAAGTGAAATTAATATTGATAAATTTATTTTTGCTGCTTCACATCAGGACAAAAGATGCAACTGAAAATCATTAGTGTTACTCCAATGCTAAATTTCCCCCCCGATGGACATGTTTGTTGTTGCATGAACACTAATTTAATATTTTACTAATTCCAATCAGTCCCTTTCAATTGTCTGTGAAGAATATCTCTTATACTGTTAACAGTGAGTTTCCCAATATAGATATTCTTTGACTCATCAGGCTGCACTAAAGGTCCTGCGGATTTAAAAGGGACTTTTGAACATTTGTGAAAGCGTTTACAGGCAGCCTCACGGATACTTTCAACATTTTATAAAAAATGGTCTGGATTATTTTATCATTCTCTGCAGCAATGTTATTGAACCAAGAGATTTATTTTCTTTTCAAGACAGGTTTTTTAGATGAAAAATCTCCGATATATGGCACAGTATTACAATATTTCATTTTTAATACGTAGGTACGTAGTTTTGTGAGAAAGTGAAAGTTCCAACGGAGGCAGGATTTCCGAACTTCACTTCATAGTTTCGACTTTCACCTCATTCAAGTCGAATTCAACTGCTCTCTAGAGGGGTATTCTAAGACCGGCTGATCTAACATAGATTTCTATTGAAAGTAGATTTTCCGGGCTGGTAGGCCGTGGTCGAGTTGGCATAGTTGGGCCAATCTATCCATAATTTTGGCCCAACTATGCCAACTCGACCACGGCCTACCAGCCCGGAAAATCTACTTTCTATTGACTCCGGCCGTGAAAGCCTACGATACTATATAGATTTCTATTCTTTCTCTGATAAACCCTAGTTGAATGTGGGAGCAGTGCCCTAACAAACAGACTATGCGCAATCTTACCTTTCTCATCCTGTCTGTCTTTTCCAATTACTTACCTACACTTACCCTTGACTTCCCAATTCACAGATGTCAGGAGACCAGGCGGGAGCTTAGAGCGTGTCCCGGTTCGGCCGGTATCCCGCTGGAGGAAGACATTGATATCCCCACACACCACCTGGGGTGGAAGATCACTTCTATCGTGTTCGTTAGATAAACCGACTTTACCTAGATAGATCTATCTCAGTGACGCCGAGTAACCGCAGCTCCCAGGAGTAATTTGCACTCCACTACACTGTAATTTTCTTCCCGGTGGATGATAACTTATTCGTCTATATGTTCAACACAGCCATCGTTCACTGTTACCCTATTGTGCGAAATTGAGTGTCACGCGCGGCAGAGCAGTCATTTTGTGGTACGTACACTAGTAACTTGGAACTTCATAAATACGAAAATTCTTAAATGAATACGAAAAGAACTAAAAATGTACGAAAGCTAGAGAATGAAAGCACTTCTTTTTTCCACTTTTCACATTTACATTGTTGAGCATGCAAAAATCGATTTCCAAACAGGAGTGTTTAAAAATTTAATCATATTAAACTTAACTAAATCCTACTCACATAAACATACCAAACAGTCGCCTTTTAATGTTTTTATAGATTCCCCTACTAAACAATTAATAGAGCAATTGCAGAAAAAGAAGTGAACACAAATCATACTGAGTTTGTGGTGTTTTAAACTCTAAAATTTAGGGGGTAAATATGGAAATGTTGGGAAAGTCCAAGGCTGAATCTTATTTAGTTGTGAAAGATTATGACCGGCTTTTTGGATCTTATTGGGAATCATCTTAAATTAGGTTGGGAAATAAGTTTGACGGGTAATACTAGTTCAAACATGGTTGGAGCACTGTATTCCAACCTAACGCTGCATCCCTGAGTCGTCAAATCAATATAGAAAATTGTTTATGTTCGACTGTAGCTTCTTTTACTTTAATTTTTACTACTGAATCAATATCCAGTATTACCCTTAGTATAAAGAATGAACATCATATGGTTACTTATTATGAGAATATCATTTAATTACTTTCTCTATTACTGCTTACGTAGTATAGAGAAATAATTGTAAAGCTGCGAAAAAACTGTGATATTTTGACAGAAAATATCTTATTTTTGGGCCCTTGTAACGAACAGTGCATAACTCTCGATTCAATAATGTGGAGAATTACTTCTAACTCATGTGGATCAAGAGCTCGGTGAGTGTGGGAAATGAACTCAAAATCACTATTGAAACGCAGAACCAATAGATTGAGACCTATGCGAAGTTAGTGGAAATTTTAGGCAGCCCCTCTGTACCTACCTCAATCAGTTGTAAAAGGCCCCGTAGCCATGGGGGCAAACGCGCTAGGAAGCGCTACTCTTATGCTATGGCACAGCACCTTTTTAAGAACAATCCAGCGCTTTTGGCAAAGTGCATGCGAACTGGCTTTGACTGTAATAGTTTCGATAAACAGCTCCTTAACATTGATGAGGTTAATGACTTGCACAAACCCATCTGGTGTAACACGCCTCCGATTCAGTTTTCCGAATTAAGAGAGGGTGATAAATTATTGACGGCTGAAATGAGTCCTCTGGCTGGGATGAAAAATTTCGCAGCTTCACGATCAGATAAGAAAAAGTTAGCCACATATCCTCACGAAGACAGCCAATCACACCACACTTATACCAAAAGAGGGTGAGGATAATAAGGTTGTCACTCACTCTCTACCCTTTGCAATTAGTTCTGTGCTATGCAGGATCTTTTGGAGCATTTTGAACAAACCCATTCAATCCGTTATGAAGTTCAATCTACGCTGGACATGGTTAACACCTGAACATTAGGGAATCTGGCTATTTCGCTAATGTAAATATCACCATAAAGCAGTCTGTGACATGAAAAATGCAGAGGGTGTTGTAGGTGCTCTACCAGATACATCCAAAGCGTTTGACACTGTTCCTCACGCGGCCATTCGGTGAGCTCTGTCCAGGAATGGTATCCTAGACGCCTTTACCAATTTGATAATGGACTCTAACGCCAATGTTTCCACCGTCATTCAGCCCCCCTCGAAAGGAATTGAGGTGCCAATTCGTAGAGGAGTAAAACGGGGGGATCCCTTGTCCCCACTCCATTTTCATCTCATCATGGAGATTCTGCTTGAGGAATTGGAAAACATGTCGATTCTCGGGGAAGCGGACGGACAAATCAGAGTGGCAGTCACACAGTTCCCACATCTGCATATGAGTATTACAGATAGCTTATTCCATCTGGCCTAGAGGGATTGCTGCCGCTCACTAAACACGTTCCTAGAGTTGCGCTGAACCTAGGATTACCATTTGAAAATTGTGCAGATCCTACTTGCAGATGGTTGAGATCTAGTATTACAATATTTTATTGTTAATACAATAGTACGTAGGTACGTAGTTTTGTGAGAAAGTAAAAGCAACTTAGTAGTGCATCATCTCAATCCTGGCTGAAGAAACCAAATATATGGTTTCTAAATTAAAGTTACGTACGAGCTAAGCCTTTAGATATTATGTTTATAATAGTTTGAAGTGAATAATCAGTTATTAAAGGTGTAGCAGTCAACTTAAGTTATAGAGCTGAGAAATGTTTCAATAAAAAAAAGTGTGATAAGTTTTTGCTGGTGAATTCAGTCAGTAGTTATACGGTTAAGAAACCTGCATATCTTAAATTTATACATACAAAACATAGCTTCTTGTCTATGGAGGACATTATTAAGGGGGGGGGGTGTTATGGTCTAGAGAGTACAGTTTTATGACGATTAGACAGCACTACATATCGTGAATTCCAATAACGCTTCTTTCTGTTTTACTGACGGCTACTTTCCTGCTTGAAAAGAGAGTGCATTACATGTTGGAGGTGAAATTCATTCCTGAAATGATACGAAGTATAATACTGCCATTTTTGGTTATCGCTTAATATAGCTGTGCGGTGGTGGAATTGTGTATTTCAAGTGATATGCCATAGTATATACAATGTTGTTCTTGGTCCATTCATATCTATAATTGTCTGTTCAGAGTTAAATGATTTATACAGCTTTTAAAACTATTTAGTAAAATGTATTCTTCCACCAACCGCATGGGATGGAGTGTGAGGTGTTGTGGGAGGGTATAAGTATGAGTCCAGTATATGTAGTTGAATATACGGATAGTTTTCGCGAGTGATTTACATTGTTCGAATACTCTCTCTACAACGAATGTTAAAAGAATTGATACAATTTGTTTGGATAGAACGTGTTTGGGTGAGAATTAACTCATGTATTAAAATCTGCATGTCATAAATTCTGAATTTCAAAGAAACAGTGTTGTTTTCTTTCAATATGTTCTTAATTAAGCGTGCAAAGTATTAAATTCTCACAAAGTTATGCATTTAAATATTTTTAAAAGGAAGTTTTAAAGAGAATATTGCTTGCTTTTATCTGTATAAATACATTCATATATGAACATTGTCTTTTGATGGAATGAAAAGAATGAAAGGGAGTATTATGGTACAAATAAAGGTTTGCCAATGTTTGTGTAAAGAGTATAAATTGTAGGACTTAGTCGCCGATTATTTCCCCCAATTCAGTTTCGCATCAATGTGTACCAAAAAATTGCTTTCGAACACACAATAATGAAAATCATTTCTTAATAAATAAAAACTAATCAATACCTGTTGCAAATATCATGAAGTAATTCTGGGTATATGATCTATCTTTGGGTTTTCGTTTGCTGTTCATTTAGGAACTTCATGTGATTTTGAATACATCATCTGAATACAAGTGAAACCTACTACAAAAAACTGTTCTGAGATAAATCAAGTTGAAATACATTGAGTTATATTTTTTATCCCTTTTTGAAGATTACATATGTATCTTGTAACATGCTTTAATATCCAATATGAATTTTTGAAAATAAAGTGGAAAAAATAAGGGTTCAATGTAAAATATTCCTGTACATGTTCACAATAATTTACAAAATCCCAAATTCTGGACTCCAAAGATGTGGCTAATCGAAAGAGCATATGAGAATTAGAGTTGTATATAATTCCAAAAACATGACAATGCGCATGGTGATTTCTTCTGCACTCATCTGAATAGTATTGTAGTATATTAAAGGTATTACGATATTCTAATTCATGTATTTTTCATAATGTTGGTGAGCAAGAAAGTTATCTAAAATGTGTAATGTATAAAAATCCGAAAAAATGGCATTTTTAAGGATTACAATTTCATCGTTTGTGGAGCTGTTAATTTTTAATCCATAGAGATTTTAAAGGTTTCACTTTTAATGTGCACTTGATGTAATATTGTAAGGTAAGTGGATTAATTTGGTTACACTAATTGTTTCACAGCAGTGATATTATGAGTAAAATTAGTTTCATATGCGACAGTGTATATCCCGTTATTCCAAATAACAGGGTTTCTTTCAATATATTTATATTATATTGGTATATACACATTTTTAATTAAGAATTTTAAGACATTTTGTTAATTTTAGGGCACTAACAGACTTTTAAAAGGTTCAAATCTGTTTTAATTTGTGCTTCATTTTTCGATTTTATACCAGCAATCAGTAACTTATGTAAAATTATTTAATATAAATTTTATTAATTAGTAAACGTATTTAAAGGGAGTAATTTTAAACGCACAAATTTATATGTAGTGTAGCTTAATACTAGTAGTAGATGAATTGATTGATTAAATTGTTTTTGTGGATGAGATTGTTCAAATGAATGTTTCGTATTCAGTTATAAAAATTATCAATAATTTTCATTTTATTGAATGGCAGATGTTACAGTTTTGATTACGTGAAATTTAACAACCTTGTATTGAAGGCTTGCATGGTGTTTTTAAAAAAACACTATATTAAAAAAAAAAGGTTATTTGGAGTATTTTGACTATTTTCTAAAGTCATGAATTCAATATTAATGCGTTCGGTCCACAGCAAAGGGTTGATTTGTGTATTTTATTACTTATACTGGTTTTGTAAAATTTGTTTATTGTGTGCTTGACGTACTTGCTTCTATATATTGTGTGTGTGTGTGTGTAACTTATAACTAGGGTAGATGTAATATTGTTTTATTTTTCACTTCCTTGACCCTTGACCAAAATGCTCTATTTTGACTTCGAATTTAAAATTCTATTACTTAATGGCTTCTATTTCAAAGTGTATATATATAAAATATACATATGTTCTACATTGCGTTGCACATTATTTTTACGTAAATTGTAAACTATATTTCGTTTAGTATATGACTACATCCATTATTATATACACATTATCCATATTGCAAATTTTGTAGATAAGTAGTTTCAAATGTCTCGGTTCACGTCTGTCCTACATTTCTACAAGTAGACTGTCTTTAGACGCTTATTGATTGGTAGTGTGCAAAAATGGCTGCTTCTTTCTGATTCGTTGCTTCTGTTCAGGTGAGGAATTCAAATTTCTCCCCTCCACAAAAATTAAAGCTTACCGTTTAACATTAAGTGCCATCTCCGATATATACTCTCTGAATAAGTCCGACAGCCACGAGCCCTTTTTAGGAAAAGGATTGAAAGAACATAAAGAAATAAGTCTATTAAACTGGTGATAAAATATTTTTATTTCGACCTGACACCGACAGAATTAGTGCTTGCGCTAGTCACGTTTTTTTGAGAAATATATTAAGTTCAGAACCCATTGTATAGTCATGCATCCTATGTCGTGTGGCAAAGTTGGTTCGCCTTACTATTAATTCAAATGCATGTACTGCCTTTGTAATACTTTACTCTCAAACAAACAAATACAATTGATCAGTCTGATGGTTTGGGTGCGAAAAGATACCGCCTCCCGCCGACTAACAGCAAAAAAGTCAGTACCGGGACGGCAGCACCAGTCGAACTTCACGCCAGTAATATGTGCTCCGTTCCGTGTCACTATAAACACGCTGGAATGATTTATTGAAGTCACACCACTAGTAAAAATTTACTTCAATCTATTACTAGCAGTTCCGTTTTTATACTTTCATACAGCGTGCTCCTCATTTACGATGATCGTTACTTTTACAATCTGCTCTACGATCATTTACAAGCTTATTTCAATGAGACGTCCTTTAACCGAAGTTTTGAGTTATGTTCAACAACTATAACTACTGCAAACGGTGTTTTACTACACATGTAGTATTTAAAGGTGTACAATATTGTCTTTGAATTTGTCTGATTTCAATTCACTGCAACTGCGTTCAGGATTTCCTTGTAACTATCTGATGCACAGCGTTCCCGGGTGAGAATACGTTGAATCACCATATTACTTCGACCTGCAACTGTGCTTGCTGCTCTATTAACACATTCAGTGTGTGGTGCAGTGCCCACGGCTATCTGTGTGTGAATGTGTGTGTCATGAATTGCGTCTGGTAATTAATTTCAATGCCTTACGTGTGGCCAGTCATGCATAAACCAATGCCTAATTCAAGGCCCCCATTTCGACCTTCACCTGCGCGGCAAATCCGCTGGCGCTGGCGCCTTCAACGCCAACTATCAACTACAAGTACAACGGACAACGTCATTCAGGCCGCCTGCAGAGTCACTTCTGCCATCATACTTCATCCAGACAGGTAACATGCAACACGAATTGATTCATGTGCTATTAACAACAGGTCGTCCAACGTCTGGAGCTGTTTAATTGCCAACTCAAATAATGCCGATATATTCAAGAAATTATTACCTCTTACAATCGATATTTTCCCCAATACAGCATGTCTTACGTAATGCATCTTTGTTGTGATGATTTCCGAAGAATAGTTCTTCTATATTTTAATTTCAGCTTTAAAAGTATTGTCATTTAATTTGAGGAAAGCAGCATCTGTTATCTGTTTTAGCAGTAATTTGTGTCTGATCCCTATATGAACTGAAAACCATACTAAGTTAATTCTGAAATTATTATTGATGAGATTTTTTTTGATAACTGAATTTGAAATTTTTTATCCAAGAAGACTCAAGATGACTCAATTACACAGATGACTAAAATTAATACATTTATTTTAAGCTGATTTTAGTAAATAGAGTGCAGTTAAAGGATAAAAATATGTGTACGAAATATAAAGAATTTTCCCTAAGAAAAGTACGCTAAACGGAACGAGTAGAAGCGATTATATCACCCGTCAAGAGTCAAAGCGGTCATACCGCTGCTTTAGACGCCTGTTACAGAAGTGATACAGGAGCGGAGGTTGACGACTTTGGCGTAGACCCCTGGCCTGCAAGGGCGACCGCAGCCATAGCCCCAAGACACAACGCCCACCTGCTCGCCGTCAGCCACCAAAGCGCCGCCGGAGTCGCATTTACAGGAATCTTTTCTACCGGTAGCGTAGCCAGCGCACAACATACGAGGGGTGATTCTATCGTACGCCCACTTGCAGGTGTCTTCAGACAAGATGGGAACGGACACAACGCGCAGGCGGGTAGAAGTAGGACCATACTCCTGCAAACCGCATATGTTAGCGCGCTACCGTCCATGATTCTCTTGGTGGAACCAAGGCGGCAAAATCTTAAACTTACAGAGATACGACCCCAGCCGGTGACGTTGGCAACAGTGCCTGGTGGGGGCATGCTGTTGGCTAGGCGAATGGTCTGCACATTGGCGCCAAAAGTGAATTGGCCTTCGATCTGAAAAAATAAAAATACAATGTATGAAAATATTCTATATATGACGTAACAAGAGGTAAATTTAAACAACACAACAAGTTGTAAAATTATTAAATAATACAATACTTATTTGAGAGGTACATTAGCTTTTCACAAATGGAGAAGATACGTAAACAAGGATTTTCCCTTCACAGATATTCCTCTTTAAACCTTCTCTTCTGGCTTAAGGAGGCAACAGACTTAGAAATACATTTTTGTGAAATACCCCAGAACATGTCAAGACAAGCAAGGATAACTTTACTAATAAATGGAACATCCAGAAATAAATGCCATCCAATATATCCCATTATGAATTCATTCGAAGCAACGAATTCATTACCTCTTTCACATGTTTTATTTTCTTGTGCTACAAACAATTAATTTTTAAATATATTGTTTGTGTTAATCGCTTTACTATTCGTGAAACCGTAGTATCTGACAAATAATATATTGGAACTGAAATTTACATTCTTTAAATACAACAATAATTAAGTACTCAAAAAAATTAAGACGTCAACAACGTTATTAATATCACTGACTTCAATTCTTTCGCAATTTCTATTTTAATCATGAACTCCAAATATTTTCTTCTAACGCAACGTAAAAACTCGACCTTATCAATGAAGTGCAGAGATACCATATTAGGCGAAACTTCTACAAGGAAGATGTATTGTAACCATTGAATCCAAATATCTACTTTTTCAAATGACGTCTTATTTATTTAATCTATCCAATGATTTTAATAAAAGTTATTAAAAATTAATAACTATATAGACAATCAATGAACATTAATAAGTGATATAATATAGGCCATGTTTATTTTGCATATTACAATTAAAAAGAAAAATCGGCAAATCGGCGTTCATATTCATCAAGATCAGATCCTAGAAAGAGTTCTAGAAATTAGACTGGTCTCCAGGTCGAGAAAAACGTCAAACAAATTAATAAATATTACAGATTAATCAATTGGATATTAGTTCTGGAATGGTTTTTCATATCATTCATTCCAATTTTTCCATAGCCCATAGTTGGTGTAAATATATTTCATTAATTTCAAGTAGAAATAAGGCAAAAACTCTTTGTTTTTCCTGAATATTGTACCTAACCTGTCTAAAGAGCTAATTTTCTAGCACAGACTTTGTCTTTGGGAAAAATGTGTATCTTTGAGTTTGTAGTATTAAATGTTTTTTTTGTTTTCAAAAAATCGAGCACAACAATCATGACTAGAGCTATACTTTTTTTATTGTCTCTTATTACACAAATCATGAAAATTAAAGGAAAAAGTTATGAGTGGTTTTTTTTATTTGACTTGAGAAAAATCTACAGTTTTTTGCAAAAATTGCAAAAACATTTTTAAAGACCTCATTTGGTACAACAGACTGACTGAGTCAAAAATCTCATCAAATCTTTCATTTTGTAGTTTTATTTTTCTTTGCAACACATCTTTATCGCTCTTCTTTATATACGTGACGAAAATTTAAAGAAAAATTTTGGAGCGCTTCTGGTGAAGAATCGTACATTTCATTTCCAAATGACGCAAAAACTACTCGATGTTCAGAAAAATTGTACATGACTCTTTTAAAATAGCTAATTTTTTTTACGACAGACTTTGTCTGAAACAAAAAGCTCTATCTTAAATTTTGAAGTTTTTATTTATTTTACAATTTTCTAAACATCGGGGATGTCAACGAATATTGGACTTGCACAAATCTCTCAAAAGACACTATTTTGAAACTTTGAAAAAGACCTAAGGGCTTAATGTAAAGTATTCCCAAAATTAAATTTTCGATTTTAAATTCCTGAGATCAGCTAGAACGATTGAGGGATATAAATTTTGGATAAAATCAGTTAACGGCTTATATGCTAGCGTTATGCACAGATGGACGAACAGACACAGACAGAAGTTGCAATCAATCGATTTGTCGTTACTAAGGACTCACAAAACATGGTTTCTGGCTTCACCGTGTGTTAAAGGTTCTATACTTAGCAACACGATTTATTCTCTTTTTCCTTACCAGGGCCCGGCAATAAAAGTTTTTGTGTCGGAAATGTTCTATTTTTCGGCGAACAATTACAATAGTTTATTTTTTACGTTACTAAGCACGAAAAAGTAATAATCATGTTTGTTTATTCGTATGTTGTGCGATACCGGACCGTTCATGTGGTTGCGATAACACTGTCAACTTATTGCCAGCACTTGCGGAAAATTTATTGACATAACACAATTGGAATGCGCGTATATCTGTCGCACTCAAAATGGAGGCATTGTTGATCATGATTCAAGAGTTTATGATGTCTCAAGCACCACTGAAGAGGATTGCCACCCGCCGTACCCTGGCGTGTTAAGCGCGTCTTCGCTGCATATTCCGTATCTGCGATTGTAAATTATCGGCCGGAGTTATTACATAACCGTTATCTCGGACAGTAAATGAAATTTACCCAAGAGTGACATAGCGAATGCGTGCCCAAATATGAGAGAGAATTTTCTAACAATAGGATTATTGACTGCAGTATTCAATCCACAATACAGAACAGACCCATACCAGTGATAAAATTTTCGAAGAGCGTAGTGAAACACGTGGTTGACAATCACGTAATCAGTAGCGTTTGAGGTGTGATTCATTGCAATGAGCGAGGCATTTCCGTCTACATTAGTACTTGATCCATTGCACTTAAAATCGCGCTAGAGGTGTCACGACGTTTTTTAAACGTTCGATATTTGTGAGATTTGAGTCTGTGAAGCAAGGAAAGGGAATGGTTGTTGATTCTTCCATTCCCTTTGGATGCTGTAATTTCTACGACACTAGTTTAATATGTCCAGAAGTTTGTTTAATTTTTTTGGCAGCATATTTTAGAAATTTCGTGATTACTTCATCCCTTCCTGAGATTTTATTATTAGGAATCGAATCTAGGAGATTTTCCATTTCATTATATTCCTTAATAACAATACCATTTATTGGTTCAAAAGTTTGGTAGTCATTTCTTAAAATCTCTTTACTTGTGTGGTTGGTTCATGGATTAGTAAAATATTCTAACCAATCTTTTGTGATGATATTAATCAAATGTACAGTGCCTCTTTCTTCTGTTTCAATTTTTCAGAGCCTTGTAGGCCTTTGTCTGAGTGCCACGATGATCGTATTTCATAATTAAAACAGCTTTCCCTTTTTAATTCTCTCACTTCTTTTTTGCTGTAACACATTTGAATATATATATATATATATATATATATATATATATATATATATTTGTTATTTAGTTTATAAAATTTTAGATACACTTCCTTTTTACTTTATTATTTGTTTTATTTCTTGATTGCAAATATTAGACTTCTGGTATTCCTCCGTTTATAATTTGTCCCTAAAATTTCTTCAGCTGCTTTAATTATTAAGTTTATAAGATTCATCCATTCTTGGTTTATATCGATATTAATTGCTCTGTATTTATATTTTTTGTATTCTTGACCAGTATAGTCTCCGTATACTGTCTCTTTTTAAGAGATGTACTTCGAATACTCTATGTTCTGATATCGTTGAAAAATTCTAGTTTGCTAACCATGTTAGGGAAATTCTGATTTTAAATGTTAAAAGGAAAGGGCCAGAGTGTACTTTGGCACTTGTGTATACACGTGTCTAATCTAATACGTTCGACTTCATTTTTGAATTAGCAATTATATACCGTAGTCTATCAATGATTTGGAGCCTCTAGATGCCCACGTGTTTTATGTACTTCTTTGTGTTTATAGAGCTGCATTATATTTGTTATTTTTAGTTCATATAAAAATGTAAAATTCGTTAATGTTTTCCCATTTTTATTTAATATTGTTTCTCCGTGTGGACCCAATATATCTCCTATTGGCTTGTTACCTACTCTAGCATTAAAATCGCCACATACCATTACATTACATAATCATTTCTGTTAGTACATGGATCGCCAAATTCATTCATAGTTGGCGCCACGCTTCGAATAACTCACTTTCGCTACACATCGATGGCGTTTCAGAAGAAAAGATGATACATTTCAAACTTCCTTTTCGGAGATAGTCTAATCTTGTTAAAAAAACGCGTAAATGACTTCCCAATTGACCACATACTCATTTGTTGCACAAAGCTTTTTTCTGAAATGGATTGTCAACTGGTTCGAAAATTCACCAATAGCTTGCACCACCTCCTGGGTGGCCAAGACCAAACATTAACACATTGTAGAATTTCCCGGAATTTAATATTTTTCACATCTGACGCGAGGAGCTTGCATTGTTCGAAAGTCAGGAGAGCTGCGGGCAATTTCGAAGCAATCGTACACAGAATATAAGGGAAACGCGCATGGAAAGTTTAATTCAGTACGGTGGCACTTTCTAGCTCGTTTCTGCAAACTCCACGACCGCAGCCTCCAAAGCGCGGCAGGAAAGAGCGTGCATAAGCAACAAGCATCAAACTCATAAGAAAAAATTAATTTCCGTACAGATAGAGGTAACCATGACAATCTCCTTAATACTCATTAATTCTTTAGCAAATCTATGTCAATTATGTGTCGCTTTTTTTTTAGAACTCTCGCGTCTGATGAGACAGAATACAGAAACTTGTTGAAGTTTCTACTAATGCTCTCCCAATTCTTCAATTAGTTTAATCAAAATCCCGTAGCCTCAGCAATTTCTGTTAATCTTCTTCAGTTGGTTTTTTAGAGTTTCATAAAATATATGGCTTAATCCATTCCTTCCTTCTAGGGCGTAAATGCTGAACATTACAGGTTATTTTCGGGTGTTTTTATGTCGGATATACATCATCGTTTCATTCACAAAGTTATAACTATGTATTTTTTAAATGTTTTGTTGATGATAATTGCCAATCTTGCAGATGCTTTTTTTTTTTTGCTTGGGACACTAAAGCAATATAATAGATAGTTTTGTAGGTCTTTACTTCCCTTTAAATTTTTCTTTCTTTCTGTATCAGGTGCAATATCTACGTCTAAATCTTTGAAGTTCAACAAACTGTTAAAAACAAATATTGTTTTGGAAAAGATTTGTTTAGTAAAATAGTCGGCAGAAGAAGAAAACCGTGACGGGAACGCGGAACCAAATTTTCTATACTTGTAGAATAACAGGAAAACTTTCGAGATAGGGAACAAGTGTTAAAAAATAAGACAATTTTGAGAATCATTCTAAAGCATATTAAAAAAGAAGGTACAACAATTTAGAAGAAAAACTTAAAGACGCAGAAACACACACCGCAAGACAATCGAATATCGGCAACTGATGTAAATAGCTTTCGAAATAATTTGAAGTAGGTGAAATGGTGAATGGAACAGATTCGCGAGCCGACAGCAACTATCTCGTTCAGGGAAGTGAACATTTGGCAGACATTACCCGCGCGTATGGAATACACTTATAAGAAGACCAAGTATGTGATGTAATATTAGTAAAGCTTGAAACAATGTAAATGGCCATCAAAATATACTGTGCACGGTATAAATGAAATTAGTGTAAATATTTTTGTCATTAAGTGTGAATGTTAGATTTCGATTTATTGTGTAGAAGGTTTGTTTTTTGCTGTTTTTGTGTACTGGTTTTATCGGCAGCTTCACAGGGGAAAGTGGCGACGGCGAAGATCGACCGAAAGAACAGTGGTCCCACTGAGCACGGGACTTAGTGAGTGAACACTTGAATAACGTCTGTTTTTATATTCGTCCATCAAGATAGACGATTTATCCTTGCATTAGCAATAAGATAATGAAAATATGTGGTTCTATCTAGTACAAGAAGGAACAAGTCCCAGGGCACAATATAAATATTCCAGTGGCACCGCCGTTTGTTCCGAAAATATCATTGTTGTAAAATTTGTTTTGAACAAGGCGTGGATCTCCGGCAAATACACGATAGATGTACGGAAAGTATCCTCACATAGATAAAGAAGGGAATTGTCACACTAAGGCGTTCAGCTTCCTTGTGTGCTCATCCGCGCACGTTCCCTGTGGATATATGATTGCGATACCTTAATTCATTTAGCCTGGTTCTTAGCATTTGTCGTCATATTAGATGAGGCCAGGCAGTATCTTCAGGGATTGTCAGTACTAATGGCTCCCCTGGCCGCGTTGCAACTTTACTGCATCCGAGACTGCAGTCATTTGTACTAATTCGAAGTGAAGGATGTTTAAAAGAAAGAAGTTTTAAAAATAGTTTAGTGGGAGAAGATACGTGACTTCCTAGGCTGTCGAACTCTGTTCACATTGGGATCGAAGAAGCAAGAGTTGATCAAGGGAGATCGCCAGGACATTTAAAACCTGGCTCATAAGTAAGCGGCAGAAAAGTTTTAGATTTAATTTATTTATTTAGTCAAAAAACAGAAAACACTCTTAGTGACGTTTAATCTGTGAACGTTATTTGAGTCTCAGAATTCCTTCTTAATAAATAAAAATAAATTTTGAAATAAGAGCAAGAATAGCAACATTTGAAGAACTAGAACTAGAACTTTTCGTTCCCGAGCTATATAAAAACTTATTGCAACGGTAAACGAACTGCAGATTTTATTTTCTGCATTGCTAACAAAATAGTAACTAGCCTTACCTATACTCCTAGCCACTACAAGCAAAAGAAGAGTTTCACAAAACGTGTGCATAGTGAAGAGATATTCACGTTTAGAAGAAAAACAAGGGACCATCTCAGCAATTGCTCAATAGATCAGGAAAACTGGACAAAAACCTGTTCGAGATGGAGGTTATTGCCCTGGAAGCTCATCTACGTAATTTGTTACAAGCAAATTAGTCTTCACAAAATATACAATACAAATGTAAGCTAATTTATTATTAATCAATTTTGTTAAAATAAACATTATTTTTCTTTCGATGATAGAAACAATTATGAAGCAAAATAGATTTACTTTTACTCTAATTCGTGAACCGACTTCAGTTATTTAATGTCATCTAGCAATGCGTTGTAAAGTAACGTACATGTATTGTACGTGGATTTCTAGTAGGGAGCAGTTGATACTTATACTTCATTAATGTGATTTCTACGACATGTGTTGTAGAAATAAATATCATTATTGCATTAAAATATATTCCAACAGAGTAGTAAGCCAGTTTTGACAAATATTATAGATTCGTAAATTAATAGGCAAGTGTTTATTTATGTCTTATGTGCATTCGATTTGAGTATTGACTGAATTGAGAAACCTAGACATTGTGTTACCTTAACATCAGCTAATAGCATATTGTTCATATTATTTGGAGCATGCGATTGCTGATTTGAAATGCAAATGTGCTGTTTTTCCTTTGTTAACTATTATTATGATATTACAAAACCAATTTGAAACTTCTTATATCGTACGATTTATTCTTTCTTTTTTGCAAAGACAATTCGTTCATCGGCAAACAGGACTTTTCTTCCGTTTTTAATAGACGAGGGCATATCGTTTACATATAACCGAAACCGTCTTATTAATTTTTCGTCTTCTTCATTTACATCATAACCTGGTGGTAATTTCATATAAATTTTTTAACTAGATTACCATGAAAGTGCGCCTCTTTAATGTCTAAATAAATACAATCCACTTGTTATACACTCCTAAAGCTAACAATACCATAAATACACACATATTGGCAGAAAGTGCATATGATTCAAAGTAATCAATGTTTTTTTCTTTTCTTGTGAATACCCCTGTCTACAAGCCTTGATTTAAATCTATTTACATTTCCCTCAAGATTGCTTTCTACTTAGGTGACCGCAATCCCCAGTACACTTGATATTTGCTTGTTTACTTACAAATTACCATGTATGTCTACTTTAATTTTTTTTATATTTCATTTATGGCTTCTACCGATTTATCACATTCAATATCAGACTTTACTGAATCATCATAATGTTTAAATTCCATTATTTCTTGTACATTTATTTGAATGTGAATCATGGCCCCCCAACATTCCATAAAGTTTTGTAGCTACTTTATTTGGTCTACCCTTCTGATATTTCTTCTGGGATGTTTCGTCAACTTCTGAATTGCTACATGCATCTAATACACTTTCACTGGGACTTGTTTCTAGTTATTTTTTTCAATTTCGATCCCACATTATGATTTACTATCCGTTACTTTATTATTTGTTACAAATTCATAGCCACTAATAGTTGTATTGTTTGATAGTATCCCACAATCTATAAGCTCTAGTTTGATGTGAATAATATGCATTTTCATTCCCTTGCATGTAATTCACTTTTACATTGCCTTGGGATTACTACATAAGCTAAACAACCAAACAACTTCAAATGTTTTACAATTGGCTTTTCCTTGTTTATATTCCTTCTGGCACATTATCTTTAATTGTACTATGCGAAAGTTACACTACTATGCGAAACTACGTTTTTTACATAGCAAGCTGTTACTACTGCTCCAGTTCAAAAGCTTTCAGGAACGCATGCTTTCCTCTCAAACATCATTACGTATCACCCGGTGTCTATTTCCGAGAATACAAAATAATTTTAAGGAAATTAGTAGGGTTGTCCTAGCTGCAGTCCGAAACAGTCCCGAACACTTTTGCGTATGTGCAGTCTAGTATTGGCCGTTACAGCAGCAGCAGCAGCAGCAGCAGCAGCAGCAGTCAGCGATTGTGATTGTGAAATGTTGCTGATTAGTTTGAAACCAGTCGCCAACAGCCCGAATCAGTTCGTGCACCTTCCCTCAAACTAGATATCCGCGCGTGCGTACGTCGGACCTCGAGTTCTCGCCAGCGCCAAACTTTGACAACGCGCCATTTACGTTTCAGTCAGGTTTCTGCAAATTCGTTTTGTGTTCCGCTCTATAGATTTTGACCCTGCTTTGTTTTGCTTTTTATTGATGCTTTGGTGATTGTTTTTGGTGACTTCGATGTCTTTCGAATTTTTCTCGTGGATATTAGAAATTGTGGATATTTCGATAGTTTTTAATCTCTGTCCTCTTACTATGCAAAATGACAATTAAATCTTCTTCCGAAGACATGGAAGATTGAGAAGAATCTACCAAAATGCTATTATCACTCGTTTAAAAAAATTCAATTAACGGAAATAAAAAAGAGTAATAAAAAATAGCATAAGTCACAATTGACCTGGTTCAAAACTCGTAATTAATAGCGATGTCAAAAAAAAATAAGCCAGCAAATATGGAGAAATGTAGAATGCAAGTAAATATCAGGAACTGACCAGGACCAGGTCGCTTTGATTTTTGCCCGCTATACGAAAATTATAACATCTGGCGAATCCAATGAAACGAAGGCAGCGGCACCTAGAGGCCGATTCCTGAACCTACTTGTTCCAGCAGATCCCAAACCGGGGCTCGTTTTGACTAGTGTGCACTCGCGCATGCGCAGAGGGAGACGACGTAAAATAGTCCGGGATTGTTGGCTGCAACAAACCTATTAGTTCAGGGAAAAAATAGAAAAACAATCAGCATATTTTTAACACAGGTAACAAAACTAAAGCAATGTGGAATATAGTAAAAATACGACCACATCATCCCAATACGTACGAGAAAATTTTGTTTAAAAGGATAATGAAAATGAAGCAAGTAATTTCCAGAGACCATTGTCGCAGGCAGGCAATGCACAAGGATGAAGTGGACTACAGAAATAAATACCTTCATCATGCGTGAATACGACACCACTACCAAAATGGAGATTGACACTATGGTCTACCGACAAAAGTTTCATCAAAGATTTCTTCACGGTTTCCCTCATTTTCATATTGGTGAGCAAAGAATAGCTGACCTGCGTCGAGCAATTGTTCAGAAAAATCTCCTCTCTGCACAACTTTTGTGAGCAATCAAGGAAGGAGTGGGAAAAATGCTTAACTCCTCAGAACCTAGTAATCTGAGGGCAGTGGGGATATCAGCTCTGCAAACTCAGGATGACAATGAGACAAGCCTGTCAGAAAGTATTGATGATGAGAATAGTAAAGACGTGCAAATTCACAATGTATTTGCAGTCGCACAAGCGGAATTTGTAGGAACCTACCCAATAAACTGCTATCTCATTCCAAGGCAAAAATTCTCGAAGAGATTAGCAAGAGCTCTCTGCTTCCTCAATGACAAAGTACTGCCACAACATGTCCAACAATGACCATCACTCGAAGAAGTACACTAGCAAATTATTGTGCAGCAGTTGTGGCTTCAAGATGTAGCTATTTGAAGCTTTTCAGCGGCGTGGCAACTGCCCACAACGATTGAAGTGGAAAAAGTTTGTCTCTTTGAGAAGGACAACTGGTGATTCGTATAGAACGCACTTCGAGAGGTATTGGAAAAGTCACACAATTTCAAAAGTAAATGCCTAAGGAAATACCACAAAACGGAAAAGAAAGGTGAATAACATCATTATTAATACAAAAATACATACGAACCACGTATGGAAGCACGAGCCCTTGAACTTAACAATTACAGAACATCTTGACACCCTACGACAAAAGCTTTTGGCGTTGAGAAAAATCCTTTGACACTACAGTAATTGCACTATGGGGAAGCAACAGAATACTTTTTTAACAGAAACCAGGAGCATTCTACAGGAATATTTCAAAGGAAAAGGGCTTCTAAGTGATATGAAAGAGTCAAAGCTTTCCTGAAATGCACAGATAGAGGACTTTTGGAAGCCTATCTGTTCATCTGCTGTGTCCCACAACCCAGATATGACGTGGATTGAAATGGTACAAGACAGACACCGAGATATTCCTCTAATGGGTTAACCAATCACCATTGTGGAAATTGTGCAAGCAGCTTTGAACAAAGCACATAACTGGAAGGCACCAGGAGGTGATGGCCTGCACATTTATTAGGTGAAAAAATTTACCAGCAATCACTATCATATAGCAAATATAATTCAATATTTTCTTCACAACCGAGAATATCTGCCTTATTTCCTCACTAAAGGTAGAACGTTCTTTCTACCAAAGTTGGGTGACACTAAAAACCCCTCGAAGTACAGGCTTATAACCTGCCTTTAAACTTTCTACAAACTCTTAACATCGTGTGTTACAAATGATTATGACACACTTTGAGGAACAGAACATCTTAGCGAATGAACCGAAAGAAGTGGACCTGGATTTCGGGGATGTGAGGAGAAACTAATTATAGACTGTAATTACGGGTCAAGTGCTTGAAATACAAAGAAACTTGTACGCATGCCACATAGATTATGCTAAAGCATTCGGCACCCTGCCTCATTATTGGCGCCTTCAATGTTTGCATGTATACAAGGTCCCCCCGTCTTTCCAATACTTCCTGAAAATCACGATGACTCTATGGAATACAAAACTGTATACCTTTAATGGAAAATAATCCTTTCACAGAGATACTATACACATCCGCCGAGGCATTTTCCAGGGTGACTCTTTAAGCCCTTTATTGTTCTGCTTAGCCTTGAATCCCCTGTCTAGTCTACTTAATTCAGCTAATTATGGAATCGCTCTTAAAAAATGGAACTCAATTCTTCTTCGTGTCTCGCATCTTCTTTACATGGATGACCTGAAGCTTTATGCAGACACTAAGAGTCATATGCGGCAACTAATAAGCGTGACGGAGAAGTTAACTGACGACATCAAGATGAAATTCGGTTTGAATAATTGCAAGAGAGTGAATATATTCGAGATCATATCCAAGTTAGAAATTTGGAAAATGATGATGAACCAAAGATTACCTTCATGGAACCCCATGAAACTTACAAATATTTGGGTTTCCAACAGTCACTCAGACTCAAACACACTGTTACTAAGAACGCACTGATAACTGAAGTGTGTAAATGATTGCATGGACTCTTAAAAACGCAACTCTCTGCTAGAACCCTCGTACAGGCCAGCAATTCATTTGATATTCCAGTGCTGACATACTCCTTTGGCGTTATTAAATGGAGCAACACCGACCTCGACAACCTCCAGAGGACAATTCGAACCGCTATGACTCAACGCCGTAAACATCATCCCCATTCAAGTACTGAGCGTTTTACCCTTCCAAGATCGCAAGGAGGGCGATGTGTTGTAGATTTCATAAATCTACACAGCTCTCGAGTTGCATAACTCAAACGATACTTCCTGGAACATTGTGGGAGATTTCAGCAAGCAGTGAGCGCAGTTAATAATAACATATATACACAACCGTGTGAGCTATTTCCATTAATAGTCTCGTGTTAAATATCTACGTCTATGTGTGTTTTTACTCAGAAAGTTTATGAGCTATTAATTTTGTTTTAATTCAACTAGATGACACTGCAGGACAAAAGTGCTCTGCATGTTACCTCAATTTCCATTCAAACAGCGCTCCATCTGGGCTCCGTTGTTGCTGAGTGTTACCATATGGCGTAGGGCGAGACACAGAGACAACGGATAAACAGAGAAAGGGAGGGACAGGGAGTGAGAAATTAAGACAGAGAGATAGTGTGAGAGAGGAGGAAGAGAGAGGGAAAGAGGAAGAGAGAGGGAAAGAGTGGGAGAAAATGAGAGAGAGTGAGAGAAAATGAGAGAGAGTGAGACAAAATGAGAGTGGGAGAGAGAGGAAGAGAGTGGGAGAGAGAGGGAGAGAGTGGGAGAGGGAGGGAGAGAGTGGGAGAGAGTGGCGGAGAGAGGGACAGATTGGGGAAGTGGGATAGAAAAGGAGAGAGAGAGAGAGAGAGAAAAGGTAAGGTGAAGGGATAACAACGTCTGAGGTGTTCCGCTAGTTATCTAAAATCTGAAAACTTACCCTCAGGACCGCGATGTCGTAATCACGTCCGAAATTAATGTGATGTGGATCATGTTCGTAATTAGGGTGAATAACGATTTGCGCCACCTCGTGAACGCTGCCTCCCTTACCGCGTGTGGTCGTGCCGGCGCGCACCGTAATTAAGTCAGAGGATCTAAACGGAGCACACAAGACGTTCGGATTTGCTTTTGACATGATTTCTAGCATATTTCTAGTCGTATTATTCGTACTAAGTACTCACCTGTCTACGCAGTGGGCAGCAGTCAAGACCCACTCAGAGCTAATGATGGACCCACCGCACTTGTGATCTCCTCTTTTCTGCAAGGAGATCTGGAAGCATTTTTATAGACCAAACATGGGTGATTTGATAAGAAACCCACACGAAGGAAATTTTATGACTTCATTCTGAACAAGAAAGAGTATGCGAGATTTATTGGAACGTTGATATTTAGTAGTTCTGTGCGGAGATATGGAAGTGAATTAGATTTATTTTCAATTCTTTGTGACAGAACTTAATAAAGGAATATTAGTTTGATACTTTTAACAAATTGAAGTATTATTTCTGCGTGTAGTCGAGGCATTCATCATTCATAACATATAATTTATTATTGTGAGATTACCTGGTAAGGGAACTTGTCGATTGTGGTGGTGGTGCCGCCTGTAATGCGGCTGCCCTGTGAGGGCGAAAATTTGGTGTCGGGGTCTGACTCGAAACATCCGTCACTGGGTGCAAGCGTTTCTGAAACTGACGAAAACAATCTCAGCATATTAACACGAAATTTGTAGAATATTTCTGTGATGTCGTTATTCAATGATGCATTCCTTTCCGAAATTCATAGTCGTATGATGTTTTATTTGTATTCCAATGGATGCGACTAATTGAAATTGGAGTTCCTTTATTTGTGATAATATTTTAATCATTTCATATTTTTATTTTCTCGCCTTAAGTCTTCTTTGTAAGAAGAGTGTGTTATGTAATCGTGCTTCATTAAACGGTGAAATGTCGACAGAAGGAACTTTATTGCCTGGTTCTGGTAAGGATAAAGATAACAAATCCTGTTGCTAAATTTAGACAATCATCCTCTAACTAGTGGTGTATCTAGAAAACATGCTTTGTTGGTTCTTGATACCGAAAAATCGTTTGACTGCAAAGTGCCCGTCTGTCAGTCTGTCGGCTGTCACCACTAGTGCCTAAACCATTCAGCCGATTTTCTTCAAAATTGATATTTCTCAATCCATCTGAATGATCTCTTGGCGTTAGGAGTTACAAATAAATATTTTGATTTTTGAGGGTAATCCACATAAGTCCTTAGAAACATTTTGAAAAGTTTCTCAAATAAAGACCCAATCTGTTTGATTAAAATTTGTTTGTGATAGTGCGAACGACGTATAAGTTTGGTTTATATCTCACTTTCGTTGACATTTCCAATTTTTGGAAATATGAAATATATACTTAAACTACCAAATTTTAAACAGATTTTTTTCCTCAAATACTTTATGTCTTAAAAAATTAGCTTTTCAAAAGAGGACATGTAAATTTATTGTAATATATAAGTTGTTTTTGTTGAAATTTACACTTAAAAGTACCGTAAACTTTTTCTCAAAATTGGCTCCACCTTTTTTGTTCAAATTTCCTTCAGTTTTGTAATAGAAGACGGTAAAAAATATTATGGTTGTTGCATTTTCAGGTGCATTTGGAGATGGTTAATATGCGGGTATGGACTAAGCTCTTTGGAGAGAAGTTTCGCTGGTTCGAGCCTTGGGCTTGGAATATTATTAGTTACGATTGTTAGTTGCCAAAGAAAATAATTGAGAGAGTTATTTAAAACCATTTTAAACAATTCTAATCACAATTAGAATTGGTAAAATAAATGAACTGGAAGAAATTTCATGCTATTTTTGAACTTTAGACTAGTAAACAAATTTTCACATCTTTCAGTGCGTCTGTATGAACCGATTTAATGAAAATAATGAATATGCCAACTTTCAATAAAAGTACAATATAACCAGTATCCGTGCGTCTAACTTAGACATCGCTAATGGCTCCGCAATTATTATTACTTTCTCTTCTTACAAACCCTTTGTTGGAAAAAAAAGTTATGTAAATAGAAAAGTATGAAGAAAAAGAAAGTTATGTAAATGTGCGCGAGAAAACGCTGACATTTCGATAAAAGAAACCTTATTGCGGAGTTATGGTAAAGAAAAAAAATAAGTCCAGCTTCTAGATTTAAAAAAAAATACTCTTAACTAGTGGTGTAGCCAGAAACTATGCTTTGTTGGTTCTTTACCGAAACATCGATTGATCGGCAACAACCGATTGTCTGTGTGTCCGTCACACTTCAGCTGATTTTCTTGAAAATTGATGTTCGCTGATTGATCTGAACGAATTGGTTTCTAACGGATATATTGGTTGTTAAAGCTTTTTTTTTACTTTCTCGCAAATTCTAACATACGAAGATAAAGTACTGTAATAGAGTGTCGAAAAACAGCGAATTTTCAGCACAAAAACTCTTATTACCGGGCCCTAGTAAAGAGAAAGGTTATAAATTTAGATGCTAAATATAGAAAAAAATACCCTGGCACTCGGTATAGCCAAAAACCATGTTTATTGGGTCCTTGATACCGAAAAAACGATTAAAGGAAAGACGTCTGTCTGTCCGTCTGCACAACGTTAAACCAGTCAGCCGATGTTCTTCAAAATTGATATTCCCCAATCGTTCTCGCTGATGTCGCGGACTCAGCAATTTAAAACCAAATATTATATTGCGGGTACATTTTATCCAACTTCTAAGACATTTCCAAACGTTGTGTTTCGAATTTATTGATTAATATTTCATGTTGAGAAGTGCAAAGGTCGTTTACGAGATTGCTGCAGGTTTCATTTACTTTGGCATTTTCAATTTTTCGAAAATTGAAAAAAAAAACTTCAAAATTTAAGATAGAAATTTTTGTCCAAATATCCCGTTCTCTTCAGAAAAAGTAACGTACAATTTTTTGAAAACTAGAAGTTTTGCGTTTTTTCCGTTTAAAATTTTAAAAAAATTCTCAAAACCCCTCCGACTGTTTTCATTTTCTTCACATATATAATAAGAAACAATAAGAAATATGACACAAGTCTCATTTTCGTGTAGGTCTTGTATTCTTGAAATTTGCCAAAATCATTTCAAAACTACAAAATTGAAGGTATTGAATTTTTACTTAAGGCAAAGTTTCTTGTAAAAAATAAGCTCTTTAAGAAACTCGTGTACAATTTTTTTCAAATACGAAAGATCGTTGTGTAATATCTGCCCAAAATTAATGATGTAATTACAGGTTTGACCACCTACGGCTATATAAAAATAATTTAATTTTAATTATAATTTCCTATTAAAAATGCCAATATAAATTATTTTAATCTTTCTTACCTTTTTTCTTTTTACTCAATATTTATTCTGAATTTATAGATGTATTACTTTTTAAACAATGCGATAAGTTTTATAGTAATTTTACAACAATGGCGCATTGATTGAGAGGCACTTAAGTAGCACATGTTTCGTTTATATTATCTTCTCTCTTCCGAGAAACCATGAACGCTTTCTATGTTGAAAAAAATAAAGCTTTTCATAACTGAAGTGTGGATGTTAGAGGTCGGTAATAAAATAAAACTCTATTGGTACTGCTATCTTACGACGAAAGGCGCCTCCCGAATGAGCAGACAGAATGTTTGTATTATTTTGATGTCAATTTCATGCATTCTAATTACTATATTGATATCATTAGACTAGCAAATGCTCATAGTTTAGATAACGCTGCACTGGCAACAGTGCATTGTTCATTTTTGGTTGAATTGGACGTTTCGAAATGAGGGCTGAGGTGTCAGTAGCGCAGAAAATGCAATATTTGAATTTTACGTTGCTGTTTCTAAAAACGCGTGAAAGTATGTGCAGTTGTAGCATCTCTATTCTTTCATGTATCGGGCATTTTCCGTTTTCTGCCTTTGCGCGAGATGCGGCACTTCTTCGGCATAGTAGTAGGAGTGTCGGCATGTTAACTCAAAGGATTTGAGTTCGAGTCTCGGAGCTGCAAAATCATTTCTGCCTGAAAACATTTTTAATGTGGTTGATTTATTGTGTTTATGTAGTAGAATAATGTTGCGTAACATTTAGAATCAATGCGAGCAAGAAAGTGCTTTGTCAGCACTACTAGTAATTTTCCTGTTCCCTCTTGACTCTCGGAAACATGTTGACTACCTAATCAGGTGTAGATTCGCGCCATTAGGGTTGTGGGCAATATATACTCACCCAAGGCGACACTCAAAAACCACAAGGAGCTGATGAATCTGGGCATGTCGAAATCTTCGTTGTTCCAGCACACGAGAGATAATTCAACAATCATGTATAGTGCCCCGCACTGGCTATCTGAAGCAAACGGCAAGTAGGATATTGCGTACATTTTAATAGAGTTTGTGTTCTGTTATTCTTTGGAATTGACAAAAGAACGTCATTTCTTTTACGGCTTTGAATTCTTTCTGGTTTTATTTGTGATTTATTTCACTGATATTGTTCGCATTTAGTATTTTTATTGTGTCCTTCTCCCACATGTTGCGCGGCCTCCGCTATACGTCGGTTTTTGTAACGTGGCGATTAATCTAGAGGTCTTTTCCGCTAGCGTGTTTTTCCCCAAACACGCATCTACCACCAGCGGGGCACCGCACCCGTTGGGAGAAGCTCTAAGCTTCCGACCAATCTGCCGATAAGCATAGTAGTGTCGTGCATGTAAGTGTGTGTTAGATGTGAGTTTAGGAGAAAGAAGAGGACGGTAAGATCGCGCGCATTCTGTGGACCACTTGCTAGGGTACAGCTCCGGAACGCGCCCGGAATCGGTCGGTGAAATAACAGGAACTACCGATCAGAGCACCAGCCTCTAGTATTTTCCTCCAAACGGTGACTGAACTTGAATAATCTATTCAGCTGGTTTCGAAACTTCTAGCTCCGTCAGGTCTCGAACTTTGGAACTCCTGGTAGAGAAAGACGTTGGAAAGACATCGGTTAATATCCTTGGCCACCATTACCAGATTAATTAATATTGTAAAAGGGAAGAAACATTAATTAAATAAGTACAAAAAATTAAGACTTCAGTCACCTTTTGAGAAACAGCCCTCACCAAACAAAGCGCAGATTCAAAAATAAATAGATATCTGCAATATTGATTTAAATTCAAATATTTCAGGGTTCTATCCTGCTTTTTGCCCTTTATCCTTACAATCAAAGAAAAAGTTTGTCTGTACCCTCCTGGCATTTCAAGCACCGTAGTATCTAATAGCTAATAATGATGTTATTGCCTGATCTATAATTCGATACAAAACAACGGCTTATCTTTAATATTGCACAGAGAGATAAATATATATTCATTAAGGTTCAAAAGTTTGAGGTTTCATAAGGGACTTTTTAAAGTACACCTGAAGGAGACCAAGCCAACTCTCGTGAACCAAACGAAAACAAAATATAATAAGATATCGTGATGTGAAATGTATGAAGAAAGCGATTGTCTCTTTGCAACTAAAAGCTCATTTTAATATTAGGAATAAGGATAACAAAAAGCTTTTTTGTCGTGCTGTTATCGCCGTAGCAGTCAGTCATAGTTTTTGGAGAAAGTGAAATTTCCAATTGAGGAAGGATTTCCGACCCTCACTTCATAGTGAAGTCAAATTCAACTGCTCTCTAGAGGGGAATTCTAAGACCGGCTGATCTAACGTAGTTTTGTATTCATTCTCCGATAAACCCTAGTTGAATGTGGCAGCAGTACCCTAACAAACGGACTATGCGCAATCTTACCTTTCTCATCCTGTCTCTCTTTTCCAATTACTTACCCTTGACTTCCCAATTCACACATGTCAGGAGACCAGGCAGGAGCTTAGAGCGTGTCCCGGTTCGGCCGGTATCCCGCTGGAGGAAGACATTGATATCTCCCCACACCACCTGGGGTGGAAGAACACTTCTATCGTGTTCGTTAGATAAACCGACACCACCTAGATAGATCCATCTCAGTGACGCCGAGTAACCGCAGCACCCAGGAGTAATTTGCACTCCACTACACAGTAATTTTCTTCCCGGTGGATGATAACTCATTCGTCTATATGTGCAACACAGCCATCGTTCACTGTTATCACAATGTGCGAAATTGAGTGACACGTGCGGCAGAGCAGTCATTTTGTGGTACGTACACTAGTAACTTGGAACTTCATCAATATGAAAATCTTTAATTGAATGCGAAGAAAACTAAAAATGTAATAATGCTAGAAATTGAAAGCACTTCCATTTTTCACTTATCACATTAAATTCTTGAGCGTGCAAATGTCGATTTCCAACAGGAGTGACTAACAATTTAATAATATTAAACATAACTAAATCCTACTCGCATAAACATAACAAACAGTCGCCTTTTAATGTTTTTATAGATTCCCCTACTAAACAATTAATAGAGCAATTGCAGAAAAAGAAGTGAACACAAATCATACTGAGTTTGTGGTGTTTTAAACTCTAAAATGTAGGGGGTAAATATGGAAATGTTAGGAAAGTCCAAGGCCGAATCTTATTTAGTTGTGAAAGATTATGACCGGCTTTTTGGATCTAATTGAGAATCATCTTAAATTCGGTTTGGAAATAAGTTTGACGGGTAATACTAGTTCAAACATGGTTGTATCACTGTATTCCAACCTAACGCTGCATCCCTGCGTCGTCAAATCAATATAGAAAATTGTTTATTATCGACTGTAGCTTCTTTTACTTTAATTTTTACAACTGAATCAATATCCAGTATTACCCTTAGTATAAACAATCAACATCATATGGTTAATTATTACGAGAATATCATTTATTTACTCTCTCTATTACTGCTTACGTAGTATAGAGAAATAATTGTAAAGCTGCGAAAAAACTGTGATATTTTGACAGAAAATATCTTATTGCCGGGCCCTGGTAACGAAGAGTGCATAACCCTCGATTCAATAATGTGGAGAATTACTTCTAACTCATGTGGATCAAGAGCTCGGTGAGTGTGGGAAATGAACTCAAAATCACTATTGAAACGCAGGACCAATAGATTGAGACCTATGCCAAGTTAGTGGAAATTTTAGGCAGCCCCACTGCACGTACCTCATTCAGTTCTAAAAGGCCCCGTAGCCATGGGGGCAAACGCGCTAGGAAGCGCTACTCTTATGCTATGGCACAGCACCTTTTTAAGAACAATCCAGCGCTTTTGGCAAAGTGCATGCGAACGGGCTTTGACTGTAATAGTGTCGATAAACAGCTCCTTAACATTGATGAGGTTAATGACTTGCAGAAACCCATCTGGTGTAACACGCCTCCGATTCAGTTTTCCGAATTAAGAGAGGGTGATAAATTATTGACGGCTGAAATGAGTCGTCTGGCTGGGATGAAAAATTTCGCAGCTCCACGATCAGATAAGAAAAAGTTAGCCACATATCCTCACGAAGACAGCCAATCACACCACACTTATACCAAAAGAGGGTGAGGATAATAAGGTTGTCACCCACTTTCTACCCTTTGCAATTAGTTTTGTTCTATGCAGGATCTTTTGGAGCATATTGAACAAACGCATTCAATCCGTTATAAAGTTCAATCTACGCTGGAAATGGTTAACACCTGAAAATTAGGGGACCTGGCTGTTTCGCTAATGTAAATATCATCATGAAGCAGTCTGTGACATGAAAAATGCAGAGGGTGGTGTAGTTGCTGTTTTAGATATATCCAAAGCGTTTGACACTGTTCCTCACGCGGCGATTCGGTGGGCTCTGTTATGGAAAGGGATCTATGTCGCCTTTACCAATTTGGTAATGGACTCTTACGCCGATGTTTCCACCGTCATTTCGCCCCCTCGAAAGGAATGGAGGAGCCAATTCGTAGAGGAGCAAAACAGGGAGATTCGTTGTCCTCACTTCTTTTTCATCTCATCATGGAGATTCTGCTTGAGGAATTGGAAAACATGTCGATTCTCGGGGAAGCGGACGGACAAATCAGAGTGGCAGTCACACAGTTCCTACATCTGCATATGAGTATTAAGAATGCTTATTCTATCTGGCCTAGAGGGATTGTTGCGGCTCACTAAACACGTTCCTAGAGTTGCGCTGAACCTAGGATTACCATTTGAAAAAAGTGCAGATCCTACTTGCAGATGGTTGAGATCTAGTATTACAATTTTTTATTGTTAATAAAATAGTACGTAGGTACGTAGTTTTGTGAGAAAGTAAAAGCAACTTAGTAGTGTATCTGCTCAATCCTGGCTGAAGAAACCAAATATATGGTTTCTGAATTAAAGCTACGTACGTGCTAAGCCTTTAGATATTATGTTTATAATAGTTTGAAGTGAATAATCAGTTATTAAAGGTGTAGCAGTCAATTTAAGTTCTAAGAGTTGAGAAATGTTTTAATAAAAAAAATGTGATAAGTTTTTGCTGGTGATTTCAGTCAGTAGTTATACGGTTAAGAAACCTGCATATCTTAAATTTATACATACAAACATAGCTTCTTGTCTATGGACGACATTAATAAGGGGGGGGGTGTTCATGGCCTGGGGAGTACAGTTTTATAAAGATTAGACAACACTACATATCGTGAATTCCAATAATGCTTCTTGGAATAAGAAATCCTGTTATTCCAAATAACAGGGTTTCTTTCAGTATATTTATATTATATTGGTATATACACATTTTTAATTAAGAATTTTAAGAAATTTTGTTAATTTTAGAGCACTAACCGACTTTTAAAAGATTCTGTTTTACATTGTGCTTTATTGTTCTATTTTATACCAGCAATCAGTAACTTATGTAAAATTATTTAATATATAAATTTTATTAATTAGTAAAAGTATTTAAAGGGAGTAATTTTAAACGCACAAATTTATATGTAATGTTGCTTAATACTAGTAGAAGATGAATTGATTGATTTAATTGTTTTTGTGGATGAGATTGTTCAAATGAATGTTTCGTATTCAGTTATAAAAATTATCAATCATTTTCATTTTATTGAAAGGAATATACTACAGTTTTGATTACGGGAAATTTAACAACCTTGTATTGAAGGCTGGCACTGTGTTTTGATAAAGACACAATATTAAAAAAGAAAAGGTTATTTGGAGTATTTTAACTATTTTCTAAAGTCATGAATTCACTATTACTGCGTTCGGTCCACAGCAAATAGATGATTTGTGTATATTATTACTTATACTGGTTTTGTAAAATTTGTTTATTGTGTGCTTGACGTACTTGATTCTATATATTGTGTGTGTGTATAACTTATAAATAGGATATATGTAATTTTGTTTTATTTTTCACTTCCTTGACCCTTGACCAAAATGCTATATATCGACTTCGAATTTAAAATTTTATTACTTAATGGCTTCTATTTCAAAGTGTATTTATATAAAATATACATATGTTCTACATTGCGTTGCGCATTAGTTTTACGTAAATTGTAAATTATATTTCGTTTAGTATATGACTACATCCATTATATTGCAAATTTTGTAGATAAGTAGTTTCAAATGTCTCGGTTCACGTCTGTCTTACATTTCTACAAGTAGACTGTCTTTAGACGCTTATTGATTGGTAGTGTGCAAAAATGGCTGCTTCTTTCTGATTCGCTGCTTCTGTTCAGGTGAAAAATTCAAATTTCTCCCCTCCACAAAAATAAGAGCTTTCCGTTTAACATTAAGTGCCATCTCCGATATATACTCTCTGAATAAGTCCGACCGCCATGAGCCCTTTGTAGGAAAAGGATTGAAAGAACATAATAAAATAAGTCTATTAAACTGGTGATAAAATATTTTTATTTGGACCTGACACCGACAGAATGAGTGCTTGCGCTAGTCACGTTTTTTTTTTGAGAAATATATTAAGTTCAGAACCCATTGTATAGTCATGCATCCTATGTCGTGTGGCAAAGTTGGTTCGCCTTACTATTAATTCAAATGCATGTATTGCCTTAGTAATACTTTACTCTCAAACAAACAAATACTATTGATCAGTCTGATGGTTTGGGTGCGAAAAGATACCGCCTCCCGCCGCCTAACAGCAAAAAAGTCAGTACCGGGACGGCAGCACCAGTCGAACTTCACGCCAGTAATATGTGCTCCGTTCCGTGTCACTATAAACACGCTGGAGTGATTTCTTGAAGTCTCACCACTAGTAGTAATTTACTTCAATCTTTTACTAGCAGTTCCGTTTTTATACTTTCATACAGCGTGCTCCTCATTTACGATTCGCATTACTTTTACAATCTGCTCTACGATCATTTACAAGTTTATTTCAATTGGACGTCCTTTAACCGATGTTTTGTGAAATATTCAACAACTATAAGTACTGCAAACTGTGTTTTACAACACATGTAGTATTTAAAGGGGTACAATTTTGTCTTTGAACTTGCTTGACTTCAACTACCTGCAACTGCGTTCAGGATTCACTTGTGACTATCTGATGTACGCATTCACAGCGTTCCCGGGTGAAAATAAGTTGAACCGTATTACTTTGAGCTGCCACTGTGCCTGCTGCTTTATTAACACATTCAGTGTGTGGTGCAGTACCCACGGCTGTGTGTAAATGTGTGTGTGTCATGAATTGCGTCTGGTAATTAATTTCAATGCCTTACGTGTGGCCAGTCTTGCATAAACCAATGCCTAATTCAAGGCCCCCATTTCGTCCTTTCACCTGCGCGGCAAATCCGCTGGCGCTGGCGCCTTCAACGCCAACTATCAACTACAAGTACAACGGACAACGTCATTCAGGCCTCCTGCAGAGTCACTTCTGCCATCACACTTTACCCAGACAGGTAACATGCAACACGAATTGATTCATGTGCCATTAACAACAGGTCGTCCAACGCCTGGAGCTGTTTAATTGCCAACTCAAATAATGTCGATATATTCAAGAATTATTTACTACTTACAATGGATATTTTCCCTAATACAGCAGGTCTCACGTAATACATCTTTGCTGCGATGATTTGCGAAGAATAGTTGTTTTATATTTCAATTTCAGTTTTAAAAGTATTGTCATTTTATTTGAGGAAAGCAGTATTAGTTATCTTTTTAGCAATAATTTGTCTCTGACCGTAGGTGAACTAAGAACCATACTATGTTAATTCTGAAATAATTATTTATGAGATTTCTTTGTTAATTGAATTTGAAATATTTTTATCCCAGATAACTCAAGATGACCTCAACACAAGACTAAAGTGAATACATTTATTTAAGATTGATATTAGTAAATGGAGTGCAGTTAATAGATAAAAAAATGTGTACGTAATATAAAGAATTTTTCCTAAGAAAAGAACACTCAACGGGAAGAGTTAAAGCGATTATATCACCCGTCAAGTGTCAAAGCGGTCATACAGCTGCTTTAGACGCCTGTTACAGAGGTGATCCAGGAGCGGAAGTAGACCACGTTGGTGTAGATACCTGGCTTGCATGGGCGGGCACATCCTTCACCCCCGGACACAAGGCCCACCTGCTCGCCGCGAGCCACCAAAGCGCCGCCCGAGTCCAAAGTACAGGAATCCTTGCCCCCGTCAGGGTAGCCAGCACACAACATGTCAGGGTTGATATAACTGAACAACCACTTGCAGATGTCCTCAGACACGATGGGAACGCACACCACGCGCAGGGGGATAGACAAAGGACCATCCTCCTGCAAAATGCACATGTTAGCGCGCTACCGTGCATGATTCTCTTGGTGGAACCAAGGCCGCAAGATCTGCAACTTACAGAGATACGACCCCAGCCGGTGACGTTGGCGCCAGTGCCTGGAGGGGGCATGCTGTTAGCTAGGCGAATGGGCTGCACATTGGCGCTAAAAGTGAATTGGCCTTCGATCTAAAAACAGAAAAATTTAATGTATGAAAGAATTATATACATAAGTTAACAAGACTTAAACTTAAACAACATAACAAGTTGTAATCATAATAATAAGTAGAATAGATATTTGAGAGGTACATTAGTTTTTTACAAATGGAGAAGATAGGCAAACAAAAATTTTCTTTTCAGAGAAATTTTTTTTAAATCTTCTCTTCTAGCTTAAGGAGACAAGCAAAATTACAATTACATTTTTATGTAGTACTCCAAAACATGTGAAGACAAGCAAGGGTAATGTCACAAATAAATGGAATATCCAGAAATAAATGCCATCCAATACATCACATTATAAATGCATTCGAAATAACGAATTCATTACCTTATTCACTTATTCACATGTTTTATTTTCCCATCTCTTCAAACAATTAATTTTTAAATATAATGTTAATGTTTATCACTTTACTATTCGTAAAACCGTAGTATGTGAAAAATACTATATTGGTACTGTAGCATTACATTCTTTAAATACAATAATAATTAAATACTCGAAAAAAGTCGGAAGTGAACAACGTAATGAATGTCGCTCTCTTCAATTCTTTCGCAATTTCTATTTTAATCATTAACTCCAAGTATTTTCTTCTGACGCATCGTAAAAAGTAGAGCTTCTCAATGGAGTGCAGGGATGCCATATTAGGCGAAATTACTACAAGAGAATTATTCTGACCATGGAATTCAAATATCTACGTTTTGAAATGTCGTCTTTCCGATTTAATCTATTCAATGATTGTAATTAAAAGTAATTAAAATTAATATCTAAATAGACAATAAATGAACATTAATAAGAGATTTAATATAGGTCATTTTTATTTTGCACATTACAATTAAAAGAAAAATCGGCAACACTGAGTTCGTATTAATCAAGTTAACGGATCCTAGAAAGAGTCCTAGAAATTAGACTGGTCTCGAGGTCGAGAAAAAGTCGAACACATTAATAAATATTACAAATCTATCACCTGGGTATTAGTTATGGAATGGTTTTTCATATTATTCATTCAAATTTTTCCTTAGTCCGTAGTTGCTGTAAATATATTTCATTAATTTTAAGTAGAAAGACCAAAAGCAAAGCAGAAATATCGCAAAAATCATTTGTTTTTTCTAATTATTTTACCTAACCTTACTTAAAGACCTAATTTTCTAGAACAGACTTTGTTTTTGTCAAAAATGTGTATATTTGAGTTTGTAGTATTAATTTTTTTATTAAACAATGGGGCATCACGCTAAATCATGACTAGCACTATATTTTTTATTGTCACTTATTACACAATTGATGAAAATAAAAGAAAAGTTATGAGTAGTTTTTGAGATTTGACTTGAGAAAAAACTACTGTATTTGCAAAAATTGTACTAGATATTATTTAAGACCTCATTTTGTACAACAGTCTTTGACTGAGTCAATAATCTATTCAATTCTTCTATTTTGTGTTTTTTTAATTTTCTAAAAACCGAGCTAAAAAGGGACTTGCAACATATTTGAATCGCTTTTTATTATACAGATGACGAAAATTTAAAGAAAATTTTTGAAGCACTTTTAGTAAAAAATAATACATTTCAATTGCAATTGTCTCAAAACTACTCGATGTTCATAAAAATTGAACATGACATTTTTAAATGAGCTAATTTAAAATATAAATTTAATAATATATAAATATAAATTTTGGGGAAAATCAGCTAAACACTTTATGTGCTAGCGTTATGCACAGACGGACGTACAGACACAGACAGAAGTTTTGCCGTCAATGGAATTGTCACTACTAAGGACTCTCAAAACACGGTTTCTACGGCATCCTTACCAAGTGATAGAGGATTTTTTCAACACTTAAAACATGATTTATCCTCTTTTTCCTTACCAGGGCCCGGCAATGTGAGTTTTTGTGTCGAAAATTTGCTATTTTCCCGCGCACAATTACCATAGTTTGTCTTCTTTCGTTATTAAAGTTTCGTTAAGAAAGTAACAATCACGTTTGTTTATTTGTATGTTATGCTATACCGAACCGTTCATTTTGTTTCGATAACATTGTCAACTTATTTCTTGAACTTGCGGAAAGTTTATTGACATAACACAATGGAAATGCGCGTATATCTGTTGCATTCAAAATGGAGGCATTGTTGATCATGATTCAAGAGTTTATGATGTCTCAAGCACCACTGAAGAGAATTGCCACCCGCCGTACCCTAGCATGTGAAGCGCGTCTTCGCTGCATATTCCGTCTCTGCGATTGTAAATTATCGGCCGGAGTTATTTCTTAAACGTTATCTCGGACAGTAAATGAAATTTACCCAAACAGTGACATAGCGAATGCGTGCCCAAATATGACAGAGAATTTTCTAACAATAGGATTATTGACTGCAGTATTCAATCCACAATACAGAACAGACCCATACCAGTGATGAAATTTTCGAAGAGCGTAGTGAAACACGTGGATAACAATCACGTAATCAGTAGCGTGTGAAGTGTAATTCATTGCAATTAGCGAGGCATTGCCGTGTACATTTGTATGTGATCCATTGTACGAGAAATCGCACAAGAGGTTTCGCATTTTTTAAACGTTCGATATTTGTGAGATTTGAGTCGGAGATGAATCTCTTAAGTCTTAAGATTGTTGGAGGAAGGAAAAAAATGATTGTTGATTATTCCATTAACTTTGGGTGCTGTAATTTCTACGACACTAGTTTAATATGTCCAGAAGGTTGTTTAATTTCTTTGAAAGAATATTTTAGAAAATTCGTGTTTACTTCATCCCTTCCTCTGGTTTTATTATTAAGAATCGAATTTAGGAGATTTTCCATTTCATTATATTCTTTAATAACAATACCATTTATTGGTTCAAACGTTTGCTAGACATATCTTAAACTACATATTCTATTCACTTGTGTGGTTTGTCAATGGATTAGTAAAGTATTCTAACCAATCCTTTGTGATGATAATATTCAAATAAACGGTGTCTCTTTCTTCTGTTTTTAAATTTTTCAGAGCCTTGTAGGCCTTTGTCTAAGTGCCACGAAGTTCGTATTTTGTAATTAAAACGGCTTTCTTTTTTTAATTTTCCCACTTCTTTTTGTCTGTATCAGATTTGAATTTGTAATATTGTAATTTAGTTTTTAAAGATATTAGATACACCTTTTATCCCTTATTATTTGTTTAATTTCTTGATTCCAAATATTTATACCTCTGGTTTTCCTCCGTTTATTTGTCCCTAAAATTTCTTCAGCTGCTTTAATTAAGTTTTTAAGATTCACCCATTCTTGGTTTATGTCGACATTAATTGCTCTGTTAACTATATATTTTTTTCCATTCTCGACCAGTATAATCTCCGTATTCTGTCTTGTCTTAAGAGATGTACTTAGAATACCCTTTGTTCGGATATTTCTGAAAAATTCTAGTTTGCTAACCATTTTGGAGGAATTTTGATTTTAAATGTTAAAAGGAAATGGTCAGAGTGTACTTTGCCACTTTTGTATATATGTGTCTAATCTAAAACGCTCGACTTCATTTTTTGTTTAACAATTATATACCGTAGTGTTATGAAAGATTCAAAGTCTCTGGATGCCCACATATTTATGTATTTCTTTGTGTTTATACAGCTTCTAAATATTTATTTTCAGTTGATATAAAAATGCAAAATTTTCCATTGCAGGTTTTTCCATTCTTATTCAATATTATCTCCCATTGGCTGATTCCCTACTCTAGCAATAAAATCGCCACTTAACATTACATTACATAATCATTTCTGTTAGTACATGGGTCGCCAAATTCATTCAAAGTTGGCGCCACGCTTCGAATAACTCAGTTACGCTACTCTTTGAAGGCATTTTAGAAGCAAAGATGATACATTTTAAACTTCCTCCTCGGAGATAAACTAATCTTGCTAAAAAACACGCAAATTACTTCCTAATTAAACAAATACTCAATTGTTGTCCAGAGCTCTTTTTTAATTCTATTGGCAAGTGGTTCGAAAATTTAATAGATTGCACCACCTCCTGGGTGGCCAAGACCAAACATTAACACATTGTAGGTTTTCCCGGAATTTAATATTTTTCACATCTGACGCGAGGAGCTCGCATTGTTCGAAAGTCAGGAGAGCTGCAGGCAATTTCGAAGCAATCGTACACAGAATATAAGGGAAACGCGCATGGAAAGTTTAGTTCAGTACGGTGGCACTTTCCAGCTCATTTCTGCAGTCTCCACGACTTCAGCCTCCAAAGCGCGGCAGGAAAGAGCGTGCATAAGCAACAAGCATCAAACTCGTAAGAAAAAATTAATTTTCGTACAGATAGAGGTAACCATGACAATCTCTTTAATACTCATTAATTCATTCGCAAATCTATGTCAATTATGTGTCGCTTTTTTTTTAGAACTCTCGCGTCCGATGGGGCAGAATGCGAAGCTCGCTGCAGTTTCTGCTAATTCTCTCCCAATTCTTCAATTAGTTGAATCAAAATCCCGTAGCCTCAACAATTTCTGTTAATCTTCTTCAGTTTGTTTTCTAGAGTTTCATAAAATTTTTCGCTTAATCCTTTCCTTCCATCTAGAGCGTAAATGCTGAACATTACAAGTTATTTTTAGGTATTTTTAAGTCGGATGTACATCATCCTTTCACTAACAAAGTTATAACTATGTATTTTGGTTTTTAACGTTTTGTTGATTAGAATTGCCACTTTTGCATATGCTTCTTATTTGTTTGGGACACCTGAGTAATAGAATAGGTAGTTTTGTAGATCTATACTTCCCTTTACCTTTTTCTTTGTTTCTGTATCAGGTGCAATATCTACGTCTAAATCTTTGAAGTTCACTAATGTAACCGAACACAGGACCTCCGTTCAACAAACTGTTAAAAATAAATATTGTTTTGGAAAATAATTGTATAGTTAAATAGTCGGCAGAAGACGAAAACCGTGTCGGGAACGCGGAACCCAATTTTATATTCTAGTTTAATAACAGGGAAACTTTCGAGATAGAAAACAAGTGTTAGAAAAATAGACAATTTTGAGAATCATCCAAAAGCATATTCAAAAAGAGGGTACAACAATTTAGAAGAAAAACCTCAAGACGCAGAAACGTACTTACACCGAAAGACTATCGAATGTCGGCAACTGATGTAAATAGCTTTCGAAATAAGTTGAAATTAGTGAAATGGTGGATGGAACAGATTCGCGAGCCGACAGCAACACTATCACGTTCAGGGAAGTGAACATTTGGCGGACATTACCCGCGCGTATGGAATACACTAAGAAGACCAAGTATGTGATGTAATTTTAGGAAAGCTTGAAACAATGTAAATGGCCATCAAAATATAATGTGCACGGTATAAGTGAGAATAGTGAAAATATTTTTGTCATTAAGTGTGAATGTTAGATTTTGATTTATTGTGTAGATGGTTTGTTTTTTGCTGTTTTTGTGTACTGGTTTTATCGGCAGCGTCACAGGGGAAAGTGGCGACGGTGAAGATCGCCGCCGCCGAAAGAACAGTGGTCCCACTGAGCACGTGACTGAGTGAGTGAACACTTGAATAACGTCTGTTTTTATATTCGTCAATCAAGATAGACGATTTATCCTTGCACTAGCAATAAGATAATGAAAATATGTGGCTCTATCTAGTACAAGAAGGAACAAGTCCCAGGGCACAATATAAATATTCCAGTGGCAACGCCGTTTGTGCCGAAAATATCGTTATTGTAAAATTTGAGTAAAAGTAGTTGAGTTCAGTTATTGTAAAAACAGAGTGTGGATCTCCGTCAAATACACGATAGATGTACGGTAGTTATCCTCACATAGATAGAGGAAGGACGAAATTGTCACACTAAGGCTTTCAGCTTCCTTGTGTGCTCATCCGCGCAACAAAATAGTAACTAGCCTTACCTATACTCCTACCACCACAAGCAGAAGAAGAGTTCCACAAAACGTTCGCATGGTGAAGCTACATTTACGTCCAGAAGAAAAACAAGGGACCATCTCAGCATTTGCTTAATGTATCAGGGGAACTGGACAAAAACCTGACCGAGATGGGGTTCATTGACCTGGAAGCTCATCTACGTAATTTGTTACAAGCAAATTAGTCTTCACAAAATATACAATACAAATGTAAGCTAATTTATTATTAATCAGTTTTGTTAAAATAAACATTATTTTTCTTTCGATGGTAGGAACAATTATGCAGCAAAATAGATTTTACTTTTAACTTAAATTCGTGAATCGACTTCAATTATTTAATGGCATCTAGCAATGCGTTGTTAAGTAACGTACATGTGTTGTATGTGGATTTCTATTAAGAAACTGTTGATACTTATACTTCATTAATGTGATTTCTACGACATGTGTTGTAGAAATAAATATCATTATTGCATTAAAATATGTTTCCACCGTTCAGTAAGCGAGTTTTGACAAATATTATAGATTCGTAAAGTAATAGGCAAAGCAATTTTAAGAATCCAAGCACAATGAAGAGAGTCTTGCCGGGATCGCGCGGATGGTTTTTTTTTTATTTTTAACGTACTTGTATTATATGTGGATTTCTGGTAGGATGGCATTTTTTCTACAATTTTGTTTTACAATTTAAAGGTCTAGATACTACATGGTGAGTTTTGCCAGAATAATTTGCCATATCTCAGACGGGAATGCACAATTGCAAAAAACACGCAACGAGCTGCATTTAAAATAATTCGCAAATCTTAACATAATGAACTTAATTTAGTGTTTAATTATGTTTTATGTACATTCCATTTGAGGATCGACTGAATTGAGAGACCTAGAAATTTTGTTACCTTAACATCAGATAATAGCATAGTGTTCATATTTATTGGAGCATGGACTGCTTATTTGAAATGCAAAGGTGCATTGAAACTGATTTTTATTTGTTAACAATTAATTTGATATTATAAAACCAATTTGAAATTTCTGAAATCGTACGATTTATTCTTTCTTTTTTGCAAAGATTATACGTGTCATCGAAAAACAGAACTTTTCTTCCTTTTTTAATAGACGAGGGCATATCATTTACTTATAACCGAAAGAGGATTGATCGAATCCCGTATACAATTCGTAAAGAATTGGAAAGGCGTCCTTTAGTGCCATCATTTCTATTCTTTGAGATCAATGTTTGGGGTTCGAGGTTATCCAATCTAGGGCGATACCACGAAGAAGGTAATTTTGATAGCAAAATATTATGGTCAATAACGTAAAAATCTTCCGAAAGATCTAAACATATTCCAATGAGTACTTAATTTTGGTCTATTGATGAAGCAACATCCTTAAGAAAAGGAAAAATGGCAGTGTCCATAGATTTTGATTTTCTAAACCCATGTTGTGAGACTGAAAACACTTCGTTTTTCCTGAGAAAAGTTTGGAAATATTCCTGTGCATCAAGAAGCATTGGAAATGTATGTTAACGGGTGTATAAGGGGAGGTACCAAAGTTTTCAATACAAAATCTAGAACTTCATTTAAACCAAATTTATATTTGTTTTTAGTGTACTGACTATTTTCAGAATTTTGTTAAAAGAAATTTCGGAAAATAATAAGGTGTATAAATTTTTTGGGAAATCAATAACGCTGAATTTTGTTGTTTCAGTCCCTTCGTGAGTTCATCTGCAAGTCTAGGAAAGTGTTGGTTGAAGAGATTGGCCACCTTTTCTGGATTACTTGCTTCATTTTCATTATCCTTTAAAACAAAATTTTCTAGTACGTATTGGGTGATGTGGTCGTATTTTTACTAAATTCCACATTGCTTTAATTTTGTTACTTGTGTTAAAAATATCCTGATTATTTTTCTATTTTTTTCCTGAACTAATAGGTTTGTTGCAGCCAACAATCCCGGACTGTTTTACGTCGTCTCCCTCTGCGCATGCGCGAGCGCAAACTAGTCAAAACGAGCCCCGGATTGGGATCTGCTGGGACAAGTAGCTTCAGGAATCAGTCTCTAGGTGCCGCTGACTTCGTTTCATCGGAATTGCCAGATGTCACAATTTTTGTATAGCGTGCAAAAATCAAAGCGACTTGGTCCTGGTCAGTTCCTGGTATTTACTTGCATTTTACGTTTCTCCATATTTCTACGCTTATTATTTGTCCTGACCTCGCTATCACTTACGGGTTTTGAACCTGGTCAACCGTGACTTGTGCTATTGTTTTTGATTATTCTTTAGGATTTCCGTTTATTGTATTATTTGAAACGAGTGATAATAGCGGTTGGACAGGTTCTTCTCAATTTTCCATGTCTTCGGAAGAAGATTTAATTGTCATTTTGCGTAGGAAGAGGACAAATCTTAAAAACTCTGTCGAAATACACACAAATTCTAATATCTACAAGAAAATCCGAAATATAGCTGTTTCCAATATCCAAGAATTAATAAAACATTAATTAAGCAGGATTAAATTCCAATATCCACGAGATAAATCCGAAAGACATCGAAGTCACTGAAAACGAAGAATCAATAAAATGTAAAACAAAGCAGGTTCAAAATATATAGAGCGGAACACAAAACAAATTTGCAGAAACCTGACGGAAACGTAAAATGCGCGTCTTTAAAGTTTAGCATTGGTGGGAACTGCAGGTCCAAAATACCCATGCGCGGATATCAAGATTGAGGGAGAGTGGACGAAATGATTCGGACTGTTGCTGACTGGTTTCAAACTCATCAGCAACCCTTCACACATCACAATGACTGACTGCGACTGCTGCATGCGCGGACTTTTTTAGGACTCTTTCGGCCTGCGGCTGGAAGAAACCTATTACTTTCCTTAAAATTCTTTTGTATTCTCGCAAATAGTTACCGGGTGATACGTAATGATGTTTGAGAGGAAAGCAAGCGTTCGTGAAAGCTTTTGACCAGAAGCAGTTGTAACAGCTTGCTATGTAAGAAAATTAGTTTTGCGTAGTACTGTAAGTTTCGCATAGTACAATTAAAGATAATGTGCCAGAAGCAATATAGACAGGTAAAAGCCAGTTGTGAAATATTGAAAGTTGTTTGAATGTTTAGCTTATGTAGTAATCTCAAGGCAATGTAAAAGTGAATTAGCTGCAAGGGAATGAAAATGCATATTACTCAATTCAAACTAGAGCTTATAAATTGTGGGATACTATCGAACAAGACATAATTCTTTCCAAGAATATTAGATTTGTTGAAACTATTAGTGGCTACGAATTTGTAACAAATAATAAAGTAACGGGTTGTAAATCATAATGTGGGGTAGAATTTGAAAAAAATAAATAGAAACAAGTCTCAGTTAAAGTGTATTAGGTGAATGTAGCAATTCAGAAGTTGACGAAACATCCTCGTAGAAATATCAGAAGGGTAGACCAAAGAAAGTAGCTAGAAAACCGTATAGAAGTTTGGGGAGGCCAGATTCACAATCAAATAAATATACCAGAAATAACGGAAGCCTAACATTATGATGATTCAGTAAAGTCTGATAGTTAAGCTGATAAATCGGTAGAAGCCATGAATGCAGAATTTAAAAAAAATTAAATAGACATACATGGTATTTTGTAAATAAACAAGAAAATATCAAGTGTACTGGGAGAATCGCGTTGTATTAAGTAAAAAGCAATCATGAGGGTAATGTCAATAGATTTAAATGAAGGCTTGTAGACAGGGGTATTCGCAAGAAATGAAAAGAACATTGATTACTTTGAATCCTATGCAGTTGTTGCCAATATGTGTGTAAATATGGTACTGTTAGCATTAGGAGTGTATAACAAGTGGATTATTTGTATTTAGACATTAAAGGAGCGCACTTTAATGGTAATCTAGTTGAAGAAACTTATATGAAATTGCCATTAGGTTATGATGTAGAAAAAGAAGTCGCAACATATTAAGACCTAACTATAATTAGTGCAACTAATTATAGACTGTAATTATGGGTCAAGTGCTTGAAAAACAAAGAAACTTGAACGCATGCTACATAGATTATGCTGAAGCATTCGAAACCCTTACCCATTTTTGGCTCCTTCAATATTTGGATGTATACTAGGTCCCCCGTATATCTCTAATGGAAAATATTCCTTCCACAGAGATATTATACACTTCCGCCAAGGAATTTTCCAAGGTGACTCTTTACCCCCTTTGTTGTTCTGCTTATCCGTGAACCCGTCTACTAAAATCATTTAATTATGACCTTGCTTTTAACAAAAGGAACTCAACTCTTCTTCGTGTCTCGCATCTTCTTTACATGGATGACCTGAAGCTTTATGCAGACACTGAGAGTCATATGCGGCAACTAAAAAGCGTGGAGGACAATTCGAAATGCTATGACTCAACGCCGGAATCATCATCCCCATTCAAGTACTGAGCGTTTTACCGTTCCAAGATTACAATGTGAGCGAGGTGTTGTAGATCTCATAAATCTACACAGCTCTCAAATTGCATCACACACCCGACTCTTCCTGGGACATTGTGGGAGAGTTCAGCATGCAGTGAGCGCAGTTGATAATAACTATAGTCCTCTGAACTTGAAAAGGCTTGATCCACCTGTTCAGCCAATCACTGAAACGGAAGAGAACATAATCTCATGGAAAGCGAAGGCACTGCATGGAAGGTACCCCCATGAGCTGAGTAAATCAGAAGTCGACATCTCTGCGCCGCACGCATGGCTCCAGCACAGATATCTCTTTCCGGAGACATAAGTCTTCTTGATAGCTATCCAGGATAAAGTGGTGCCAACATTGAACTACAGTAAACACATTCTGAAAGATTCTACCATGCATTCCGACTCGTGTAGAAGATGTGAGGCTGCAAGTGAAACTAACCAATATGTGGATGTAGCGGCCACGCAGTTTTGGAATACAGAAAGAGGCATGATGAAGTGGCGAAGCAACTAATTATTAGAATTGAAAATAGACTTACTCGCTATTTCCGTGCCGTGTTAAAAATGTGTGCCTCATGTCGTGTTTGAAAGTAGTGAGCATAATCACCTATGGGATCGTTCCATTATCTCTGACAAACAAGAATGCGGCAACAGACTCGATGTAACTCACATTGATACAAATCATGAGCAGGATTTCCTTATCGATATATCAATACCCAATAACCACAACATATCGGGAAATTATCAAGAGAAGATCCAGAACTATACCGATCTCGCCCATGAAGTCGCCGAATATACTACAGCCGAAAATAGCAGCACGCATCCATCTTTACTTACAGCTGCACCTGCCGCAAGTGCCTCCCAGAGAAGCAATCTATTGCTTCCAGAGACCACTGCCGCAGGCAGGCAACGCAGAAGGATGAAGAAGACTACAGAAATAAATACCTTCTTCATGCGTGAATACTACACCATTACCAAAATGGAGACTGACACTACGGCCTACCGACAAAAGTTACATCAAAGATTTTTTCACCGTTTCCCTGACTATGAAGTTAGTGAGCAAAGAATAACGGACAAGCGTCGAGCAATTGTTCCGAAAAATCTCCTCTCTGCACCAGTTTTGGAAGCAATCATGGAAGAAGTGAGAAAAATACTTAACTCCTCAGAACCTAGTAATCTCTGGGCAATGGAGATATCAGCTGTGCAAACTCAGGATGACAATGGGACAAGCATGTCAGAAAGTGTGGATGATCAGAGTAGTGAAGAGGTGCAAATTCGCAATGAATTTGCAGACGCACTTGCAGAATTTGAGGGAACTGACCCACTGAACCGCTATCTCATTCCCAGACAAAATTGCTCAAAGAAATTAGCGTCTTGAATGAGAAAGTACTGCCACAACATCTACAACAAAGACCATCTTTCGAAGAAGTACACACAGCAATTTATTGCGATGCGGTTGTGGCTTCAAGATGTAACGGTTCCAAGCTTTTTAGCCGCGTAGCAACTGCCCACAATGATCGAAGTGAAAAAAGAATGCCACCTTGGAAAAGACGGCTGGTGAATCGTTTAGTAAGCACTAGGAGAGATATTGGGAGACTCATGCAATTTAAAAAAGGAAATACCTCAGAAAAACTGAGAAGAAAGGTGAATAACATCCTTATAATACAAAAATACATACGAAGCACGAGCCCTTGAATTCAAGAATAACAGAACATCTTGACATCCTACAGCAAAAGCTGTTGGCGTTAACAAAACGCCTTCGACGCTGCAGGTATTGCATTACGAGGAAGCAACAGAATTCTCTTTTTAACAGAAACCAGAAAGCATTCTACAGAAATATGTCAAAGGGTAAAGGGCTTGTAAATGATATGAAATAATCAAAGCTTCCCTCAAAGGCACAAATAGAGGACTTTTGGAAGCCTATCTGGTCATCTGTTGTGTCCCACAACCCAGATAGGACGTGGATTGAAATGGAATATGACAGACACCGAGATATTCCTCTAATGGGTGAACCAATCATCACCGTAGAAATTGTCCAAGCAGCTTTGAACAAAGCACATAACTGGAAGGCACCAGGAGGTGATGGCCTGCACAATTATTAGGTGAAAAAATTTACCAGCACTCAGCATAGCTAATATAATTCAATATTTTCTTCACAATCCAGAAAATCTACCTTACTTCCTCACTGATGGTAGAACATTCATGTTACCAAACGAGGGTGACATTAAAGACCCCTCGATGTACAAACCTATAACCTGCCTTCAAACTTTCTACAAACTCATAACATCTTGTGTTTCACAAATGATGATGACACACATTGAGGAACAGAACATCTTAGCAAATGAACAGAAAGGATGTAGACCTGGATCTCAGAGATGCAAGGAGCAACTCATTATAGACTCCGTAATTATGGAGCAAGTGCTTTAAAAACAAAGAAACTTAAACGCATAGATTACGCTAAAGCATTCTACACTGTGCCCCATTCTTGGCTCCTTCAATGTTTGGATGTATACAAGGTCCACCCGTTTATCCAAAACTTCCTGAAAACCGCGATGAGCCAATGGAATACAAAACTGTATCTCTCTAATGGAAAAAAATCCGTCCACAGAGATACTATACACATCCGCCGAGGGATTTTCCAGGGTGACTCTTTAAGCCCTTTATTGTTCTGCTTAGCCTTGAATCCCCTGTCTAGTCTACTTAATTCATCTAATTGTGGAATCGCTCTTAAAAAGAGGAACTCAACTCTTCTCCGTGTCTCACATCTTCTTTACATGGATGACCTGAAGCTCTATGTAGACACTGAGAGTAATATGTGGCAGCTAATAAACGTGACGGAGAAGTTCACTGACGACATCAAGATGCAATTCTGTGTGGATAAGTGCAGAAGAGTGAATAGCATTCGGGGCATATGCAAGTTATAAATATGGAAACTGATAATGAACCAAAGATTACCTTTATGGAACCCCATGAAACTTACAAATACTTGGGTTTCCAGCAGTCACTCCGAATCAAACACACTGTTACTAAGATCATACTAACAACTGAAGTGTGTAAACGATTGCATGTACTCTTAAAAACAACTCTCTGCTAGAAACCTTGTGCAGGTCATCAATTCATTTGTTATTCCAGTGCTGACATACTCCTTTGGCGTTATTAAATGGAGCAATACCAGCCTCGACAACCTCTAGAGGACAATTCGAACCGCTATGACTCAACACCGAAAACATGATCCCCATTCAAGTACTGAGCGTTTTACCCTTCCAAGGTCGCAAGGAGGGCGAGGTATTGTAGATCTCATAAATCTACACAGCTCTCAAATTGCTTGACTCAGATACTTCCTGGAACATTGTGGGAGAGTTCAGCAAGCAGTGAGTGCAGTTGATAATAACTATAGTCCTCTGAACTTGAAAAAGCTTGATCCGCCTGTTCAACCAATCATTGAAACGGAAGAGAAGATATCCTTATGGAAAGCGAAAGCACTGCATGGAAGGGGCCCTCACGAGCTGAGTAAACCAGAAGTCGACATCTCTGCGTCGCACGCATGGCTCCAGCACGGGGATCTCTTTCCGGAGACATAAGCCTTCATGATAGCTATCCAGGACCAAGTCGTACCAACATTGAACTACAGAAAACACATTCTGAGAGATTCTACCATTCATTCCGACTCGTGTAGAAGATGTGAGGCTGCAAGCGAAACTATCCAACACGTGACAAGTGGATGTAGCAGCCACACACAGTTGGAATACAAAAAGAGGCATGATGAAGTGGCGAAGCAGGTCCACCAATTATTGGCATTGCGAACGGGCTCTCTCACCACTTCCGTGCCGTATTATAAATATGTGCCTCAGAATGTGCTTGAAAGTAGTGAGCACACACTCTACTGGGATCGCTCCATTATCACTGACAGACGTCAGCGGCAATAGACCCGATATAACGTACATTGATAGAAACCATCAGCAGGTTTTCCTTATCGATATATCAATACCCAATGTTCAGGCGGCGAAATAGTCGAAGAAAAGTTGGGAGAGCATTTTGATGGAAATGGCAACGGAACATCGGCTCTTCTATCTCAGTAGTTCTTTGTCAGACAAGAGTGTTTTGGAAAAGAGATGACACACAATTGACAAGGATTGTTACTTGGAGAAAGAATTAACGAGTATTGAAGAAGTTGTCATAGTTACCACTGTCCAAACGAAATTAAACCTTTCCTTACGGATTCCGTGGCCTCTTGCTTCGTGTTTCTACTACATTCAGTGCCTGGCACACTCGGAGTGGAACCTTGTAGACGTTCAAAACGCTTTTACTCAGCTTTCCTTATTAGCTAGTGGTGACAATTCGAGCAGGCTTCTGCGATAGAAAATCCCTAGTATATCGACAATGCCAATTTTTCGCGGGAGCCGCGCCACGAGAAGCTGGTGCGATCTTTTGGCGACGCTCCGAACTAATAGAAAGAAGTTGACAATCGCCTTCAAAGAACTATGCATGAAGAAATGAATGTTTGATCGGCAGAGAAAAAATTCGCGCGGCTTTTTGGAAAAAATTAAGACTATCTTGGTTTAAAATGTATAATCTTTTCCTCTGAAACGCCTTCAAAGAACATCAAACGCCCTGTTAAAGAAGACAAGGCGCCAAATTCGAAGTAATTTGGCTGGCAATGTGTCAACACCCAATACCCACAACATATCGGGAAAATATCAAGAGAGGATCCAGAAGTATACCGAACTCGCCCATGAAGTCGCATCTCAGTGGAACTTCAGTAAAGTGACAACTGTGCCTATAATAATATCAGCTACAGGAGTGATCCCGAAAATGTCACTTCGGGCACTGGAGTGTCTTCACTTGGATGCCAGGAATGTATATAATATGCAAAAGTGTGTAATTTTGAATACATGCCGTATTGTCAGAAGCCATCTGAACCTTCAGTAAAGCTACCACACACCTGGTCATCATTCCTGAGTGTGGTTGACATACCGACCAGTAGATGCTGTGAATAATGTATAACAATAATAATAATAATAATAATAATAATAATAATAATAATAATAATAATAATAATGACACAATCGGTCCTGTAGCGCAGTCGGTTGCGGCAGCTATTGTTGGATACGAGGAACCTGCAGGTTGGAGTACTGTGTAGACATGGTCATTTTTGGTAATGTTCCCTTCACCCCTTAATATCTTCCTATCATCTCATCATACACACTTCAAGGCGTAACACACTTGACGGACTGAAGGATACAGCTGAAAAGCTGATCCTAAATAAAATTATACACGTTAATCTTGAAGCGTTATCAGTAAATCAGTAAATCTGTAAATGCCTCTACGCCAGTAAAAATAATAATAATAATAATAATAATAATAATAATAATAATAATAATAATAATAGTAATAATAATAATAACGTTCTGTAAAAAATGGATGTTTGTGTATACTCGTATAGGAACAGTGGGTACCACCGTGTGACCGATTTCTATTAAAATGTTTCGTGTTAAATGTTTCGTGTGTTTTACTTAGAAAGTGTATGTGCTATTAATTTTGTTTTAATTCCACTAGATGATGCTGCAGGACAAAAGTGCTCTGCAGGTTTCCATTCAAACTGCGCTCCATCTGGGCTCCGTTGTTGCTGAGTGTTACCATATGGCATAGGGCGACACACAGAGACAACGAATAGAAGGGAGGGACAGGGAGAGGAGGGGTTAGAGAGGGAGGGAGAGGGAGAGTGGGAGAAAATGGGAGAGAGAGGGAGAGAGTGGGTGAGAGTAAGAGAGAATGAGATAAAGTGAGAGTGGGAGAGAGAGGGAGACAGTGGGAGAGAGTAAGAGAGAGGGAGAGAAAGGGAGACAGAGGGACAGAATGGGAGAAAGAGGGAGAGAGTGGGAGTGTGAGGGAAAAGGTTGAAGAGAGTTGGAGAGAGAGAGAGAGAGGGATGGAAAGAGTGGCAGAGAATGAGACAGTGAGAGAGAATGAAAGAGAGTGGGAGAGAGACAGAAAGAAAGGGAGAGAGAAAAGAGTGGCAGAGAGAGAGAGAGGGGGGGGGTGAGTGAGGGAGAGAAAGGGGTTGAGTGGGAGAAACTGAGAAAGAGATGGAGAGAATGAGAGAGAGTAAGAGAGAATGAGAGAGTGGGAGGGAGACAGAAAGAGAGGGATAGAGAGTGAGAGGCTGGGAGAGAGTGGGATAGAGGGAGAGAGAAAGAAAGAGTTGAAAAGAGTGGACAGAGAGGGAGAGGGAGGGAGAGAGTGGGAAAAAGTGTGTGAGAGAGAGAGGGAAAACGTGAGAGAGGGAGAGTGTAGGAGAGAGGGAGAGAGTGGGAGAGAGAGAGAAAAAGAATGATGAAGGTAGAACAACGTCTGTGGGTTTCCGCTAGTTATATAAAATCTGAAAACTTACTCTCATGACCGCGATGTCGTAATCAAGTGTGATCGGGCTCCAGTCAGGGTGGATAATGATTTTCGCCACCTCGTGAACGCTGCCTCCGTCTTCGCGTGTGGTCGTGCCGGCGCGCACCGTTTTTGGGTCAGAGGAGCTAAAAGGAGCACACAAGACGTTCGTATTTGCTTTTGACATGATTCCCAGCATGTTTCTAGTCGTATTATTCGTACAAAGTACTCACATGTCTACGCAGTGGGCAGCAGTCAAGACCCACTCAGAGCTGATGATGGACCCACCGCAGGTGTGATTTCCATCTATCTCCAAGGAGATCTGGAAGCATTTTTATAAACAAACTTTGTTAAAATTTGATAAGAAACCAACATAAAGGAAATTTTATGACTTCATTCTGAACAAGAAAGAGTATGCAAGTATTATTGGAACGCAGATATTAAGTAGTTCTGTGCGGAGATATGGAAGTGGATTAGATTTAATTTCAATTCTTTGTGACAGAACTTAATAAAGGAATATTAGTTTGATACTTTTAACAAATTGAAGTAGATGAAAATATTATTTCTGCGTGTAGTCGAGGCATTCATCATTCATAACATATAATTTATTATTGTGAGATTACCTGGTAAGGGAACTTGTCGATTGTGGTGGTGGTGCCCTCAGTAATGCGGCTGCCCTGTGAGGGCGAAAATTTGGTGTCGGGGTCTGTCTCAAAACATCCGTCACTCTGTGCAAGCGTTTCTGAAACTGACGAAAAGAATCTCAGCATATTAACACGAAATTTGTAGAATATTTCTGGGATGTTGTTATTTAATGATGCATTCCTTTCGGAAATTCATAGTCGTATGATGTTTTATTTGTATTCCAATGGATGCGACTAATTGAAATTGGATATTCTTATTTGTGATAGTAATTTGATCATTTCGTATTTTTATTTTCTCGCCTTAAGACTTCTTCGTAAGAAGAAAATTATATGTAAACAAGCTTCATAAAACGTTGAAATGTCGACAGAAGAAACCTTATGTCCTGGTTCTGGTAAGGATAAAAAAACAAATCTTGTTTCTAAATTTAAAAAATCATCCACTAACTAGTGGTGTATCTAGAAAACATGTTTTGTTGGTTCTTGATACCGAAAAATCGTTCGACGGCAAAGTGCCCGTCTGTCAGTCTGTCGGTGGTCACCACTAGTGCCTAAACCAATAAGCCCGATTTCCTTCAAAATTGATATTTCTCAATCCATCTAAATGATCTCTTCGCTTTGCGAGTTACAAACGGATATTTTGATTTTTGAGGGTAATTCACATATGGTCTTAACACATTTTAATAATTTTCTCAAAAAAGTACAAATATGATTGATTAAATTTTGTTTTTGAACAGTGCGAGGGACTTGAAGGGAATGGGAGAATGGTATATATCTCATTGTCGTTGACATCTCCGAATTTTGGAAAAATGCAATATATACTAAAAAATATAAACTACAAAATTGTAAAAATATTTCTTTCTCAAGCGTAGTATGTCTTAAAAAATTAGATGTTCAAAAGAGGTCATGCAAAATTACTTTAGGATATAAGTTCTATTTGTAGTAATTTATATTTGAAATTACCGTAACTTTTTTTTCTCAAAATTCTCCACATTTGTGGTTGACACTTTCATCACTTTTGTAATAGAGGATGGTAAAAAATTTGGTGGTTTTATAATTTTTAGGTGCAATTGGAGTTGGTTAATTGGCGGGTATGAAGTATGTACTTTGGAGGAAAGTTTCGCTCGTTCGAGCCTTGGGCTTCGAATATAATTTGTTACAATTGTCAGTTGCCAAAAAAAAATAATTGAGAGGGTTATTGGAAATCATTTGAAACAATTCTAATCGCAATTTAAATTGGTTAAAATAAATAAATTGCAAGTGATTACATGCGATTTTCGAACTTTAGACTAGTAAACAATTTTTCACATCTTTCAGTGCGTCAGTATGAACCGATTTAATGAAAATAATGAATATGTCAACATTCAATAAAAGTCCAATATAACCAGTACCCGTGCGTCTAACTTAGACATCGCTAATGGCTCCGCAATTATTATTACTTTCTCTTCTTACGAACCCTTTGTGGGTAAAATAGGTTATGTAAATAGAAAAGTATGAAGAAAAAGAAAGTTATGCGCAGGAAAACGCAGACATTTCGCCTGAAGAAACCCCATTGCGGGGTTATGGTAAAGAAAAAAAATCCAGCTTCTAGATTTAAAAGCAAATACTCTTAACTAGTGGTGTAGCCAGAAACCATGCTTTGTTGGTTCTTGATACCGAAACAACGATTGATCGGCAACAACCGATTGTCAGTGTGTCCGCCTCCACTAGCTGCTAGCGTGTTAACAGTTAAGCTGATTTTGTTGAAAATTGATGTTCCCTGATTGATCTGAACGAACTGGTTTATAACGGATATATTGGTTGTTGAAGGTTATTTACTTTCTCGCAATTTCTAACATACGAAGAGAAAGTACCGTAATCGTGTGCCCGAAAACAGGGAATTTTTTGACACAAAAACTCTTATTACCAGACCCTAGTAAAGAAAAAGGTTATAAATTTGGATTCTAAATATAGAAAAAAATACCCTGGCACTTGGTACAGCCCAAAACCATGTTTAGTGGGTCCTTGATACCGAAAAATCGATTAAAGGAAAAACGTCTGTCTGTCCGTCTGCACTACCGGTCAGCCGATGTTCTTCAAAATTGATATTCCTCAATCGTTCTCGCTGATGTCCCGGACTTAGCAATTTAAAACCAAATATTATATTGTGGGTACATTTTATCAAGCTTCTAAGACATTTTCAAACGTTTCGTTTCGAATTTATTAATTAATATTTCATGTTGAGAAGTGCAAAGTTCGTTTACGAGATTGCTGCATGTCTCATTTACTTTGGCATTTTCAATTTTTCGAAAATTGAAAAAAAATAAATAAACTTCAAAATTTAAGATAGAGATTTTTGTCCAAATATCCCGATCTCTTCAGAAAAAGTAACGTACATTTTTTTGAAAACTAGAAATTTTCCGTTTTTTCCGTTTGAAGTTTTAAAAAAATTCTCAAAACCCCTCCAACTTTTTTCTCTTTATTTTCTTCACATATATAATAAGAAACAATAAGAAATATGACAGAAGATTCATTTTCGTGTAATGCTTTTTTTTTAAAAATTTGCCAAAATCATTTCAAAACTACAAAATTGAAGGTATTGAATTTTTATTTAAGGCAAAGTTTCTTGTAAAAAATAAGCTCTTTAAGAAAGTCGTGTACAATTTTTTTCAAATACGAAAGATCGTTGTGTAATTTCCGCCCAAAATTAAATATGTAATTACAGGTTTGACCACCTACGGCTATATAAAATTAATTTAATTTTAATTATAATTTCCTATTAAAAGTGCCAATAGAAATTATTTTTATCTTTTCTTACTTTTTTGCTTTATACTCAATATGTATTGTGAATTTGTTGCTGTTTCTAAGTATGTGCTGTTGTAGCATCTCTATTTTTACATGTATCGGGCATTTTACATATATCGGGCCTTTGCGCAAGATGCGGCACTTCTTTGCTATAGTGGAGGCATGTTAACTCAAAGGCCTTGAGTTCGAGTCTCGGACTTGCAAAATCATTTCTTCCTGAAAACATTTTTATTGTGGTTGTTTTAATGTGCCTATGTAGTAGAATATTGTTGCGCAACATTTAGAATCAATGCAAGATACAAAGTGCACCACTAGTTATTTACCTGTTCCCTCTTGACCCTTGGAAACGTTTCAGAAACACAAGAATGTGCTCGAAATAAAAACGTGTGTAGTTGACTACCTAATCGGGTGTAGATTCGTGTCCATAAGGGTTGCGGGCAATATATACTCACCCAAGGCGACACTCAAAAACCACAAGGAGCTGATGAGTATAGGCATGTCGAAATCTTCTTTGTCCCTGTACACGGGAGATAATTCAATGATCATGTATAGTGCCCCGCACTGGCTATTTGAAGCAAACGGCAAGGAGGATATTTGCGTACATTTTAATAGAGGTTGTGATCTGGTATTCATTGGAACTGACAAAAGAACGTCATTTCTTTTACGGCTTTGAACTCTTTCTGGTTTTATTTGTGATTTATTTCACTGATATAGTTCGCATTTAGTATTTTTATTGCTTCCCCCTCCCACATGTTGCGCGGCCTCCGCTATACGTCAGTTTTTGTAACGTGGCGATTCATCTAGAGGTCTTTTCTGCTAGCGTGTTTTTTCCCAAATACGTACACCACCAGCGGGGCACCGCACCCGTTAGGAGAAGCTCTAAGCGCCCGACCGGTCTGCCGATAAGCATACTAGTGTAGTGCATGTAAGTGTGTGTTAGATGTGAGTATAGGAGAAAGAAGAGGACGGAAAGATCGCGTGCATTTTGTGGACCATTTGCGAGGGTACAGCTCCGGAACGCGCCTGGAATCGGTCGGTGAAATAACGGGAAACTACCGATCAGAGCACCAGCCTCTAGGATTTTCCTCAAAACGGTGACTGAACTTGAATAATCTCTTAAGCTGGTTTCGAAACTTCTAGCTCCGTCAGGTTTCGAACTTAGGAACTCCTGGTGGTGAGAGACGTTGTAGGGACATCAGATAATGTTCTTGGCCACAATTACCAAATTAATTAAGTAATGTAAAAAGGAAGGAACATAAATTAAATAAGTACAAAAAATTAAGACTTCAGTCACCTTTTGAAGAACAGCCCTCACCAAACAAAGTGCAGATTCAAAAACAAATAGATATCTGCAATATTGATTTAAATTCATATATTTCAGGGCTCTATTCTGCTTTTTGCCCTCTATCCTTACAATTAAAGAAAAAGGTTGTCTGTAGCCTCCTGGTATTTCAAGCACCGAAATATCTGAAAGCTAATACTGATGTTATCGCCTGATCTTCGATACAGAACAAAGGCTTATCTTTAATATTGCACGGAGAGATATATTTATATTCATTAACTGTTGAAACTTTGAGTTTTCATAAGGGACTTTTTGATGTACGCCTGAAAGATACCAAGCTAATACTTGTGAACCAAACGAAAACATAATATTATAAGATTTCGTGATGTGAAATGTGTGATGATAGCGATCGTCTCTTTGCAACTAAAAGCTCATTTTAATATTGGAAATAAGGATAACAAAAAGCTGTTATCGCCGAGCAGTCACATAACAACCCCGCGCGTTCTGTCTTTTGACCTCACTTCGTTCAACTGCGTCCTCCTGGACACTCGGTAGCGCAAGGTTACCTGCGTTGGCTAGGCGGTTGACATTTCCACTGGAAAGGGGGCGTTGGCGAACTCTCTGCGCCGCCAGGGCATCGATGTCAGGGTCCACTTCCTCTCAATTGTCACAGGAATGTCTTTGTTTCTTGGTGTAGTTATAATATTAATATGATATTGATCAAGAAATCAAGATGCTTTGGAAATTTAGAATAAATATTATTTTATCTTATTTTATAGTAAGTCTGCCAATCAAATAATATGTAAATTAATAGTATTTAATGACACTAGTGCATCTCTAAATTCCTAACTTATTTAAAAAAAAGAAGGACACTCATTTACAGATCTGGAATTTAGTGGAACATTACATTTCAACGTAAAAATGCCAAAACCTGAAATATCGAACGAGATGTATGAACATTGAGAGTCTAGTGAAGAACGAAAATGAAAAACACATGGATTTTCTGTTTCCAAACTGATTTGTTTAAGTTGTTAAGTAATGTTGTTAACCATTTCCTGATAACAATAAAACTTCAAGATATTGACGATAATAATAAACATCACAAGTAAAGGATTATCGATTATACAAACAATAATTAACAATAGCAAATGATTCATATATTATAGTATTCTTCTGTGCTTCATATCATGCTCATCTTACTACTATATTTCAAAAACCGAATTGTCTTAATGCATACTGACTTGTAGTTTAAACATTCGTGGAGTCCATTTTCTCTTAAGGGCTTCAGTAGTATAGATCACATGGAGATTACATTTGAAAATATATTTGATTGTCAGGAGCCATTAGCCCGACAAGGATTAAAAGAAAATAAAAATAAAAGTCTATTAGACAGATGAAAAAAAATTTACATGCCGAGTTCACTCTCAGATTGCGGTTACAACAGACAGATTTAATGATAAAATATTGAAATTTTGGACTTTTATTCTTTCTTAATATTAGAGATTTTACACGTTTTTCTTGGTTTTGTAGAAGAGATATCGTGCATTATTTTCATTGGTGTGTCTTCACTATAGGGTGGTTATCTTTTCTTGCTTCAAGAACAATTAACATTTTCTCCAATATAGCAGTTCGAAGTTAATGTACTAGGCAGTGTTGCTCTGCCAGGAATGGTGCTCTGCGAGGATGAGCAAATACAGCAAGTTTTAACTTAATCCAACTTTGTTGTGTAGTTTTCCGAAAAATGATTTTACTATATTTAAATTTCGGTATTAAAACCATTTGAGCAATGGAGCTTTTGTTAACATGTTTTAGCAATTATTTGCCTGTGATCGGTATTACCTCTGATCCCTGTATGAATTGAAAACCATTCTAAGTTAATTATGAAATTATTATTTATTTACGAGATTTTTTATGATAACTAAATTTGGAATATTTTTTCCATGAAGACATGATGAACATAGCACAAGAGTAACAATTATATATCAATTTTATAGTAATTTTAGTTTACATAGAACAATTATTAATGAATCAGGTAATGTGAAGCAAATGTTGGAAGTAACGGAGAAGTCAAATCCACATCGCTGGCTTAGACGCCAGTCACAGAGGTGATCCAGGAGCGGAGGTAGACCACGTTGGTGTAGATACCTGGCTTGCAAGGGCGGCCGCAGCTAGGACCCGCGAATACAACGCCCACCTGCTCGCCGCCAGCCACCAAAGCGCCGCCCGAGTCGAAAGTACAGGCATCCTTGCCCCCGTCAGCGTAGCCAGCGCACAACATGCGAGGGGTGGCGTGACTGTACGCCCACTTGCAGGTGTCTTCAGACAAGATGGGAACAGACACCGTGCGCAGGGGAATAGAAAGATGAGTTCTATTCTGTAAACAATGCACGCGTTACTGCGCTGCTCTCCATGATTCTGTTGGTGCCACCAGGGTGGAAAGGTCTCCTACTTACAGAGAAGCGGCCCCAGCCGGCGACGTTGGCGACAGTGCCAGGACGGGGCACGCAGTTGGCTAGGCGAATGGGCCGCACAGAGGCGCTAAAAGTGAAATTGCCTCTGATCTGAAATCACATCTAATGTACAAAGGTATTCTTTGCGTAACTTTATAAGAGGTAAATACTATATTTCCATATGCTATAGACACGTAAATTGGATTATTCTCTTCGGATGTTTTGTTTTGTAAATATTATCTTCTAATTGAATCAGCCAAGCATCATTTTAATTTAATTTTAAAGTGATACGCACACATACACAAACACACAAAACAACAAAAATGTAATCAAGGAAAAAGCCTCATGTGACTTGTGAGACATGTTAAGATTTTTTAAAACAAAATATATTTCCAATACAATATGTTTACTTTTGAGTCCTTACGCGGTAGGAAGAGAAAGTTTTGTTATAAAATATAAAATAGTTTATAATCAGGGAATTTTCATGAGAAAAACTCTTACTGCGGGCTCCTGGTAGCGAAAATGTTGATAAATGTTGTTTGAGTGTATAGTACATTATTTCCTCTAACACGTTGTTTACTGGGAATGGATGTTTCGTGAGTGTTTGACAACGAAAAATCGCTTGTCGGCAAAACGGCTGTCTGAGATCAATACTACCGATGTGAACATTTGGCCAAATTTCGCAAAAATTGATATTCCTGGACGATTTAAAAGATCTCTACGACTTTTGTTTTTGAATTTGATATTTATATTTTGGGGAGTACGTTACATAAAGTTACGTTACATGAAGTACGTTAACTTATCACATTTAAAAAAAATATTTCTAAACCGGCACCAATTTTTTTAATTAAACTCTCTTCCGAACGATTAAAATTCGGGCGAGGTTCATTTTCGTCCTTTCTCTGATTTTTTGAAAATTGCCATATATATTTCTCTAAACGATTTTCCAGAGCTATAGTATTGAAGATAGAAAATTTCTTTATGGATAAAACATGTGTTTTCTAAAGAGACCTTTCGATAAGTTGATGTAAAAATTTTGGGAAACATGAGTGTTTTTCACGTAATTTGATGTGAAATATAGGCAATTTTTCAACAATGTTTTTCACAAATCTCGCTTAAAAGCTTTCTAAACTTTCCTCCTCGTATGCACGTATACAAGGAAAAAACTGTTAATTTTTTAAATGTAAATGCTAATGTTTGTCCGTCTGTCTGTTAGTGTGTGTGTGTGTGTGTGTATGTGTGTGTGATGTGTGTAAAACACTAGCGATTGAGGATATTTTAAAATGAAAATTCTCTGTCGATCATGTTGACTTTGAATTTTGCGCGATTTTGAAAAATATTCGTTATACTAGGGCGATTTCCCTTCAAGTGCCAGGGACATATTCAAAATTTTCTATAAATTAATGTGTTTCGATAAATGTTCTTTGGTCATCTAGAAATGATCGAGGTCCTCTGCCTTGAAATATATTTAAATTGTCTAAACATCAATCTGAACATTAATTAATCTTGCCCTACGCTGGTTTTAACCCTCTGCAATATCCTGTTTATTTATTTTGATGGCAGCGAGGCAGAGAGGGGGGATAAACCGAAAGACTAAAGATATAACAAAATAACTCGTACGAGAACGTCTCTGCCGTTGTTAGTTATTATGTTGTATACTAGTAATTATTTTGAATTGAAGTGCAACATCGTTTCCTGGCATTGCTAACATTGGTAAATCGTGTATTCAACTCTTCTCAAATTAAATGAATTCTTGTGGACGTCAACATGTAAATACTTACTCTGATGACAGCGATGTCGTAGTCGTAAGTATTGTAGCGAAACCGATTTCGTCATACTTTTCGAAACGAAATTCATGCTGGAAAAATTAAATATAACAAACTCGGACCACCCAGAATTCTACCGGAAGCTTAAACAGATTGCAATGCACGCGTAGTCTCACTTATCGCGGGGGCCATTACCGCCTCCTTCCCATTAAGCCGGCCGTTTTGAGGACTGCTGGTGACAGATACTGTGCACGTGCGCGTGGCCAGCTGCAGATTTCGAGACCACCCACTTTCGGGGGAGCCCAGAGCGATACTTCTGTCATCAAACGCGCCCCCCTACGCCTCCGAGGGCCAAATTTCTAGAAGGTTCGAGAACAGCCCGTATGATCGCAGCCTGCACAAAGAGTGGAAGTTCCCTTTGCTTCTCACGCTGCGATTGGGTTAGAATATTTCACTGCGCAGCAACCTTTAACCAATAGCGACACTGCTATCAAAGGGAACTAGAATACGTAAGAAATTGGGGTGGGGAGAAGAGCTAACCTGGTGCGATTTCAACGGAGAGAACGGCAGAAGGGATTTGGAGTTTAGACAGAACAGTCGGGGCAGAAGTTTCTCTTGGGGGGGGAATATTATTCGGTTAGAGGCAAGTTCACCTCTACCGGACTTCAATTTTTTTTCGACGCAGAAATTATCTGATTTGATTTGAGTGCTGACGGGAGTCGTGAGAGAATTACTTCTCTGGGAGGAAATTATTCGTCGAGGAGAGGCCAGTTTGTCTCTGAAAGATTTAGAAAGATTTCGGAAGGAGCGAGAGCTACTAGCTGACAACAATTGAGAAAATTACTTCTCGGGGGTGGGATTTATTCGTCGGGGAGAGGCAAGTAGACCTCTGTGGCGTTTAAAAAGGGTAGAGAAAAATTGTTTCTCTGGGGCGGGAATTATTTGTCGCTAGACTTTCCGAAGTTATGTTATAAAAAATTAAAGAGACATTAGGCTGATTACTACGTTCCGGAGATAGAAATCGCCCGACTTCTACCAGTATCAACCAGTATCGCCCAGTATCAACTAGTATCAACCAGTTCTGCCAGAATCTTCTAGACGTCGCTGCAAGAATCTTCAAGAACTTCTAGTCGCCTAGACATCGCGGGCAGACCGCCCGGGACATCGCCTCCCATGGTTGAATGAGCGGAGGACCGCTCAGCTGACGCCACGCGCCAAGAGGGGTGAGGGACGGCCGCCGCCGCCCCCCTCGCCCAAGGCCGCCGCCTCCTTCCCAGTTGCCGGCCGAGTGCCTGCCTGGGCACATAAAGGACCCTACGAGGTTGATGACCTGCCGGGTATTCATCTTCAAAACTTATGTAACGCAGTAATGTGCTTGGCACGTCAAATTATCATTCTGTAACGCTTGTAAATATTATTTGTAATAAGTTGACCTTCTTCCTAGTTATAAGTCTTTTTCTATAATTACTAACATGCCTAATTTTCTTTTCTCTATAATTTTTTCTTTTCCATTGTTAGTGTAAGAATTGTAATCTCCCTGGTGCAATTTTGTTTATTTTTTTTTGCTCAGGAATAAAGTGAATCATTTTACCAGTGAACAATTATTTATTTTTTGTTGTGTTTCTCTTGTACTGTGTAACTGTTCCTTCCATCACCGATCTGAGCTAGTGGCAGGGTCGCTAATCGATTCCACAGGTAATCGTTAGTGTTACAATTGGCGCTAGCCAACGTGGGGCCACGACGACCTAATTATCGCGGTGTCGGTTACAATTGGCGTTTCACACCGTGGGGCCCGACGGCCGAATAATTGAGGTTTATCACGCCCAAATTTTAAATTTGACTAAATTTTAATTGGATGGAAGGAAATTGTTACGAGAGAAACAACTTGTTGACTGGTAATGATTTGTTTTATTGTTGTATTTGTGTTTGTGAGTGCTATTGTATTGTGTCTCGTGTGTTGTGAATCTCGTGTGCGCGTTTCACTCAAAACTTCCAAAATGCTGGACGAACAAGGTGTTAACGTGGCTGAAAATGGTAGCCCAAAGAAACAATCACCACCCGAGATTACCATCAGGGACGCCTTGAAAACTCTCATGAAACAAATTTCAGAAAGTTACAAAAAACGATCTGAAAGCATGGAAAAACTCATGAAAGAAACGTCAGAATACACGAAACAGATTTCAGAATTTAAGGAAACTCTCACGGAACAATTTTCAGAACTAAAGGAAACCATTTCGGAACAAATTTCGGAGATTAACGAGAAACATTCGCAGAGATTTGACCGGCTGGACAGTAGCTTAGCTAACAACGGTACAAAATTAGAGAAATTAGAATCAGTAATTGATCGTGGGTTTGGAACAGTGCGGAACAGTCTCGATGATAGATTCGTGAAAATTCAGAATAGTGTAGAAAATTTGAGCAAAGAATTAGAGAATTCGAGAACTGATGTAAATTCGTATTCTGGGAATAGTCAGGCGGAAAGTAGTCAAAAGCTCCAGGCAGGTGACAGCGAAATTGAAGCGTACTGCGAGCCAGTTATCGGAAGTATTACCGAGATTAGGGCAGAAATGAGCGGAGAATTGAATAGAATTGAACCCAAATTTTGCGCAGAAGTCAGCCAATTTCATGAAAAATTCGAGAAATCAGGTATCATTGATGGGGAGAACATCAGGAAACGGGAGGAAAATTTAAAGAGGGAAGTTGTGCAAAATTCAAATCGATTAGTGAAAGTGGAGGTAAAGAAAGAAACTGAAAATAATCCGACAGTACATTTGCTAGGCGCATTAGATGTGAGATTCTCGTGGATTCCTCCACAGATTTTGTGCTTCTGGGGAAAACAGGCGGAAAATCCAAAACCACCCTGGTCTCACCAAACGTTTCTCTCTTTTCCTAAATTTTTTAATTTTACTAAGTTTTTCAATTTTTTTGTACTTCATTAGATTTAATTAGAAATCACATTTTTAATTTTTAACTTACAATGGTCAACTAAATTTTATTAGAATAACGGGTAAAAGCATTCATTTCTGGTTTCGCTATTTTTTTGAATTTTGACTTAAACAAAAAAATTCTCGCTTTTCGAAATTTAATTCCTCTAACTCAAATTTTTTTTATTCGGAGGGGAAGGCCAATGTAGCGAAACCGATTTCGTCATACTTTTCGAAACGAAATTCATGCTGGAAAAATTAAATATAACAAACTCGGACCACCCAGAATTCTACCGGAAGCTTAAACAGATTGCAATGCACGCGTAGTCTCACTTATCGCGGGGGCCATTACCGCCTCCTTCCCATTAAGCCGGCCGTTTTGAGGACTGCTGGTGACAGATACTGTGCACGTGCGCGTGGCCAGCTGCAGATTTCGAGACCACCCACTTTCGGGGGAGCCCAGAGCGATACTTCTGTCATCAAACGCGCCCCCCTACGCCTCCGAGGGCCAAATTTCTAGAAGGTTCGAGAACAGCCCGTATGATCGCAGCCTGCACAAAGAGTGGAAGTTCCCTTTGCTTCTCACGCTGCGATTGGGTTAGAATATTTCACTGCGCAGCAACCTTTAACCAATAGCGACACTGCTATCAAAGGGAACTAGAATACGTAAGAAATTGGGGTGGGGAGAAGAGCTAACCTGGTGCGATTTCAACGGAGAGAACGGCAGAAGGGATTTGGAGTTTAGACAGAACAGTCGGGGCAGAAGTTTCTCTTGGGGGGGGAATATTATTCGGTTAGAGGCAAGTTCACCTCTACCGGACTTCAATTTTTTTTCGACGCAGAAATTATCTGATTTGATTTGAGTGCTGACGGGAGTCGTGAGAGAATTACTTCTCTGGGAGGAAATTATTCGTCGAGGAGAGGCCAGTTTGTCTCTGAAAGATTTAGAAAGATTTCGGAAGGAGCGAGAGCTACTAGCTGACAACAATTGAGAAAATTACTTCTCGGGGGTGGGATTTATTCGTCGGGGAGAGGCAAGTAGACCTCTGTGGCGTTTAAAAAGGGTAGAGAAAAATTGTTTCTCTGGGGCGGGAATTATTTGTCGCTAGACTTTCCGAAGTTATGTTATAAAAAATTAAAGAGACATTAGGCTGATTACTACGTTCCGGAGATAGAAATCGCCCGACTTCTACCAGTATCAACCAGTATCGCCCAGTATCAACTAGTATCAACCAGTTCTGCCAGAATCTTCTAGACGTCGCTGCAAGAATCTTCAAGAACTTCTAGTCGCCTAGACATCGCGGGCAGACCGCCCGGGACATCGCCTCCCATGGTTGAATGAGCGGAGGACCGCTCAGCTGACGCCACGCGCCAAGAGGGGTGAGGGACGGCCGCCGCCGCCCCCCTCGCCCAAGGCCGCCGCCTCCTTCCCAGTTGCCGGCCGAGTGCCTGCCTGGGCACATAAAGGACCCTACGAGGTTGATGACCTGCCGGGTATTCATCTTCAAAACTTATGTAACGCAGTAATGTGCTTGGCACGTCAAATTATCATTCTGTAACGCTTGTAAATATTATTTGTAATAAGTTGACCTTCTTCCTAGTTATAAGTCTTTTTCTATAATTACTAACATGCCTAATTTTCTTTTCTCTATAATTTTTTCTTTTCCATTGTTAGTGTAAGAATTGTAATCTCCCTGGTGCAATTTTGTTTATTTTTTTTTGCTCAGGAATAAAGTGAATCATTTTACCAGTGAACAATTATTTATTTTTTGTTGTGTTTCTCTTGTACTGTGTAACTGTTCCTTCCATCACCGATCTGAGCTAGTGGCAGGGTCGCTAATCGATTCCACAGGTAATCGTTAGTGTTACAGTATTATTCGCATCTCTGTACCACTTGTGGGGAATGAACTCGGACACCGGGTAGTCCCAGCCTTTGGAAGTTCTGTTTGTGACGCCTGCGCGCACAGTGTAGGCGTTAATGTTGTTGTATCTGTAATAAACCATAATTTTGGCTTATTCTTGGCCAACAATAGCAGTGACAACTTTCTAATCGTATACTCACATGCGACAATGTGCTGCAGTGAGGACCCACTGGGAACTGATGATCGAGCCACCGCACTGATGTACCTGTAATGCTACATCATCTCCCACACGCACAGAAACCTAAAAGCAATAACACGAACTGAAAGTAAAAGAGATAAATCCCTAATGAACGGTTATTTTGTGTTCGCAGGCGAGTCTGTTTCAATGATCAATAGTATTGTAAGAATAGTACGACTTATATTCGGTGAGATGGCAGGTTTCCTCCCTCGCTGGAAAGTGGGATCCGTCGATTGCAAATATTGCCTCCTTTTTCAAATATCCCCGAGTGGGACACCGCCCTACCTGGGACCAACTCTAAGCTTTCAACTGGCCTCCCGACGTCTTACTGTTTGTGTAAGAGGAGAGGTGGGACAAGAATGGGGGCGGGATGATCGCATGCGTTCCGTATTCCAATTGTTAAGATGTTGTGGCATTTGCCTAGAAATGATGGGACAAACCTCTTACGCATTTGCCGATCAGCGCAGCCGGTCGCCCGAATTCTGCTCCAGACAGTGATTGTTATGTTTGATTTATCGTCTGCAATACATTGAAGAGGTAGAGCGAACACGGAACTCTAAATGTTGCTCAAAAATGTTTAGAGGTTGCTCATTTCATAGAAACGTCTAGAAGAGTAGTTTATACGGTTGGTGTATGTATCGCGTGTGACTGGTCTGCATTGAATTAGACGTACGACGTAAGAGACTGAACAAACCGGTAGAGATGGCTCAGGGCATCGACTGATGTCACTGCACTGCCTCTTGAGTGGGTGGTCCTAGGGTTCCAGTCCTGACGGTGACGGAATTTTTGGCACTAGCTACGTACTTAAGTCGAATTCAGTCGCTGTGTGGAGGAGGAGTCTATCGGCCTGGTGCTCCGATCGGTAGTTTTCCGTGGTTTCTCCGATCAAGACATTGAAAAGAACGGAACAGTACTAACACACGGGCCAGAGACCACGAGCGACCCTTCCTTCCTATCCTACTCCTCACACACACGTACACGTGTATCCACTACACTACCACACATGACGGGAGCCCAGAGCTTCGCCAGCATTCGCCATTCAGCGAGGGAAGACCACCGCCACCTCACGAGGAATAATATGCACTACACTTACAGGACCACGAACCTAGGAGTTGATTCGACCGTATCACATGATTAATCAATAAATCAGTGGATGGGCAATAAAAAATACAAATTTATATAATTAGAGAAAAGAATCCATTTATTCAATAAACAGAATACCGCATCAAACAAACATGAGCACTCACTGAAGAAATTGAGTGCTTGAGAACAATAAGTTATAGTTTGGTTGTTTGATATATCATTGTCTTTAGTGAACCATAGGACATATTGAATTAAGATGTGGCTGTAAAACTGCTATAGCGCTGAACCATCTCAGCCGGTAAGAGTGCTTGCAAGCAGAACTGGGTAGAATAAGGTATTTTTAATAGTTAGAGCACGTGTGAATATGCATCTTAAACTCATTTGCTAGACATAGTCCGATTTTGAAGAGAGAAACCGAAAGAGCATTTCGGTGTGTCCGAGCTGTGAGAGGAAGTTACCATGTAAGGGAATTCTCCAATGGATGTGATGTGGCCTCCGATGATCCTCTTTCGTCTGCCAGAATGCGCTGGCGGCGCTCCCCCTTCGGCGGGCTCGGGCGCGAGGTGGAGGTTGGTTCCCGGAGCCGGCGCGCCCCCGTTGGCCGCATCAGCCCAGGGGTCGTTCGAAGCGCCGGGGTCCAACCCGCCCCCCGGAGCCCCTTCAGAGGAGAGGGCCGCCGCCGCGCATTCGAACAAACGAATGTTAGCGCGCGCGCGTTTCATGCGAGCTCTTGAGAAGAGTAGTTTACGTAGCAAGGGCGCCAAGCAGGTGATTCTCGCACCAGTCGGGTTGAGCACAGGGAGGAGACGAGAGCGGGAAGCACCTCGCCCCGTGTGGCGCAATACATTTTAATACGCCGTGAGCGAACGTAATGCGCGAAGGAAAGAAATGGAAATAAAATATCATATAACTAGAAGTACCTTACTTGTACCAAAGTAAATGGATTCCAGTCAGTGTCGAATCACTATTGTTTGTAAATAATAAACAAAGGCGACGTCAAGACGAAAAACAATTGCGAATCGGAACAGATGTTTCCCACTCTTCGCTGTGTTTTCAGACGCTTCGAGCTCTTTCGCACACTATGAAAAAATTATCTGTTTCCCGCAAGGAAAACAAGTTCGAAATACCGCGGTTCGCGAACGGCATGTTAAAAATAATTTTTAGAAGCAAAGTACGGAGTGGGTTACAGACTAACGTAATGCCTAAAATTATTATTTTAGAATAATTTTGTGACATTGTTTTCGCTGGCGATGAAGGAATATCTGCCAAACTGTTTTTAGATGTTATATGTTACTGCAGTGGTCATTGTAAAGATATACTACATATCTTAAAGGATCTTAAGAGATACTACATATCTTAATATAAACAAAAGTGATGTATTTGTGTAACTATGTCTAAAAATATGAATAACTGCAAATAGCGTGTTTTGAATACCGAATCACCGCATTTTTAGAAAGAAAATTTGAAAATAATCGGATTTGGAACGCAAATTTCCGTATTTGCACTTGTGTTAGTATAATTTGTGAAATTCTGTACACTTTTTCTACAATCATAACCAGAGTTACTGGGAATTGAACTACGTACTCCCAAAACTATCACCACTTACTCTACCTGGTCAAGGTTTTGGAAGTTGGAAGATGGAATATTTGGAAATTGGGGACTATCTGGAACTTCTACAAATTTAAATAAATTTTTTTGCTCAGAGATGAACGAGGAACTTTAGAAAGATAATTTTTTTATGAAATATTTTCTTCCGAAAAAGATCTTCAAATAACGTTTTGTTCAATTTTTCGTAAATAAGATCACTCTTTGTGTAATTTGTCGTCAAATTTGGTTGCCCGCTTCGTATTTTCCGGGCTTCCTGAAAGTAATTTGACAAGTGCTTGAAGGCCGCTGGATTCTACGTGATTCGGAATTTGTATACTTTCACGTATTTCTTTGCTCATTTGTTCCACTCGACGTTTACAAATTATATATTTTAAAAATATTTTTAAAAAATTTCGCAATACATATTTTTGTCTGTGATGGAAGAAATGAACTTGTATTTTCAATGTACTGATGCATATGGTGTCAAGAAAAGCGTAAATTAGAGCTTGAAAACGGCGTAATTTTGCCATAAAAAAAGCTTATTATCTAGTTCCGGTAATGAAAAATTGATATATTTTGTTGCTATGCGTAGTAAATTACTTTTTCTAACATGGGGGATAGTCAGAATCTATTGTTTGTGTGTTCTAGATTCCGAAATATCGATTGGCGTCAAAATGCCTGTCGCTCTGTCTGCCCGTCCGTGGGTGGTCAACATGACATAAACCGTTCATCAATTTTCTTCAAAACCCATATTTCACGCTGAATTTGAATAAATTCAAGACTTAAGGACTTTTAGTAAGATTTTTTGTTTTTGAGTTTTTTTTACAAAAAGACAACACCAAATTTTCAAAATTGTCTCAAAACTTGCACAATTTTTTTAATTAAACATCCCTTGAATAGCGTAGTGGTCGCTCAAGAGACAAGTTCACATTCCTCATTCGTTGAAATCCCAAATCTTTCGTAAATTACAAAAGTGCAATGTTTTATGCGCATTTATCTACAGCTACAATTATGAAGATAGGCATTTTTGCTTTAAAAAATCTATTCCGTAATAACAGATATTTAAATAAGTACAGGCTCTATTTTCGAAAACGATATCGTGGAATTTTCGCGAAATATACTCGATTGAAAAAACAAATTTAAAATCTGCTCCAAATATATTCTTAAAATGTTTTCCTCGTATTTAATAATGAACAGTAAAAATATATTGCTAGTCGTATTTTCGTCAAACTCTCTGTTTTTCCGAAAATTGAAAAAAAATGATTGCAATACTTTTGAAATATTTCTCTCGCCGTTAATTTTCACATTCCATTTGTTTATATTATTACATTTGTGAGTAGAAGTGCTTCAAATGACGTCGAATTTTTCGAAAACGCCAACTATTTTTGTGTAGCAGAGTTTCAAATTTAGCATTTACAGTGTCGCGAGTTCTTAAAAATATATCTAAAGTTTTCAACGAAAATTTCGATATTAGACGAGGTTTTATTCTTCTATAATATCCTTATTGAAATATTTCGTTTCTATTATTAGGAAACCAAAAAAAAATTTTTTTTTAATTCATCGTGGGTAGCGGTACATGGTAGTCGGCAGGAGTATGTGGCAAGTCCGAAAAGCTAGCCACACAAAACAAATTTAAAAAAATAGTACGATAAGGTCTGTGCCACCACTAGTTCATTCTGAGCTTGAGCGCAACGAGTAACTTGTACTCACCAAAGGCGACTGCCAACAAGCACAAGAAGCTGATGAGTTTCAGCATGTTGAGTGCTTTTGGTACAACGTGACCAATAGTTTATTCGCTGGGCATTTATAGTGCTTTAGAGGGCCTGTAACAAAGCCACCGTACCACAGAAACATTACTTCGCGGTCGCATTCTCTGAAGTAAAGTTGCGGCTATTGTGGGAATTTAGAGATGACTGTCATTCCATTGCTAAATTTCGAAAGTAATTTCGTTGTTTCGGTTTCCTTGTTTGAAGCTTTTATCAGGTTGGCTAATGTTCTTTTCATTACTATATGGACTTTCAATATATAGTATGTCTTAACAATATTACCATCATCATCACCATCATCGTCATTATTATTATTATTATTATTATTATTTTCATTTTTTTTCACTCCAGTAGAGTCAAACATCTTAAACTATTTTTTTCCAAACCTTCGCTCTCGTCCGAGCTCCTGAATGTTCAGTCTAGGTCGCAATGCTGCATACCCACTTATTAAATCCAGATATCTCAAAAAACGATTCAAAACACCAATATTCCCCCAAATCGTCAATTGAAATAAAAACTGAAACATGCAACCTGACCTCATTAAACTGAGCACAATTTTTACTTCCCTCCAAGTAATGTAAACCGCTGCTTATGGATGGCCATTCCCAAAATTAAAAAAAAACCTTTACTGTATAATAAACCTCTTCAATGGACAAACCTTGCCAAACAAAATTAATTGTACGAAAATGATTGTAAGTGAGTATAGTGAGCGTATTGAAATCAATACAATTAATGGCGCCTTGAAAATTTTTGTGTCGGCAGTGACTATTCGATGTCATATATTCAAGTAATCCACTGGTTCTAAAATGAGGAGTGTTTTCCAAATAACAACATTCCATCGTATCAGATTTTTCAGAAACAGAAAAATTTATTGTTGGAATGTTACCATCTTTTCAAACAATGTAATATTCTGTTCTGCTTACCAGCATAGTTACAATAGTCTACGTAAACTGGTATCAAATCAGATATTTATAATTATAACGATATTTCTGGTTAAAAGTCGCACAAGTTTTCTTTTGGTTCGAAAATTTGGCCATGTTGACATTTACATATAATAGAGTTAGTATTATCGTCGCATTTTATTGGAATAATTAATTTTTAATACAGTATGTACGTAAGTATTTTAATTTTCCAAACAGACATAACAACCACAATTATTTCTCTAACTAATGTAACCTTTAAAAAAAATTAAATTTTCAAAAAAATTACTAAGGACTAATAAGAAATTAAAATCTACATGTGCCAGCTATGATCATCTTTCGAACAATCACAATTAACTTTCAGTTCTTGGCTATCCATTACCGTTTGATTTTCAGCTATTGGTCCCTCAGGGAACAAAGGAACACCATTCGAGGCCAGAACTTTCTGAAGACTCGTCTCTCAATTTACTTCCTAAATAGTTTGTCAATAGATCTGCTACATTAGATCTTATTTCCAATGCAAACCCCTTTCAACTGAAGAAGGCTAAAGTGGCATTTGGGAACGAAATAAGAAAAAAGAAAACAAAAAGTAGTGAACAAACACTTGGCAAATTCGATTTTTAATTTGAAGAACCTTAGAAAGCTTAAAATTAAAATTATTTTATGTTTAACTCTATAATTTTAACGAATGTAATACAATTTTGATCGACTTCAATTACTTGCGTACTATTATTAATACCATTTTCACATAGAGCTAGTGGTACTACTATTGTTATTGTGTAATTTATAATTATTCAATTATATTATAAATATATAATATTTCAATTGTCTGTAATTGATTTAGACCGCGTTCCATAACCTAAAATTTTATAAATCAAGAGCTTCTTTTAAATTTCTTTTAATAGAACTTTTAAAATGTATGCACTTAGTTGAGCAACTTTTGTTTCTACAAGCCACAAATTGCTGGTTTGAACGAAAAATATGATTGTGATAACAAAAAGGGCGTGACAATATTTTGTAACAGTTCATTGTAGCAAAGAACCTCAGAGTACGAAAGGCACACGAGGTCATATTGCAAAACAGGGAACCCGCACAAGAAATCCTGTTTATGGGCGGGCTTAACAAAACATTTTCATATCTCGAAAGACGACATTTCCTGCAATATATGTTATAAGAATGTATGTAGAAACTACAATTTAAATGCAATTTTTTTGGATCTGTAAATAAGTGTCCAATAATGAATGTGACCTGCTGCGGAACTGGGTATTAGCTGATGTCGGTTCAGGGCCTCTGAACGGGAAACTGTAGGGTTCTTGTTCCAACGCAGGCACGATTTTCGACACTTGGTTCATAGCTGTATCGAATTCAACTGCTGTCTGGAGTGGAATTCTAGAACCGGCTCCTCCAAACCAGTTTTCCAGTGTTACTCTGATAAACATTAGTCGAATGTGGGAGCAGTACCATAATAAACGGACAACGCGCAATCTTTCTTTTCTCTTCCTGTCTGTATTTTCAATTTCTTATCTACAGTTACACTTTCCTGCCCTACATTATGACACATATACGTGTTATATATTATACAACGTGCCAGAGGAAGTAATTTACTACTTATACGATAAATAATTACGCATTTATTTGGTATTAGGAGCTACAATTCAACTTGCCTGTATGAAAATTGTTGTTTTCACTACAGAAGATTATATAACGTTCTCTGTACATTTGAGTAATGGGAGGAAGAAACGAGTTCTGATAGAGAATGGCACAGCCTTTTTCGTTTTAGTTAACTTCCTATTCTCTTCGACGCCTAAAACACCTTCAAGACTTCTTACGGTACCCACCGCTCTTCTTGACAAGAGCACTTTCGTACCTCCCGGTCAGAGGGTCTGCAGTGAAATTAGTTGATGCCCTGAGCCATCTCTCTCAGTCAAACACAACTGAATATATTTAATTCTTAAATGGGTTTAAAAATCCGCAATCTTTTAATCCAGGTTCTGAGGCCTATCCGCCTCAGCCCTCGCACGACGAGGCCGAATGACAAGACCAGCCACGTCAAGGTAGCGGCCACTGCGCCAACCACTGGCGAGAGATTTAAAAGGGAGAGTTGAACAAATTTCTTCCGTGCGTCCCTGGATACCTGGACCATGTCTCGCTGGAGGTCGATACTTTGTCGGGAACCCCTGCTTTAGACGCTAGATGTACACAGTCATACGGATAAACGGACGGACTGACAGATAGGTTTGGAACAATAAAAACATTTTGGTTCATTTCTTTCCAAGTGGTCGTATACGAGAAGCCCGGTACAGTTGTCACAATGGTCGACTTTTGCTCCATGAGGTGAGAACTCATTATTAGTAAACGCAAACGTGATACTACGAAAAATAAAAAGATTTTACGAAGGGAATAACAGAGATAAGAGCCGTAATGACGCGCCACGGTGCGTTTTTTTAATATTTCAGTTCTTTGCCTGGGATTCAAAGGGGACGTGCCACGAATTTGGCGGAAGGCTAAGCGGCTGTAAACGTTATGCGACACCGGATTAAGCCTGAAGCAAAACAAACGTTGTTTGATTTTGTACAGAAGTGGGGAGGATCCGTGTCTAAAGGAGGATCCATGTGTCAAAAATTACCCATGTCAAAAGTTCCCATAGATTCTCAAACATTGTTTATCAAGATTCTTTTATTGAGATTACATGCTTTTGTTTGTACATTGCGACCCCCGCCCGTTCTACGGAGAAATCCGAACACCCGGACTCGGAAGCTCTCCGTGCTGCCCCGCGCCTTTTAATCGCCGAAGAATCGACGCCCAAGGGAGCGAAATATTCCTCTCTCGCCACTGAAACTATTTGGTATTGCTCCAAACTCCCACTAAAAAGCTCTACAAAACCAAATGTGCTTACCAGCATCAAAATGTTACTGAATTGGAGTTTTCTTCTTCACCGCAAATCGTTGTTTATTTTATATTTACTTTAGTGAGTCCTTTCTAAACCTCTCGCTCTGAATACCAGTGCGTTAGCTTATATCACATACAGCAATACTTCTTGCAAGGTATAAACCGCCGCCCAACACGAAGAAACGAGAGCGGGGAAGGCGTTACGAGGTTCTTTCTACCCCCTCCCGTTCGCCAGCACTTCGCCTTTGTCACTTCCCTTCGCGTCGAGGTTGATGACCCTCCAAGCCGCGATGCGAACTCCAGGAGTTTCCGTATAAACGAGAAGTATAGTGTCGCTTCAGCCCAATGGCTGAGCGGTCACGATATAGTGTGTGTAAGAAATAATCATCCATATGCCAAATTGACCACTGTTTACGGTAATTACGAAAATAAGAAGTGTTCAATAGGTCTACATTGTTTTAGTAGGACTCGTTTAGTGAATTTGTGCTTTTTTGCTAGACTGCAGGCGTTTGTGAGAGATAACCAATCATGAGCAAACGTTTTTTATATCAGAACAATGGAACGAAAATTTTCAGTTGGTATTGAAATTGTAAATAAAGATTCCATAATTGGGATGTGTGTTTTTGTACTTTCTCTCTTTACATAGCAGTGTTGTTGGGGACTGCATAACAAGTGTTCTTTTTCGTCACTCGGTATATACGAAGTATATACATAGTATAGGGGAAGTTATGTAATGCTAAGGGAAATCGATTTCCAGATTTTGAAGGAAATACATGTTTTGGGGTCCCCTAATACTGAATAAGTGGTTATTTTCAAAACGTCCGTCTGTCCGTCTGTGCCTACTAGCGCCCAAACCATGAATAAGATTTTTTTCCAAATTGAAGAAACCTCTGTACATTTGGCTTTCGAAACTTTCAGATTTTGAAAAACTTTCTTTAAAATTTTGGGGTACTTGGCATGAAGTCCTCCGGACATTTTCAAGATTTTATCTAAAATCGCTTCACATTTTTTCTGTAAATCTCTTGTAACAACAGAGTAACATACACTTATAAACGTGGCATAGATCTGATGTTCACGGTTAAGTCTGAATTTTCGAAGATGATTTTTTTTCGGTGTCTTTCTACAACAACAAAGTTAAAAAAGGAGACTTTTCCTTTTTATAAAATTTGTTCATAATTACTTCTTTTATGTAGGTCACGTAAATTTTTCAAAATGTTAGTAGTTTTTGCGCAATATTGCGTGCAATATTAAAAAATAACAAAACCAAGATTTTCTCGAAAATGTAATTTTTTGAATTGTCTCTCACACGTTAATATTTACATTAGCGACAATTTCTTTACATTAATGTATTTATGAGTACATGTGCCTTAAATAATGTTTGATAAAGTTTCCCGAAAACTCACGTAATTTTTGAAAAAACAAAAAAAAATACCCTGAAACAAAACGTCATATAAAAGAATGCATTTATCACTATCCGTTCCAAATATTTGAAGGATAAAAACAACCGTTTTTGGGAAAGTGGTCTTTGGGCGTTTCTGAAATTGTGAAATTTTGAGCTACTTATGACAGAAAATGGTTGCGTTTTCGAGAAGCTTTATTTCATAATATTTAAAATACACGTACTCATTAAAAAATAAGGTGAACAAATGGCCGCAAATGTAAATATTAACGGCATGAGAGACAAGTTGAGAAAATTAAATTTTGAAAAAACAACAACAGAGCAATATGACGTTTATGTCATCTTATAGAGTACATTTAGCACTATCCCTTCCAGAAGTTTAAAGAAAAAATGTGGATACATTTTTGAGAAAATCTAATTTTTGAAATTATAACAAATTGCACGAAAACTACGATTTTTTCCAAAAAAATTAACATGACCATAATGAAAGAACTCAATGTGGAAAACAAATTGTATATGAAGAAAATATCTCTGTCTTTAATTTTTTTAATTGTAGGAAGACACCGATCAATATCCATACATTTGAAAATTCAGAGTTAACCATTGAAATCAGACCTATGTCTTATAAGTTCATTTTAATCTATATTTAGATTACGTACATTTAAAGAAAAAATGTGGATCCGTTTCTAAAAAATTTTTGTAGATGACCCAAGGGCTTTATGTAAAAAGAAAACCAAAAACGGACAAAAGATTTTCAAAATGCAGAACATCGACTCAGGTCAAATGGGCAGGGGTTTCTTGAATTTGAAAATATCCTACGCTAATTTAGGCGCTAGTATTGTTCACATGTACCAGACAGACGGACGGACGTATGTTAAAAAAACGCTTTTTTGATATCAGGAGACCAAAAAACGTGTATTTCCGTTGAAATCTAGAAATCTATTTCTCGCAGCCTTACTTAACTTTCCCTATATTACGTATATACCTCCAAATATCCGTACGGGAAAGTAAAATGGGCCACAAAACATGGTTTTGGCAACACTACATGTTAGTGGATTTTTCTATAATTAACAACAGAAGTTTTTCTCTTTTCGGTTATTTGAGCCCGACAATAAGAATTTTTATGCTGAAAATTCGCCTATTTCCGGCACAAGATTATTTAACTTTCTCTATTTTCGAAGTACCTTTGTAAAGGTGCTACAGAATGGAACAGACTTTCCCGTATTAGTTTCCTAATTCCTTTGGTTTGGGCTAGCTATTCTTTCTTTCTACGCTGCCATCTATCGACGCGCAATGATTTTTTTTTTAATTTTCCTCAATTTTTGGGTTAATAATTAAAATAATAATTCGAAGAAAATATATCTATCTCTACTCTGGATGAAAATCATTTTCCTCCCAAACATTTCCCCGTCCATTTATGTTGACCATTCTTTCCTTCCAACGAAAAAAATCCCTTATTTGGAGACAAACGTCCCCAACCTGGCAGCCACGCGTCCTTCGCTCGCCGGCATGGCCCGCCGGAGTCGTGGCGTGGCGGCAGGCATCCGGCCATGGATGTCGCCAGCACATGGCGGAAGTGCGTGGGCGAGTTCCTCCAGCGCACCGACTTTTGCTCTCTCTGCGCAGCACAGGTTGGCGTCACGAGGGGCAGTTCATTTTAGAAGCCTGACTAGCCGCTGGCCGCCGTGTTGCATGGTGAGCGAGAAGTGTTGAGGAACATTTGCAGTGTGATACAAAATGGCAATTTACAACCGTAACCAACCAAAAATAACACGATGAAGATGTACAACATGCATTATTTAAAAGAAAAACTTCATAAACCTCAAAAGACATAATTTATAATATTCATGTTGATCCACACATATCTCATCGTACTTCAGCGGGAACAGCATCTTCACCGTCTGAAAAAGGGTGAAATGAATGAAGTGTTAGGGAAATAATTTTGCTGCATCATTCACACCCCACCCCACCAGTAACTGAGCATTACAATTTCATCACAGAAGAAATCTTCAGACCAATAAATACAGTATCAGAATGTCCGAAATGTATTTCTTCGTTTAAAATCATTAAATATATTTCTCTGTCAGCCCCCAAAGTATCAAACGTGTTCGACCAAATTTCAGTGTACTTACTCAAACGTAGTTCTCTAAAAGTCATTGTACACATAACAGCAATATTCAATGCAGCCCTGAGAATGCCATATTTGCCCCATAAATGGGAATATGCACATACCATTCGCATCCCCAAGCCAGAAAGAACAACTGACGACCCAGCATGCTATCGTCCAGTCAGTCTGTTATTCTCCATGGCGTAATTATTCGAAAAATGGATCCTCACCAGACTTAATACTTCAGTAAATATAATACTACCTCATCAGTTTAGCTTCCAAAGTCAGCTTTCTGCATACCATTTAATATTAAGGTTGGCAGAGGACATTATCGAAGATGTCCATGGCTATAAGCATACAGTAACCTTATTCCTTGACATCGCAAAAGCTTTTGATACAGTATGGCGCCCAGGACGGATATTAAAACTCCGGAATATTGCCACTCCCGAGTATCTTTCACGCATAATAGAATGTTTCCTTAGTTAACGTACTTTTTCAGTGGCTTCGTACTTTCAGTGGCTTCGTCACTCTCAACACCAGATCCCATAAAACAGGAGTTCCACAGGGTTCGAGCCTCTCTTCAACCCTATTCAATGTCTGCATAGCTGACGTACCCTCAACACCATTTATATCAATTGCGACCTTTGCAGATGACACAGTAAACTACTCCACATACCAAGACATAGAAACAGCATTAGAGGATCTACAAAATCATCTCAACGTATTTTCCGATTAGGCACAAAAATAGCATATTCAGATAAAGGCAAACAAGACTCAAGGAAAAATATTCACTTTTCGATGACCACTCGATCTGCTCACACTCACCTACCAAAGCCATAACATAACATGGATTCCCGCGAACGCCACGGCAAAAGACCTAGGAGTATTATTTAACAGACGACACACACGGAGATGAAATATTCACAGAATTGTATTAGCCCCTAAAAGAACACATTAGTTACATATTTTACTTAAAAAATCATCCGTACTTCAATTGCACACATGCATTTACATCTACCAAACAATGATACGATCTACATTAGGTTATGTATAAACAGACTGTGCCGCAGTATCCAAAACCAATATTCACAAAATCCAAACGTTCCAAAATAAATACCGTAGAATAATCACAAAATAGCCCTGGTTTTCCCCTAACTATCAACTACATCAAGAACTCGGTATCACAAAATTTTATAACAACGATTGGAAGGGAAATTACCCAGAGAATTTGTTGACCCTCCATAAGCAGACTGGAAACGATTAGCCTTGCCATACAATGTGAAGTGCTTCTGAAATGAAATAATCACGAGAAAAAATATATCATGTAAACTTGTTATATAAAAATCAACTACTGTATCAGTCGTGTTCGACTGTTGAAGGCCACAGGCCAAGTAAGAATGAATAAAAAATAGTAATATACATTTTGCAGTATTGTTTAAAGTATTGTGATGTATACGTTTGATGTATTTTTTAATCATATTGCTACGTAAGGACAATTACATTACAAATTCTCCGAACATTATCTATAGAAATAATAAAAATGTTTCTAATCATAAATATTTTTTCGTTAGAAATTTCAATGTATCCATTCTCTACATACGTTTACACTTTGAAATATACGAATAATTTTATTTGATATTAGACAATATTTTGAAAATAAATAGGCATTGTGTCGTTTTTTAGATGTCTTCTCTATCAACAAAAGAAACAGACGATACCCTAATTAGCATTTCAAAAGAGAAAGCTTATAATTCTGAAGATTGTGTAGATGATTATGCCAAGAACAATGTTTTTTTCAAGCCAGATAATTCACGTTGCAAGAGATCAAATAATTATTCAACTAACATTGTTCTGTTTACACGTCATCTAAAATCTGCTCTGACTCTGAAGAACACTCAATGACCCACGCTATGCTTCAAATATTCTTTATAAATTTTCTTTTGATATTGATAACCCTTCAGGACACTCAGTTATTGCAAAATCCTAATTGAAAGATGATAATACAATCACGACCTTAAATAAACAATACAAGAGAAAGTAATGAGGAAAACCAGCAGATGACGTACAAATGTACATTTTATGGATAAAAATTATGTTTGTAAGGCTGATCTAAATTAAAAATCTCCACTTCATTATTTCAATTTGTTCTTTACTGTTTATGTGTGGAACCATATTGTAGATCAAAGCAATTTGTATGAAGGTGATCAATTAGGCCAAAACCTTGACACAAATATTTAAGAAATAAAAGTTAATTGGTATGCTTATCATAATGGGATTTCATCATTTGCCCAGCATGAGGCTGTATTGGTCAAGTGACCCGAACTTTCTCGTTTGTGAAATTGCTCGGTCAAAAGCTGATTAAAATTAATTACTTGCTTTCATCTTAATGATAATAACAATGTTCCTTCCAGAGATAGCCAGAATTTGATAAATGATTCACAATTTGCTCACTTTTCTGCCTGACAAGTATACAGATGTACTTAATACTTTACATTACATATCAGTTGACGAGAGCATGGCTCGGTTCAAAAACAGACGTTTCTTGAAATAGTGCATCCCTATAAAACACAAATGTGGCTTCAAAATTTGGGTTACAGCTTACGCTCTTTCTGGTTGCATGATTTCCTTTGATATTTACATTGGAAAAACAGAAAGAAATCCTGAATTTGGCTTAAGAGAAACAATTGTATTGAAACTTAAATAACATGTGTTTGAGCACTTGGCTAATTATGTGTTTTTTACACAATTTTCACGTTCTGGCCCCTTTGAAGTTTGTTACTTGCAAAATAATGTTTTGCTTATAATTACATTGCAAACAAGGAAATATTTTTCAAAAGCATACCGAAGCAAGCTAACAAAAGCAAGTGAAGCCACTTGCCTTTCACCAAGGAGATCCAGGTTCGATTTTCGAACAATTGTATGTTAAAATTTTTCCAACTAAATGAGATTGCATACTTCACAGGAGCTAGCCCAACAACTGCGAAATGCCCTTTGGCCTACCACCGCCCTCCTTCCCTCCCAAGTGCGGCCGCTGGGCAGCGACGCACGCGCAGCCGCACACGCGCTTCCTGGCGGTCCTCTCGGCTGCCACCGCCTGGCTGACACACGGCAACGGAGGATTCCTTCAAGAAGCGCTCAATGCGCTTCTAGCCTGCCACTTTAAAACCAAAAGCAATAAACAAATCTAAACTATATAAAATAACAGTCCTTTCAATAAATTGCTACTTTGTAAATCAACCATTTTGTTATATTTTTTATTCTATCTTATTCATAAAGAAAGGTTTAAAATTTATCTCCTACTACCTCGTGACATTGAAGGGACTTTTTTAAGCGGAGCTAGTTGATAGATCTAGAGTGATAGATATAGATGTCATAAATGAGTGGATGAACAATAATCATAAAAGTAAATGAAATATCTATGCTGAAACGCAATTGCCGGTTTTTGTAATTATTTTGAAGACGACAAAAATATGTATTTAAATTTCTATTACCTAATAACATGTCGTATAAAACGTGTTTGATTATATTAATCAATTCATTATATCATTGCAAGATAAGAACAATACTGATTCATCAACATGTACATTATGTGTACACAATAAATTCATACTGTATTGAACCACTTAACAAAACAATATTAGGTTCGTTAATTGATCTGAAGTGTTGTATTCTATAAATATTGATGTGAACAATTTAAACCAAGGACTCTCAGAATTTTCTATTTACTTGGTCATAAATATATTATATCGATTAATTTTTGCCTATTGTTTGTAAAAAAATGAATGAATTCACTAATTGAGAGCAATTGATATACAGAATAACAGCTTAGATTGGTTTTAATATGCAAAGGATGTATGCTTGATTACATAACACTTCACTAATCTCCTGCACATATTGAAGAAAAACGTTCAATGGGGCGGACTCAAAATACACAAACATTCTTCATTTTAACTCTAATTTGAACATGAAAGCTGTATAAACAATCGAATTGTGAGACATAATGAAAAGCTCCCCTTCTACCTTGAGGATTATTCAAATTTGCTTCCCCTCTAACAGTATTATTGTCAATGGTGCGAGTGTGTACTTCGGCAAGCCTTTCTTGCCTCAAAGTAGCCGATCCAGAATTTTTAGAGACAACTCATCTCTTAGCTTTTGTAGTCTGTTTTGAAACTGTCTTTCGTTTCTGCATTGTTTCAAACAATTCAATGTCCACAAATTGTTGTAAAACAAGAGATGGTTTAGAAAAAATACGATATCTATGTATTGTACATTGTACATTACTATATATTCTGTACGGCATGTTATTGTACTTTTTACATTCTCAACCAACCTCATCTGTTAAATACTTCCAAGCTCACAACGTTCTCTTGCCACTGTATACAAAACGGAGTAAGGACAATGCGCGACAATCTTTACCACATTGACATTCTTTACTAGTTTGTTTATCGCTTTCTTTTAAATGTTTCACCAACGTTCACTCACGAACATTACAAGGCCTCATTCAAACCCCAATGAATTTCGCAATACTTCGAGACATTGATGAAATCAGTAGACCTAAGGCGTCATCCTCTGATGGCGCGCAGCTGAACTATTGACATTGATGCACTTTTGAATTTATGATGTAAAGCTAGGCGAAAATGTCCAGGAAAGTAATCATTTTATAAATATATTAAGGCTAAATGTCCCGACACTACTACAATTTGTAGCCACCACATGGCAGCACCAAAATAAGTAAAATTTACTTTATCAATAACGTCTAATCCAATGGTCCGATTTTCGATCTGTAAACGGCATTTGACGCCTTTTTAAAATAGAATTTACGCTACGAAGCCCTTTTCCCAAACATCTAGAAAAAACTCGAATTTGAGAAAAAATTAAAAAAATGTGTTCTTATTGCGCGATGGCGACATGCTTCGTGAATCTAACACCGTGACAATCATGCAAATTGGACGAATAGGAGCGTTGTAAAGTGAAATTTGGGAAAACACCTCGCCCCCCCTCCCCCTTCCGCGCCGTTGCCTCACTCATCCACCCGCTGTGGGCCCTCTGCCGGCGCGGCGGCCTTTGCCCCGCCTCGCCTGTTCCAATTATAATCCGCACTTCTACACACGAAATAGCACCCTCTATCTGCGCTCTGTGCCTCCCTGGCGCCGCGCGCGCCCATCGCCACCCCCTCGCTCTGCGCCTGGTGCCGGGTGCCTGCAAGCTTTCCCCACGAATGATTTCGAATGATTTTTACAGTTGTGAATATTTCACCCGGAGATATTAAATGAATTTTTCGTAATCGTGGCACCAGCAATTCACTCGTTTCATAACGAGCCGTTACATTGGCCTCAATGCTTTTCTTCCTCGTCCCTCTGTGTTCGTCAAGGCAGGCAGGTTAAGGTGTCTCGTTTCTCGATGAATTCTGAGAAAAGGCGTCTTAGAGGGCGTGGAACTGGATCAGCCTTTGCCCAGAGTCGGTGAATTCGCGTTTTGCTGCAAATTCTTATCTAACCACGTGACCTCTCAGAGAACCTCTATTTCAAACTCCCATTTTGTAGCCCACAGTCACAGTGTAGCACTGATATGCGAGTGTTTATTTGTCAAATAAACCAGCGGAGATAATAATAATAATAATAATTATTATTATTATTACTATTATTATTTACATAATACTATTATTTATTTTATTTTTTAATGCACATGTTCGCCATTATAGTTTTATATTTCAATTCGTTTTTACGATAGCAATAATAATAATAATAATAATAATAATAATAATAATAATAATAATAATAATACGACTGGTTGAGTGAACTGCTTTCCTACATCATTTTCTCAATATAAGGATGTAAATAAATGACAAATTGGATACAGTTTTGGTCACATTCTTATATTGAGTATTATTGCACATGGCGTTAGCGAGAAAAGTATAAAATATCATTCGGTAACAGAGGCGGATCCACAACATTTTTGGAGAAAAAATTAGTTACCTCTCATACATTTCTTACAAAAAAAGACAGTTGGTACTCTTTTATGTTGTTAATTTGTTGTTGAAATGACGTTTAATCCTAATACACCATTGGATAGTAATGAGATCAATGTAGCAATTGTTTTGAGTAAATTGTGTAAAATTACACAAAAATATTGAAACTAGTAAACGCACGGCGTCCGCACTCCACCAAGGCCTCTACATGTCTGAAATCTCCGTTTCGCATGCTCAGAAAATTTGTTCACGAGACTCTTATTAAATTATTTATTTTCAAGAGAAAGATAAAATCGATACATAAAACTTATATTACAGATGTATTAGTGATAAATACATAACTTATTAACGTTCTTGTTTCAATACTAATGTGAAAGCTTCTCACTATAATGTACTCCTTTCTATTACAGATTATTACATTTTATAGTTTCAGGACAATGATTGGACTTATTTTCAATAGCAATGAAGATAGTATTTAATTAACACACCAACAACAATCACGTTTAATCCTAAGAAATAATATAGTATGTAATAGGTTACAAGGATGTTGTAGCAGGGTAGGGGAGTTAGATAATATGAAAATCACTTCCAAAATGTGTCACGTGTGGTTGTTTTATTCCAGGAAAACTCACCCATGTGCTCACAATTCTTCGTGACTAATTATAATAGGCAAACGCTGAAAAAATTTGGGAATTTGGTGGAAAGGATAGAGAGGAGGAGGATCAAGAGGAGATTTGATTTATTACCCTCTCGTCTTTATACAACGCTATTACCAGAAGCTTAGTTGATTATTATCACGTGGAAGAATAAGAAAACTAAATAAAATAAAATAATGTTTCACTTGTTTGCAATATCGTACGTAAATCCCTACTATCATAGTACAGAACAACCTCAAAATTTTGAAACCATTTCAAACTATACCTAAGAAACTGACTTGTTCCCAGGAAGCAAACATAATATTGTTTTCCTTTAAATCCTTTCCACTTGCATCTCACGATATCTTGAGTAAAATTCAATTCAAATATGAAGTCAACACGTGCATGAATGTGAAGTATTCTCAAATGTTTTCTTGAATGTCCAATAGTGCTAAGCCTTATTTCTTTTGTAGCAATGCCACACGAGGCCAAGGGGGGCCTCGAGAAACCTCCCCACCTCGACGGGCGCATCGGCGGTGGCAACACCACGTCCGTCGCCCACTTCCCCCACCAGGTAACCACCCTACTCAACTTTTGTGCTTTTTAAGGGCAGCCGGAAGAGGTTCAGACTGGAAAAATTCAATTTTCTTTTGTTTAAGTTTAAACATTTCCGTGCAATTTTAACTTTGAAACTAACTCAATTTCGTTGATCCGACTCTATTCTAAGTAGATTTTTTCGATATGAAAGAAACCCTGCAAGTAGAGGAGGGGGCGTGCTTGTCAGCACACAGGCACTTCGCGCCTTACATTCTGCGTGGAACAACGTACCTTGCATTCCTTTAAGGAGCTTTTATAGTGCTTTAGAGTGGATGTTGTAAGATCAGGAAACCGCATAATACTTCTTTGCGGTCACATGTTCCGCAAATATAATAATACTTCTTTGCGGTTTGTTCCGCATAATACTTCTTTGCGGTTTGTTCATAGATATTAAGTTTGTGGGTTGGGATGAATTTTTCAAGTTACAATGATTCTTTTGAATTGTACTATTGCAGGTGTTCCTCTTGAAAAAAAATGTCATAATAGGAAACGAAGTGTACCTTCTGAGAAAATAGGTTTCAAATTTGTTTCTGCACCGTCGCACATTTTAAGCCGTAAATCATCTCTTTAAATCACAAATAATCTGATACACATGTCGTGACAAAAATGTCCATTTATTTCTTTTAATATCAGGTAACCCACGTTTTCCTTTCCTCGATAAGCTTACATGTAGAAGGACTTTTGGCGTTTTAAGTTAATAAAATAATTTTAATGACATCTATAATACTACTTTCCAATTCACGACGAAATTGGGAGAACATTATATGGCATCCTGACATGTCTGAGGTGTCTATGATTTCATTTTATACCTAGGAACTTTGAGAATGACAAACGGCAGCCATGGGTAACAAATGTATAAATATCTAGATAAAAACCATCTGCTGCCAGTTGAACAAAAACAATGTCGAAAAGGTTCGTACGGCTGTAAGGAAATCTTGATACTAAATAAAGTCATCTTGAATGATGTATGGAAACGAAAACGTAATATAAGCATGGCTCGGATTGTCTACCAGAAGACTATTGAAAGTTCACCACACGATTGGATTTTGAAGACCTGAAGATCCATCAATTCCACCCAGACTTATTGAGTTTTGCAAGGTTAGTATGAAGTCAGGGATCAGTAGGTTACGGATACACAGCGGTAATGAAGTAGTAGAAAGAAGATGTTTTCTGATTAAGAGGGGAATTTTCAAGAATATTTGCTATCACCTCCACTTCTTTGGTTTCATTAACTATTCGTTTTATTTCACTATCTAGACAGTTATCTAACAATCAGTCAAATAACTTGGTGTATTACTGGATATAATGCTCAATTGGGGAAGAAATATTTAATTTCAAATTACTCTGGTCAACCGGCGAACTCGTCTATACCATGGTTCTTTATTTCCTGTACGTCTCTATAGACTTATAAATGTTTTGTCCTTGTTCCAACGAAATATGACAGAAAATAATTTTATGAAGATCGTAAATGCTCACCACAGCTCTTGCATGGTTGCAAAAACATGGACAAAATATCCACAATGAGAGTGTGACTAAAAATACGGGAACGTTTTTCGCTTTGAGACGACCAATGCAGAAAATGCAATTTGTCCACTCTTAATCCAGGTTTCATATAACTCCATTGTTCCTTAGTGAACAACTGAGATGCAAAATTTTATTTCTTAACCTTGCCGCCGCACGTGCACCGCATATCGTAAATTCTAACTTCGAGGAACCTCAACATGTTGAAAGCCGCGGCGTTTCCTTCCTTCGGCGAACGCAACTGAACGCGCAGCGTATTCTCTTCAATGCGTTCCGCTGCAGCAACGCAAGTCTGCTGTACATAACGTCCGCTAAAACGGACGTGTTTTTGCACAATTCACGTCTCAAGAAGTGTCTGGCGATTGATACATGATCAAATTAACACTAATACTAGCAAACAATTTAAAATATTTGAGAAAATAATTTGGTGAGAACAATGACTTACACATCTTCTTCCTGATTTTTTCTTAGCTATCAGGTAAGTACTCATTGATTCACAATTTAATAAAAATAATTTTAATGGCACGTGTAATACTACTTTTCAGTTCACTCAGAAATTGAGAGAAAATTATGGAGCATCTTCACACGTGACATATGTCTATCATTTCATTTAATACCTAGAAACGTCGAAAATGACAAACTGAAAATGCAAACCTAATATTGTGTTATTCCGTACACATAGGCTTCCGCGGCTCGAGTCCATGTCTTCTTGGCTGACCTGGTGACGCCGCGTCGCTGGCTGAGAGGCCGACGTTTCGCCTGTCATATCGCAGGCTACCCTGCGGGTAGTGACGAAGTCTCACTACGCGGCGTCACCCGGACAGCTAAGAAGTCATTGTGTCATTCCGCCACTTTTCACATTGCGCCTAATGACAGAATTCGCACACTCAGTGCGTCACTGCGCACGGCGCTGCTCGAGTCATCGAAAACTATCCTCCGAGAACGAGGACGCCCACCAATTAAAATGTGCTCCTCAAATATTGTGTCATGGAACAGCAAATTTTGATATTCTTGTTATGTAAAAGACGAATGTTTTGCATTCTATATAAAAATGGATGTTGGTATATCCGAGATCGAAGCATTCCCTCACAGTTTGACTGATATATACGAAAATTATAATTTCATAGGTTGCTTTTTTTATTTTGTTTTTTCACGTAGATGGTTTTTATGCTGTTCACTTTGTTGAAACTCTCCACTAGATGGCGATGCAGCAGAATATGGTGTTTTAGTTAAATGCAATTCCCAGTCCACCTGGGATTCATTGTTGCCGTGCGTTGCTGTGTGATGGGGTTGAGCAGGACAGGACGAGCTGGCGGCGCGGGATAACAACGTGACGAAACTAGGAGCTGATCTTCGAGGCGATAGCGAGGGAGCGATTGTCATTTATTATTAGAAAATGATATTTATATATAAACTGAATAAAAATTAACAGACTAATTATTGAACCAAATATATAAATTCCATAGGAGAAATTACAAAAGAATAAATTGATAGAGAGGAACCATCTGATACATAACGTCTCGTAAACCTTAAGTTTCAGCCCGCAGTGATATTCCTGATCCAATCGCGGAAGTAGGGAACGCTGGTAAAGAGTGAGGGCAGTTCAGGCCTGCAATGCTTGCCCCCTTGCACGAGCCCCACCTGCACCCCGTCGGCCGCCAGGGGCCCCCCAGAGTCGCCCTTGCACGGGCTGCCCCCTCCGACGCGGTCCTCGGCGCAAAACAAGCGGGGGGTGACGTAGGGGAAGCAGCCGCTGCAGGAGTCTGGCGTCGAGACACTCAGCTTTATGGCCAGCAGATTCTCGGAGAACGGTCCATTGCTCTGCAAACAAAGTCCGCATCATCTCACCAATCTATTAGAAGCTCATTTACTTGCAACAAAAACTTTAAGTCCGTTGCACTTACTGAGGTGCGTCCCCAGCCAGCAACGATCACTGGGGTACCAGGTTTTGGCAAAGACGTGGCCAGTGGTATGGGCTGGACGAATTCGTTATATTCAAAGGCTCCGTCGATCTGCAATTGTCATGAAGGTAAGTACACCATAGAATATTTACAAAACCTTTATATCATACAACACTGATAATTGATGTACATAAAACATGAATAATTGAAAGGTTTGTGAGAAACATCTGGTTATGGATGAAATTAAAGGCCATTGGAATTGGCAATGTTTTAATGCAGAGAATCTCATTGTGTTTGGGGTAACTGCAAAACAGGAGGAAGGAATTAAAGAGCCTACTATATTGACAAATTTGAAATTAATCGGAAATTTAAGAACTCAAGTCTTACGCGCATGACTCCAATGTCATAGTCGTGCTGCTTCGATTTGTAGTCATCGTGTCTGTAGACGCTGGTCACCCTGTAAAGGGTGCCTCCCGATCTGCGGCACCTGCTGCCCGCACGAACCCTGAACTGAGACGGAGCGCTGCGCAGAACACACATTTGTATATATTTTTGGGCTCGACAACGTCAACATGTTTATAAACGTTTGGATGCATACTCACCCCATCGTGCAGTGAGCAGCAGTCAATATCCAGTTTTTGCTGATGATGGAGCCGCTACAATAGCTTGATTTACGAAGTAAACGTTTCCGCACAGAAACCTACAAGAAACAGCATATAATTTAGTCAATTATTACTAAGATCCAGTACCATATCCCTAAAATATATTTTTGGTATAATTAGAACATTAAAAATTGTTGTTTAAATAATTTATTTGATTTTCTTTTGTAAGACCCTCAGTCATTTGGTTTTAATAAAAAAACTGAAGGGGTTGTTACCTGGTAGGGATGGTTTGTTATATTCGTTTCGTATCCACCCGCAATCCTGTGTCCTTCTGAAGGGGAGATGACCTCGGTGTCATTGGCCTCCTCGCTCTGGAGATCAATGTCGTCGTCGAGAGATTCATCGGGTTCCACTGTCTCTTTGGCCCAATCATTCAGAAAGTGAAAATAAGTCCACGCCGAGTGCGAGTGGTCGGGTGCCACCTCGGATTCCGTGGTCACTTCAGGCTCCGAAGCCGCATCAGACATGGAAGTCACCGCTGCATTAACCAAGAAATGACAGTTCGTTAATTCATGAGGCAATGCTTACACTGACGATGAGATACATAATAGTATTACATGTTATAGATATTATATTTATCATAGGTTGATTATAATCTCATAAACATGTGTATTTTTGCACAGATTTGTTTATGACTTTTTTCCAGGAAACTTTCCATTTTCAGCACCTACCGACTGGAGCAAAAGGACGCCGAAGAGAACGATGTAGGTTTAATGTTTGTTAAAATTCTTCATTATTTGAAAAGTTCTCTGTTTATTAATGCTCTAATATTTTTACATAAATAAATAACTATCGGACTATGTATGTGCTTTCATTAATTTTAATGATTAAGAGAGGCAAAATTTGAATACTATGTGATCGTATTGAATCAATGAAACCAATATAATCAACAATGAGTTATTGTAAACGATCTCTGGCAATATGGGCAATAAACGCGAGACGCTTTGTTGGGACGTGATTCATTTCTGCAACATCGAATTTTGGTGCTCTGTAAGGGATAACTATCTAGAGTTAAATAAGAGTCCCTTTCATATTCTTTTCCTTTTGCCTCTTCTTACCTGTTTCAAACAGGATATTCAGCCATGGCGGTAATCAAAACAATATAGAACAAGAATAAATCTCCCGAATGAAAAGGGTTTCGCCATTTCGAAATTAGTGCCGAGTTAAATGAACTGTCTGCCACCAAAAGAGCCCGTTCGTGTCACTAATTTTTCTGATCCATCAGTATGTTTTATAGTTATCCTTACAGTTTTCCTCACTTTGGCAAAAATTAATTTCAAAAGCTAGAACAGTGGATAATGCAAATCACTTGCAATACTTGTTTTGACACAGTAAGTATATAATAAAAAAGGTATACATGATGCTCTTACGTCGAGGAAAATACATTTAAGTGTTAGTAATTTAATTTTAATGGGGGGAGGCGTGTTCCAAATTCGTTCCTTGAAGGGATTCTCGGTAGCAAAAAAGTTTAAAAACCACGGATCTAGATGATAGCTGTTCGCAAATTTATTATCTTCCGTAGTCAGTTATTGTGTCAGTTACCCGAGAAGACTTTTTTCTAAATTTGGTGAGTACGTGTTACAAAATTCAGGAAACGATTTTTTAGTAAAATTTGTTTTGCACAAGTACGCGATGAATTCATTGGGCTTGTTTCTACTGATGTACTTACCTAGGGCGACAGCCAACACGCAGAAGAAGCTCATAAGTTTACGCATGTCGACGGCTTGGAGGACAGCGTACCTCATACCTCTTCAGGAGGACATTTATAATGCATTGAGGATGCTGATGTTAGGTAGTTGAACCACAAGAACATTATATTGCGGTCATATACGTAGATATTACGCGGTGGTTTCGAAAGAAATTTAATCTCACAATGATTGTCATGAATTTCGCTCCAACTGAAATACTTGCTTATTCTTCTTTGAAAACATGCAAGTGTTGCTGTGTATCTTCTTTCATGGTGATAAATGATGATAAATATATCGTTAAGCTTACGGATATTTTTTATTTAGGTGTTTTTTTAGTTGCATTTTTTCTTTCACACTCTTCCATCGTAAGAAGAAACAGTAATTTAATCACGCGCCATAAAACGGCGAATATTTGAGAAAGAACTTAAAATGCCAAGGCCTGGTAACGAAAGAATAGATAAATCTTATTCCTACTATAGTAAATTGCTTCATTTAACATTTTTTATAGTCAGAACACATTATTTGAGGAACCTTGATGCCGAAAAATCAATTCACGACAAAACCACTCTCTGTCCGTCGGTCTAACCGTCTGTGGTCAACACTGGAGCCTAAACCGTACATCCTATTTTCTCCAAAATTATTATTCCCTGATCAATGTATATGAACTCGAGGCTCTCTGAATTGAAATGGTTATTTTGATTTGGTGGGTCCTTTATGCAAAGCCTCAATAACATTTACAATTATTCTCAAGAAGGACTCCAATTTGTTGAACCCAACTTTGTCCTCGGATAGAGAAAAGGATGTTGAAGTGAATGGAACAGAACGTACTATCGTTGACGTCCGCGTGTTTTTTCAAAAATCGAAGAAGTTCAATTTTTACTTTCTCAAATACATATGTATTGAGTAATATACGTAGTGTAGAGAAAGTTATGTAACGCAAAAAACCGTCCATTTTTCGACAAAAAAATCTGTATTGAGGGCCTTGATACACATAAAGCAGATAAATCCTGTTGCAATATGCAGGAAATCACTTCCCCTAACATTTTATGTAGTCCATTTTCACGAACTGCGGGCCCAGGGAATCGAAAAAGTGTCTTTGCTTTCTTGCTATCGCTTACGCAATAGAGAGAGTTTGTAATGCTGGGGGGAAAAGTGGCACATTTTCTACAGAAATACCCTTTTTGCGGGGCCCTGATAACGAAAACGTGGACACATCCTGTTGCTAAATTTCGAAAATAAATTATCTCACGTGGTGTTATCAAACTCATGTATGCTGTGCCCTTGACACCGATAAATCGATTGACGGGAAGACATCTATCCCTCTGTGCACAACGCTAGCGGCTAAATTGTTCAACCGATTTTCTACAAAGTTGATATTTCCCTATCGATCTTACCGACGTCACGGCATCTTCAATTACTAACTGATATTTTAATTTTTCGGGGTACTTTACATGACGTCCCTGGGACAATTTCCAACTTTTCAAAATAATGTTGCAACTTTGCTGTTGGATAATGTGAAGGACGTTTAAGAGAAAGGTGTAGGCCTCATGTTCGTAAAAACCCTACTTTTTCAAAAATTCAAAATTTTTTCGGTGTCTTTTTACAGCTACACTATTAAAGATAGAGATTTTTTTCCTTGAAAAAATCTGTTCCTTAAAGATAGATTTTGAAATACGAGTAAGGTCATGTACATTTTTTCGAACATTTGAGTACTTTTTTTGCGTAATATTGTCCTTCCCTTTTTACTTTTCCGTACACGTACGTATGTACGGAGTAATAAAGGGAAAGGTATGTAATGTTGCGCGAAAAAAAGGCGGATTTTCGGCAGACAAAATTTCATTTCAGAGCCCTGATAACGAAAATGTGGATAAATCCAGTTGCTAAATTGAGAAACAATCCTGTAACATGTGATGTAGCCAGAATCCTTGATTTGTGGATCCTTGATATCGAAAAACCAATTCACGGCAAAACGTCTGTCTGTCCTTCTGTCCGTCTCTCCGTGTGTGAACACCACTAACGGCTAAACCATACGTAGGATTTTTTCCAAATCGAAGAAACCCCTGTCCATCTGGCTCGAGTCGAAGCTTTGGGATTTTGAAACGCATTTTCAAATGTGTGCAAAAAACAGCTCCAAATTTTGACTTTAATTTTCTTAATAATAGAGTAAAAGACAGTTATATACAGTTATAATGATATGCCCTTCAAATAAAATTTGTTCTACATAATGAGTTCTATCATTAAGGCTATATAATTTTTCTTGAAACTCATAGTAGTTTTCGCGCAATATTGCGTACAACATGTGCTATTTAAAAAAATAACAAAACAAGATTTTCTCAAAAAGTCTTCATATTTTTTTCTTTAGGTAAGGATAATGCTAAATGCATTCTATGAGATGACATGAAAATCAGTTTGCTCTATTCTTTTGTTTTTCAAAAATTACAAAAATGTAATTTATTTGACTTGTCTCTCACGTCATTAATATTTACATTAGCGGCAATTTATTCTCGCTATTTTATTTATGAGTACATGTGCTTTAAATAATGTCAGACAAAGTTTCTCAAAAAGTCAACCGTTTTCTGTAGAAACTAGATCAAAATTCCGCATTTTGGGAAACGCTCAAACGCCATTTTCTACAAAACGCTCTAATTTTTTTCTTCAAATTTTCGTACGGATACTGCAAATTAAACTCTTTATGATGGCATAAAATACATTTTGCTGTAATCTTTCGGTTTTAAAAAAAATACACAAATATATACAAAGATTACACAAAGATACTTTTTGAAAGGTCTCTCTCGGCGTTAATGTGCTCATTTCCAGCAAATTGTAAAAAATACTGTAGTTGTGAGTAGATGTGCTTCAAATGACTAATGAAGATTTTCAAAAACTCAAAAATTGTCTGTAAAAAAGAGCTTCAAATTTCGAAATTTTAGAAGCGCGTAAATGTCATTTCCTTTAAAACGTCTCCAAAAATTTCAAAGAAAATTGTCATTTAGGACGAATTTTTACTATTTTATATGATCTTGTATAATTTCGTTCTACTATTAGGAAACTAAAAAAGTAAGTAAATGTCAAAATAATGACAGCAGGTAGTTTCGACTCAAAATAATAAGGAAGTAAATAGTACGAGTAAGTCTGTTTCTTTTTTAACACCATTAATTTTCTTTTGCAGAAATAAATTACTGTCTTGATACAACTAGTCAAAATAGTTACGTTCTTTGCACTAGAAGTAGACGATACACTTCCCACAAACGTTTTTAAAACAAATAGATCATAAATATATTATAATACATATGTTGATCCACCTGTTTATTAATATTAAACATTATATTTCTTTTCAATCATCCAATTTATAAATATTAAAATAAATTGAGAATTATTGTGGTTATATTGGTAACAGCCCTGCTGTTCACTCTCTGGAAAAGCGGTAGCCAATCGCTGCACCGCCTCCTGCTCTGCCCAGTGCTCGAACCCGCCCAACGCTCGCCCATTTCGTGTCGGGTTGTGGAGAGGTTATTGGTGATTGTTCGCGAAGTGACTGTGGTTAGATTCTTTTTTCAGTGTTCGTAGTTTCTGGAACAAATATGTGTGACGTGTAAAAAGGATATACACTGCAATTCAAAGCCGATTAATATTTGTGCAAAGTGAGTGAAAGAAGATTTAAATAGAAAATTCATATTTTTTAATATTTCTGCGAAGTGTCTCGTGAAAAGTTGAGTAGCATTGAAGCAGATCTTCAATAAGTGATTTTACGACTCACAGGTTGTGAAGTGATGGGTGAGCTCTCAAGAATTGTGAAAATTGTGCTTGGTGCGCAAGTGTTCGAGCTCAAATGAGCCGTTGCGCTGCTAAGAAATGCGTGTGTAGGAAAAGTGCTTCTGAAACATCAAGTGTGTGGTGACGTGCTTTTGTGCTTCGTAGCTGGATTTCTCAACACCGTGGCCTTGGTCTTCACGACGCCATCTCTTCTCGTCATTCCTAAATTTTCCTTGTTCCCGCCAGGTGGTTAGTAAAACGTTTAAAATCCGGAAAGCGTAGTTGCACTCTTTTTAAAGTCCAGTAGTCACTAAGCAAACGTAAAGAGAAGTTTTTCATAGTCATATTGCATAATTAATGAAAACTGTGATGGAAAAAATATGTACGCAAATCAATAGGACCAACATTGCGCATGTTAAAACAGTGAAATTATCAATAGTTTAAAACATATCATTACAACAGTATTATAGTTTTTCATAATTTTGAATTAGAAAATATTTGGCAGTTTAGTTTGAAAGAGTTTAATTCCCTGAAAATCATTTATCAGGGAGTACAAGCTTCCCGCATACGAACTAGGAATGTAGTAAATAGTTGATTCAACAGGTTAGGATTTTAGAATATTAATAAATTACTAGGTTTACTTAGGGCATTTGCATATTGTCTTCAATCGCTCAGAATTGAGCAGGGATAACGGTCCACAGTTAAGTTAGAGTAGGGTAGAGTAGGTTCCAAACCACAGGGCAGGGTAGCATAGCACCCCTGGCAGAAGAGGAGCTACGCTTTGGCCTGACGTCGGTGGAGACTGGAATCGGTGAGTGTTCTGGGTGGAGCCAGTCCCGTGCCCCGTCCTTTGCCCTTCGCAGCGCCCGCGGCAGCCTAAAGGCGAGGCCGTCTGCGTTCCTACCCCCGACTGCACGGCGGATGACGCAGGTCTAGTCTCACACACACACACACACACACACACACACACACACACACTCACAAACGTACTACGTGAAGAGAAATAAGACTAAATATAAACACGAAAATAAACGGCATAGTATATATGCTGAATAGAATCAAGCTTCCTTACATGCACACATTTGTAGTTGGGAGGGATAATTCTTCCTCGTGCAGTCATTGGCTCCGCTCAGATAATGTTGGATGGGGTATTTGTCCGCCTTTAGTTTAATATTTTTCTGGGTTACTGCAGTCTCGTTTACTGAAATGTACTTATTTTTTCTAAACTGTGTGAATTTAAATGTACATACGTTATTGAAAGTTATAGGTAATGAAACATTGTTAAACTTTAATTTGTGTTGATTAATATTAATTTTTAATAACTTAAACAAAAGATCAAGAATATAAAGCCATTTTTGCTTTCATTTTATTTACATTTAAAGAGAAATGATTGTTCTACAGATGTTGCTTGGAATATAAAATGATTACCTAGTTCAATATTAGGATGGGCAAATGTAGGAAAGAGGCTGCAGAGCCGGATAGTCAGTAAGAAGACTGTTTGCTTAGCCATATTATGGGATCCACTCCTGTGCTGGATTACCGATTGCACTTGGCATGCATTCAGTCATAGAGAAATTGGGGGACCTTGTCTGGGCGGGAAACTTATTGAGCTGCGAGATGGCATTACACCTCGCAATTTGCATTGATGTGAATGGCAGGTGACCTCCCTCTGGACTATAGAGTTCGTAGGTTGTTTTTCAGCAGGGAAGGCCACATGCCCAACTGTTGGTTTAGGAGGGACACGCCTACAAGGCCTACAGGGCAGGGTGGATAGGTTAAGTGCTAGGGATGTGTTCCAATTCGATTTTGTATTAAACTGGCTTTAAAATGTTTACGACGTTCCTGTACACAATTCTTGCAAGTAAGGATAAATCCAAACGCATAATGAATTGGAATACGCCTTCCTGCCTTAAGGAAAACTGAAGGGCTGCCCATCGTTCAGTCGTCCTTGAGTGGGAAACGTTAGTTGGCGGACAGCACACTTCAAACAGGGTGGTATTTTTTCGAAACTGCTATAAAGTTCTGTGTGAACATATTAATGAAATAAGTTTTTTTTCTTACAGGATCATAAGTCCGCGTGAGACGTGGCAAAATAAAAATTGTAAAGCCCATGTGTATACATGGCAAGAATACATTAATTTAAATTAATGTGAATAGGGTTATTTTTCAAGAAAAGTTTCTTTAACACTCTAATATGGACTAAATAAACCAACCCAATAAATTGTCGACATATAACAACAGTTCTAATTGTTCTTACTTTGTTCTAATTCTGCTTGTTTTTTAGCTGTAATTCTGCTTATTTTTTTAGCTCTAATTCTGCCTATTTTTCAGCATTATGGTATATTTCAACATGTTTAAGATAATTGTAAGAAATGTGAAAAAATTCAATAAAGGAAAAACTGTAAAAGTTACGCCTAAATTATTTCCTTACACGTGCGCTGGCGAATAATTAATCAATACACGATTTACGGAGTTAGGTTTGAACTCTGTAGAGTATGTATTGATCTTGTGAAGAACGGATGTCTGTGCCAGTACCTTTTCTGTTTCAGGTTCTCTTCAATGCGATCGACAAACGTAACCATCTTAAAAGACTAGTAAAAAAAGTGGAATCTGAATCTATATTGAGATAAGACAAAGAATGGAAAGAAGTGAGCTATATCTTGTTTCATCGGTGTGAAATGTGATGATAAAGACAGCGGTTTGTATGGTGACATGTGTAGGCCACTATTTGCATTTGTTTTAATCTCACATCATCAGGTTATTCGCAAATCTATAGTCAGCAGATGTATTTGTGTATTGGAGCAAAAATTTCTAGTTTTCAAATGTTGCTAAGTACACTTTATTGGTATTTTCATTAATATTTTAACTATGTTCAGGTAAAAAGTTGTGGTAGGGGCTTAGGAGCTAGAGAAAACGTGCACAATTTGTATTAAGTACTAAAACCTGCCTTTGAAATTACATCAATTATTCACACGGAAATTAAACATAATTTGCAAAAATTTAAATTATATAAAAAAGAAAATTAAATCATAAATGAAAGATTTATTTTTAGAAAGTAAGAGTGAACAAAAATAAAATGAACGTATTTTCTTTTTTGTTGCAGGTCCTGAATAGTCGCTATCCATGATATACAGAACAAATATCGTAATTTCTGACTGGTCCAACTTCGCTTTCTCGATCTTCTCAACTATCTCTAGATATCCTCCCCTCCAATTGACATTCTTGAAATCCTTTCTCACCCATTACTTCTAATATTTGAGTCTTCAGATGAAAATGGGGTCTTATTCTTCTATCCCTTCTGTCTGACATTTAATTTAAAATTAGTTTTAGCTCTCCCATTCATTTCCAGTAGATGAACATGGGGAAATGTCTTCTGGGTATATTTTGTACTCTATTTTTTTCCCTGAACTACTAAATTTATCTTGTTCACCTTGACTACAATGATCTCGTTTTGGCTCTACTGGCAGTATTCAGTCGTCAATCCTTTAAGGCCACATTCCCTCTTATTTTCCACTTTACTGTGGTATACTTAAATTTTTGTCTATTCTTAATGCATTGTTCCGTACTACGTCATGTAAGGAGAGCTTCTGTTAGATCCTTTATCACAATTTCCTATCCTGTTGTCTGTTAATATTAGTGTCTTGAGAATTCAAAATTGATGTTCCATTACTTCTGCAATTCATTGAATAAAGGTCGGCTAGTTCACTACCATCTCTGAATTTCAAAATTTTGATATGAAACGAACTAGAAATATCAACTGCAATTGAAGATATTTTGTTTCTCAAGTTTATTAATTTTCGAAAAGATTTAGCTTTCCATTGCTGTTACGTTCTTTTTCGGATTATACATGTAGTACTTTTCATTCTCTTACAACCCATCCCAGGTTCCGTGTTTTCGAATTAAATTTGGTAATTCTCTACCAGAAATATTTTTTTTCTAGATTGTCAAGAAATTGAACTATTGAATCGCACAAGATGATTTGTTTTACCATGATTACAAACTACCTTTATCCTCATATTCTGAGTAAATGTTCCTTCAGACTTTTGGAGTAAGTTTTTTGAAGGAATTTCGTAATTTCATTAGCGATTGTAATCATGGTTTCCCGGATTTTGAATCTGGCTGATCTTTTATATGCTCCCGACTGGGACGGTTGCCTGCTGGTGGGAGATACTTTGTTGGGCTGTTCTTGTAGGGGCAGAACCTTGTTGAGGCGGCTGGGGTGGTTCCCCGTTAGCCGAAGTCAGCTGCGGTTGTCACCCTCCAGCAGTGGAAGATCAGACACTTGAGAGCAAAAAACACTAAATTTACGGGACTAATGACGTTAGCAGTTGACACGCCCGGAATTGCTAATAACCGAAAAATGAAAATACTTGAATGATCCCCGGGACGGCCAAACTAGATCTTGCATCTGACTTGTTTTCATTGTTCATTCCAGGCTTCTAATCTGACAAGCCTGACATGGAGGAACATATATCAAACTGCGTGAATTCTCACCACCTTATCATACCTTAACTGTATTTGAATCAGTGTTAATATATGTATTATTCATGGTCGTATTCATTAGAGTACTTCTCATTCCCATAATACAGTGTAGGGGAAGTAACAACCAGCAATTCTGAATATAATTGCAAACAAATTTCTGGCGAATTGGATTTTATTGACTTTAAAATCTATTATCCAAAATTAATGGTCGAACATAACACACATTTTCAAAAACTTAAAAAAGTTTTAGGTCACTTTGAAAACTTGGACATATGGCGATCACCGTGATTGTTTTAACTGTAGAGGGACTTGTAGGAAGAACACATAAGGACACTACGAACACACACAAACATCCATGCCGAGGCGGGATTCGATAGCGCGACCCCTCGAGCCAAGGCAGCTACGGTTCTTCAGCCTTAGAGACCTCGGCTATGTAGTAGGGCTTTTCCAAGCTTGTGAAGATTTAAGTTAGTAGAGATGGGTGGCAAGAGGAAGTGGTTAAGTGGGTTGATTGAGGGAAGGGATGAAGATGGGGGGAGAGATAAATGGGATTCCTTTGTGGCGGTCTTACAGGAAGAGAGAAAATGCTAAAGGTGAATAAAAGTAAGCATACTCATGCACTCAAACAATAAATTTCTGTGCTCGGAGGAAACTAGTATAACTGAACAAACTAAATTCGAAAATTATTTAACTGATTTCGACGTAAAATTAATTCAAAAAGACGAAAATGTTGAAAACTTTAAAACTTTGATTTTTTTCAAGGAAACTTGGTATGGGCAGATAGCATGGAAACCTTGTGAATTGGGAAAGTTCGGTTTCATGAGACAGTTTCAATTCATTTTTTAAGTGATTTACATTATATTTTGAAATAAAACTTTTCAAAGGGTTTACAAAGCAATATAAATTCAGGAATCGTAGCTATTGCGCCTTCTACGGAGGGATTTTGCGTGACCCAGATAGCGTCCTAGAAATCTGTAATTTTTATGAATACAATAATCTGCTAAGAGTGCTTAAAAATCTATGGACTCTCGGAGAAATTTTTCGTACTTAAAATCGGAGTAAAATTGTATATATTTATTAGAAAATATATATTGGGCAGTGTAACTTTCAACCAAAAAGATAGAAAATTTTTTATAAAACATATTTTCGTAAATTCAGGTAAAAAGTGCTTCTAAGGCTTCAATGAAAATTTCATATTAATCATTCCAAATAACAAATGGGGAAATTTGTATACATTTTGTAAAGTTTCTTGGTCTAATATATTGGGTTTTGCAGAAATAATTTACCATAAACAATAGTTTTCAACATAAGTATTAATGCTGTCTACATCGATTTTACGATGTAAAATAAGACACTTATGGTACAAAACGTTTTTCTTCAGCTTTGAAGGTTTGTCTTCATGTACTACTCACGCGGGAAATTTCATTAGTCAAGGAAGTAATTAAAATGTTGAATATCCTAAAATTGGTTCAATAGCTATTTGAAAAGATGAAATATTTCTCGATAAGTTGCTTTCGCAATTTTGTTAGAGTACTTTTAAAAAAACATCACCTAAACATTGATTTCCGAAAGGTTTTGAAATGGCATTCACCTTACTGTCATTCAAAACATTAACTTTGGATGTTAAAATGTTAAATTTCTTTCTACTCTCATTAAAAATTAATAGAATTGAATTACTTAGCATTGTAGACACAGCGCATGAATACGTGGTACATTAAAAATTTTGCTATGTTTAAAAGTTGATACATAGAATTTACTAATGTTCCGGAAAAAGGGAATGTGGGTAGGCTATTAATCTTGTGATAAAAATAGCTTTAATTTTAGTTGTAAGACATTTCACAAAACTATTATTATGCGTTTTTCAAACATGTCAAAGATTTTGTGTGTAATATTTAAAAGATCTAGTTTTCCTGACATGTGTAACAATACTGCGTCATTTTCAAAGTACCTTGTTCTTGTACTACAATATTCCACAGGCCTTATTCAGTAATAACAAGGAACGCCCAAAGATAAATCACAGGCGCTGATTATCTCTACAATTGATTGGATCAAACCACAAATGTCTACTACAGTTCATACAAAGCTGTGATAATGACGTAGATACGCGGAAGAAACTTGTCATGTTTCACCATGTTAGCAAGACTCTAAATTCTGCAGAAGAACCTTGAGAGAAAGTAATCAAACGAGGTTAATCTTTTCAACACTATTGACACATTCTGTACCTGACGACCAATAAGATTATAGACCTTTGGTGGTGGTGGTGGTGGTGGTACGTTGTGTAGTCGTAGTGGGTAATGAAATATATTAGTAATGCATGTTAAAGTAGAAACAAGATAAAACTGTGAAAGTGAACTGTATATTGCGAATCTTGACTTTTCAGTAAAACCCAACATGAAGAAATGTAAATCCATAACACGAATAAAGTAGCAGTATCTAAATACGAAGGTAATATTTAGAACTAACCCTCTTCAGGGGAGGATGCTATAGTTTGTTAAATTACTAGAAGACTAAAAGGTATAGCGCAGTTTTATGATGGTTTCTCTACAAGGTGATCTAAAAATCGCTTCGGTTCCAGCGTCAAAATAAAGCGAGAATGGTTGCACTAACCCACATGGCCTCGGGAGAGGTTTTTGTCGAAAGCTGTAGCAACCTCGAGGAGCTGCAGTGCTGCCTTCTGCATCGGACGGAGACGGGCCTAGAAACAGACCGCAGCACAACCTCAAGGCGACAAAGGAACTGACCTGACTGAATGAACTGTTCTGTGGTCTGTGTTTAATGTTAAAATCTCTTCTTGTTGAGGCAATACGGATCAGCCGAATCGGTAAGATGGTCACTACTACGAAACTAATAATCGAAATTAGAAAATCGTGTTAAAAAGCCAAAATTGAAAAGTCCTACATAAGTAAAAAATTAAAGATTATTCGAAGTACTTATACAATCACCTTAAATCGTCTAGGGTAGAGTTTTACCATTTTAATTCTTTCAATTGAGGTAAAAACCACAAAGAAACGTTAAAAGTCAAGGTTGCTGTAGAATGTATTTTAGAAGTTCAACCCCCTTTCACTAGTTTTAAAACTTAAATAGAACTAGTAGTAATTAACAGTATTGACGTGAATGTATTCTCCCCCACAGCTTAAGAAACATTTAAGATGGATTCTTACTGTTCGCGAAATGTAAGATTTACCTACGCACGCCAATATTATTATTATTATTATTATTATTATTATTATTATTATTATTATTATTATTATTATTATTATTATTATTATTATTATTATTATTATTATTATTATTATTATTATTATATTATTATTATTATTATTATTGCTGTTAATAAAGTTAATAATAGTTGTATCGATAGTAGTCGTGAAAGGTGGACTCATGAGACTGAGTTATTATAAATGATGCGCTTCTGTCCAGTATAGAAGCACTGAGAAGTCATTAAGTCTGTCTCCTGGCCATTTATTTTATTGTCCTTGTCTAAAATGTAAAATAATTAAATAGTAAAATATTTTTAAACGGTTCTGTGCATCGTGATCTCCACAGCAGCTTTAAAAAAATTATTTGTGCTAGTTATCATACATTCAATAAATGTTTGCTGTTAAAAATCATTAACTATTGCTGAAAGCATTTTAAGAAACTTGTGGTTAAGACAGTTTTGATATTCGGGATTTCGTTGTTTCAGATGGTTGATGTGTGTTTCAGATAAGTGGACCTGTGGTCTGCGTTGGTCTGCTACATACTACGTACTCGGCATCTCAAGGACAAGGAAGCAGCAGAAGAGTACAGACATAGTGCTGAAGGAGATTGAAGGTTCGGGTCTTGTAAACAAGTATGCGTAAACTTTTTAAAGTGTTGGAAAAGTGATTACCGATGAATGATGGTACTATAAAACAATAATAATAAAACATTCTTAAGTTAATGCCAACTAGTTTAATCACACATTAGGTTTTTTATGACAAGATATTTGCTTTGAACTTAAGTACAACGTAATGCAAAATTATCGAATTTGCTTGGAATACGTAAGATGTAGCGTTCAATTTTTCCTACTTATTCGACTTTTGCCCATCAACCTAGAATTATTTATTTCTATCATACATTAAGTGTATAGCATAGTAACAATCGTACGAGAATAGAAGAGATTGTTCTTAATAAATAGTGTAGTAATTTGTGCTGTTGGTCTGATCGGTGAGCTGTCCGTTTGTCTTTCCATTACTCCTTCCTCACAGTGAACGTCGCTGTTCTTGCTCTTGCCAATACTCTGTGGCACGTAAATGAAAGAGTTATAAGCACATTGTTCCGGGCTTCGGCGCGTTCAAAAATGGCAAAGCAAGCATCCTTTACTTCCAATTTGGAAAATGACATTTTAGTGGACTTAGTTTCAACAGACAATTTGACTATCTCCAGTGGCCTTAAATATTGAAGCGACCATTAGTCTTAGTAAACTATACTTTCTCATAGTTCTGCCATAAATGGCTATTAAAACGTATGATCGTTGTTCCTAGTTCCTGGCCTTGAATTTCGAAGGCTGTTACTCTTGCAACGCTCTTGCAACGAAAAAAGTGCGAAATAATAACGCACATTTAATTAAAATTTTCAGGTGAGCGTTGCTTTCGATCTAGATCTACAATGTATTAGGAGAAGACTCTACCTACAGGTGGTTCACTCGAAAAACAAATTTTACCCCCGTATGCCCTAGACGTTAGGATCAATATAAATGGATTTAATCGTAATAGTCTCGTAGTGCTTCGTATAGGCACAAGTTTCCAAAATCGACTTATCAGCAAAGTTAATAAATATTCGTTACCTTCAGATTCAAAAGTATTATAAATTTCAATGTAACACACCCGTAATTAGAAATTATGATACGACTCAAATTTATTAAATTGGATTTCGAGAAATAAATAGAAATTAAATTAGTTTCACCATTGTTCATTGAATAAAAACATATTGAGTATGTAATAACGACTCAGAATTTTGACGTAATTCTGTTTACATATTAAGATGTTTAGTAATCTTGTGAGATTCAATGACGGACTGTTGTAGATTGCAGATGGTTTGACCTTTTTTGTTTCAGAAAGTACAGCAGCAGCAGCAGCAGCAGCAGCAGCAGCAGCAGCAAGAGTCAGTCAGCAGGAGCAGCTTTGAATCATGCGGGGAAGATGTACGAAAGGAATACAACTGAAAATGTAGAATTTGTATTGAGCATGTATTTTAACATTGTATAAAAAGTTCGTTGCAGGTTTCAGAATGCCAAACTCTTGTTAATTTTAATGCGATAGTTTTGACTAAAAATGGACTTCGTTATGAATATTTATTTTAAAAAAGTCACGCTAAATCGTAATGTTCGAAACGTATGATTGTAAAGTAACTGGAAAAAAGTAGAAGCGTTAAGAAATTTGCAACTACTCTACACTAAAATTTATGTACCTGGTGCCCAAGTTTGGTTTTTTAAATTTTTTTAGAGAAGTTTCAAGATGTGAAAAATGGTATGTTTCAGTTTTTGTCGTAAAAATCATTATTTTCTGATAAATTGTATTTAATTTTGTGCTTGAATTGTACAAAAGTTTTGTAAGAGCATCGTAGTATCTTAATTAAATCATTTTACAATTTAATTTTGTATTACAATCTGCTGGGAAAATATGAGTCACTGACCATATGGAAACCTTTATTCCTGATCTTCACAAAGAATTTCTAAATACTCTCTCTCTAAAGGTATAACAGTGTCCCTGACATCTACTTTTAAGTAAAATTTTTGTGACTATGGAGAATAATATTTATTTTAAAGTTTCTTGAAATGTTAATTGAAATTACAAAATTGTGTAAATTTGCAATTAATTTATTAATATAAATTTAGATTAAGTTCTGAATTTAAATATTCAATATTTACTTTTACATAAAACCAAAAAATCTGAACAAATCAAACAGGAATGAAAACCGTGAAGGTTAGTAGTATTTTAAATACACGTGGTAGTAGAGCAAATTTAATATATCTTGAGGTGTAAATTAAACGTAAATAAAGTATATCAAATTACACTTGATATTCACGTTAAATAAACATCAATGTTGAATTGTGAAGTAACATGTGAGATCGTAATTTTAGTTCTAAAAATTTCAACCATTAAAAGTTACAAAAGTCGTAGTTTTAATTTCGATGTTAAGTTGAGAAATGTTCAGGAACTAAAAGTTCAAGAGATCACAGTACTGTCAAAGAGGAATTTACATTATCGGCAACATACGACGTAGATTAACAAGGTATATTTTGCGGAACAGAAAGAGAGTCCATGAAGTTTCCTGTTTTTTTTCTGCGAGGCGCGTTACTTAACGCGTGTCAACGCAACTTTCGTGAACATGGGATCTAATACACTATTTACGCTGTGAAGCATTTTTTTTCAAAAGTTGCAGAAAACAATTTTTCAAGTTTTTGTGTTAGTCAAGAAATTTAAAAAATGTAAGCGTGTAGCTGGATGGTGACACGCTTTGTGAATCCTGCGCATGTTCAACCGTCCAAATGGGATGAATGTATGCGTTGTAAAGCGAAATTTGGCAAAATGTCCCGTCGTCCCCAGGTCGTGCTGCCGTCTCCCTTCATATTTGATGGAAGCTAAATGAGTCTTTCGATTAAATCTTAGTTTTTCCTATGAGTTGTGTGGTAATATCTCTCCAAGTGCGTACTTTTGTAAAACAATTTTTTTCTATTATTAAAATATATATTAACGAGCCTTTTATTTAAAATTTGTGCGTAAAGTTTTATCAACAATACTAGTTATAATCGAAAGTATTAGTGTTTAGTGTTAAGCCTGCTGCATGCTCCATAACGGCCTAACAAGTACGCTCCAGGGTTAACTTCTTCTCTTTTGTGGTCTGCTGCTCCATGAGTTACAAATGAGTTAAAAGTTCTTATGAAAGAACCTCTACTCACAAGTTTTAAATCTATTAAAATTTATGATAATGAATAGGATTATAAAAGATTTGGAAATTTTGTATAGCAACAAATCAGAAACCCTGAGATTTTCTTATTACGATCTTTTTCAAGCAAATTCTGTGGAGCATAGAACACGTTGAAAAATGTTGGAATTTGAGAGGAAGGTCAAATAATTCATTCGATCTTCCCTTAGATGACCTTAATGACTTTTTGTTTCATCTGTCCATGAAATAGACCCTGCGTTGAAAGAAACGACACTGCAGGTTCTGGAAACATAAGCACCTCTCTCCGATGGTGTGTTTCCACAATGCACATTGCGAAAATGTCGAAAAATAGTTAATGCAAAGCGTTTGACCCTCAGGCTTTTTGTCGCCACTCTGTAATTAGAACCCTTATAACGCCCTTAGTGAATTATTAACTATTTTTTTAACAACTAAATATTTCTCCGCAATGTAGAAACTTTTTTGTAATACGAATACTTCTAACATGATCCAACTCCCCAAACCCTTGTGATTACCGACCTAAAAAACCAACATTCCCCAATTTCCTTGAAAAAAATGTACATCAGCAAATAGAATCATTATAAATGATTTTCTCATTTTTTGCCAAATTTGGCATTTTCAGTAATGATTTTAAAGCATGAAAGTTGTTTTTGCAGAACTAATTAGCAACAATAATAGCGACAATTTCCCACGTAAACGTTTTTCATTTATGTTCGTGATATCTTCGTTTTCCTGAAATTCTTGATCTAATAAGTTTGCAGAAAATCGTATTTCTGTATTAATTAAAGAGTAACAAAATTTCGTTTGTGGCAACTATTTAGCCCAAAGAAATTTATAATTTCTTTGGTAGATAGTTTTTTTTAATTTAAAAGGTAATTGTCATTATGTATTGATAACAAATTGCAATTACTTTGACATTTAAGACTTACGCACATGACGCCAACGTCGTAGTCAAGGGTACTTTGGTCGTAGAGATAATGAATGTAGTGTCTGGAAAGTTGATGGCGGTAGCCCCCGCGAGATATTATAGCGGCTCCCTGAACGAACCATGTGTCCAGATGGAGCATAGCGAATGCTACCACAAAATGTTTGGAGTTTACAACCCACCAATCAATAAACTGAGCACAATCCACAAAGAAACGTTATCCCGATATATTCGCAACTCTATTATATTATATGACTTTAGACACTTTCACTCCGTTGGTTTTTTTTTAACCATAATGCACAAGACCACGCTGTTGAAAATATGATCGACTCGGCGCATTTGATCCAACTTCAGAGTCGATCCTATGCTGGGAGTAGCAGCACCATTGGTGGTAACACGACAGTCTGATAAACGCAAACGTGACAAGGCGATCCAAGTTAAAACTAAAAGACGCAGTTGAGGGATGTGAACCTCGAGCATTATTTTCACGGGTACAACCAAAAGTACGCACGCTATGAAACTACGCCTCTCACGTTGATCTTTAATAAGGCAGACTGGACAGGGTTTGAGAAAGCATCAAATGAACTTCTGGCTTATTGCACCAAAAATGAGAACCCTTATCAGTCAGTAGCGACTATTAAAACAGCCATCATGAATATTGGTAAAAAGTTATACCAAGAGGTTGCGCCAATAACTGTAAACCGTTCTGCAACTATAACTTAACTGCTCTGCAGAGAGAAGGGGTGGCATGGCCCCTCAACGTTCGTCGTGAATCGGAAGTCCGCCGGGTCGCGCCGCGGGCCATAGATAACAGACCGCTGTTACTGACGCTACTTATTTGACGCGCCTGAGTTACGCGAACCAGTCTTGGCTTCGACGAAGCATCGTGGGTGTTATGTGGTTCCGAGTTCGTCTCAAACGCCACAATACATATTACCAAAATTACATCAAATATTTTCTCTGGAGATCACTATCACATCACATTTACCACACTTTCATTCTGGGCGTCGCAGTACTCCACATACACTCATGCCATGTAAGTCACACTTGCGTTATAATAACTTCCATTACGAAACTGATCTCAGTTTCGTAAAGTAGTTTGTCTTTAGATAATGAAAGTGAAAAAATTGCGTTAATGTCCTCTCTCTTTATGACATAATGTTTTCTTTAATGAATATTTTGCTCCATTGAGAAGTTCTGCGCTAAGCTTAGGGTCTGGCGGCTAAGAGAGCAAAGGAAGGCTCTGAACCGGTTTCGAGGTGAATCCTTTCTCACGAGGGCAGTCGATGCGCCTTTTAAAATGAAGCTCGGCTGCTGTCAGCGGCATCTGGATGCGCAGACTGTCTCCCAGCGGGGGCTCTTCTGGCGATTTGACAGATCTGAGGAGGAGGGAGCAAGTTATTTTGTTCAGAAATGAGAAGTGATTGAATTGTAAAGAATCTTTTCGATATTTCTCAAGCCTTTTCTCTTAAAGCTTGTAATATAATTACAATTATTTTAACAATAAAACTTTAATAAATTGTTTTCACTATATATTCTTCAGAGCCCAAGAGACGCGTTTTATAAGAAAAATATGAACAATTTTAAATATTAGTAATTTATGGAAGTTTCTACTTTTTCTCTTGGTCACTGCGAAGAAGCGCAGTAATGGGTTGTAAATTAGTTATTTTCGAACTAAAAAATGTCCACCACACACGATTGATTGCTACGGGTTCAATGAAGTGAAACCAACGCTTGTGTTAAAAATGTCTACCCGTGCGAGAGAACACCATTTGCAATTCAAAAGAGGAAACATAAAACTATCGAGAGGCAGGAACGGCATAATAGGAAACACTGTTTTCCACCCAATCGTCAAACGCATTTTGTGATCATTAAACAATTACTCTTTGAAAACGGCGGTTCCGCCCCGACCCGCTTGATTGATTCGAGGAGGTCTGATGGATTTGCCCACCGCGGAAGAGACTGTTGCCAGCGCGTCCTGTCCATTTAAGTGATTGATTGGCTCTGCTACGTTGCCCGACCTAAATATTCGGAATACGTACATTAGGATAGTGTCTCGCTCACTCGTTAAATGGATAAGGCAAAATTTATGATTTTTCGGTCCATTTAGGTGGCATATATCTCAAAGCATTCATAATCTCTGAAAATAAAATTTTATTTTAAATGTTGTTACTAATCAGCTATTACATTATAGTAAGCAAACATCAATGATATATTTTATTTATATTTTTTGAAGACCATATGTTCTAAAAAGTGAGATTGGAAATAAGGGCTAGTGGTACAACTTTTTTGTAAAAGCTCTCAGTTTCCGTGCAATTTCTACTTAAAGTTGCTGCAATTTGGAGAAATATTTTTTCAGAAACGTCTTCTTTGTTTAATTTTTTACTACGTAGAGTAAATAACGCTTAAAATGCTTAAAGACTTGTTTTCGTTGAACGTTCTGAATTTTCAAAAATGACAAAAGCTAGAAATAATGCTAGAAAGGGTGTGCTCTTGTATGCGTTAGGGATTGTAAGTGCCTCCGTTAATTAAAATTGACAATCTGCTGACTCCGTTAATTAAAATAATTTCATCTGTTTGATTGAGTGCTTTCTTACGTGAAATGTAAATGTAAATATTATGCGGCGAGGCTTCCCCACGAAAAGCTACGATTTCAATGTTTTGAGGGGAATTGGAGTGAACAGCCTCCCTTTATGTGACGTCATCGAGGGCAGAGACCCCGCGCGCAACGCCTTTAGCATATGCGATCTTGACTTTTCCCATTCTTGTCCCATCTTCTCCCCTACAACACAATCTTATACTAGCATGCATTACACTACGTGTATGTCGGGAGACCATCCGAGAGGTTAGAGAGAGACATAGGTCAAACAAAACCCCACTCGAGAGATACCTGGAGAAGGAAATTTATCAGATGGTGATGTGTAGTTCGTTGTCAGCTCTCGCAATAGAGCGGGGACGAATAATGTGCTGAAAATTTCTCTACACAAACACGACTAATAAACATAGGAGTTGGTGAGCCTGGAAACTAGTTTAGTAGTACCTAAAACCTAAGCTAAAATATCCAAGCTCTTCTTTCTCATTAACAGAAATTTCTCTCTGCTAACTGAATCAGCACAAATATTATACGAGTCTATAAGAAGGTCTACCAATTTGCGAAAATGTCAGACGATACAAAATGAATATTTAAGGCAGCCACTTACAGCTCCATTATTCATACCAAACTTTGAAATACACAACGATCTTTAAATCCCTTTAATATAATATATATATATATATATATATATATATATATATATATATATATATATATATATATATATATATATATACTAAAATTTCCACTCTCTTCCTTTTTCCTGCCCCAGCACCTCGACTTTACACCTGGATCCAAAAGGAAACTTTCCACTATCATGCACCATCACTCACTCTAATCTACTTCTCCCACAACCTGATGCAACCATTCTAATACTAAATTGCTTTTACAATTGATAGGTACGCCTTAAAAATCGCACTCCCAAGGATTGTCCCAGGAACTTGTTTTTTGAATATAAGTTTAAAATTTCTGAAAGGCTTTAGCCAAACAGGTAGGCAATAAATTAAAAAAAAACTATTTTTATAGTATTTAATGATTTTTTCACCTTAATACGTATTGTAAATATGTTTTGAATAAAAAGGTATCTGCAGAATTTACACCTACAGAACTGTGTTTCATCCACATGGTGATCATGCCAGTTCTCTTGGCACAGGGTGTCGTAAAGTGTGTTATTACTAGGGGGCGGGTTATTACTAGGATTTTGATGACCTAAAATATTGCCAAAAATGATCAATAAAATGATCTGAAAATGCTATAACTATTAAAATGATATTAAAATCAATTAAATGAGTGAAAAATGCAAGAAAAAATGACGTAAAAGGGGGAAAAAATTGCTCATTACTCGAAACAGACTAGAAATGCAAAAATGAGTTATTTCGTTTCGTGATAACATAAAATGCATATCTGTACTAAACGGCATTGTTCTATAGTGAAAAAATGTCATTTCATTAAAAAGCGCCTTCTAGTTATTACGTATGTTTGAATAATATTTTCTATCCCAGTAAGATGTCTCAATTTTTTAATTTATATTTATATTTGTTTTGTGTTATTAGTGTGTGCTTCAAAATACTTGTTAACAATTAATGATATATATTGTTCTAACCGTATTGTCAATGTATTTAGCCCTGAGGATGGGTTAATTAACCCCAAAACGTTGGCAAAATGAAATAAATTGTCTTATGTTTAACCAAAACCCATTAACAATAAAATGAATCCTTATTAATTATCATTTAGAATGCAGAGTTTGTACGATTTCATGTTTTATAAATATTCTTAATTTCTTTTCATGCCTAGCTTTTAAATAATAGGGATACAATGAAGTTTCCGATTCTTTAGTTTTCAGCACATACATTTGTTATAATTATTATTCGATTTTTGTCCAACTAAATAATTAGGTAATAAAATTATACATCCTTATTATATCAACATCATATTACGTGATTTCGAATTTCATAAATACCATAGACAATGTATTTCTACATTCAAGCTGCTTTGACGGCCAAATGCATGCAGACTGCTGAAACCGCGTTGCATGACGATCTGAGTAGGACCGTTCATTGCGGCAAGCGCCTTTAAACTCCCCCGCGTCGAAGGTCGGCTTTAGGATCGCGGAGGTGGTGCCGCTGCAGTTGGCGGTGACATTTGCTTCAAAGACATGGAAGGCTCGTTTACACAGGGAAAGCTGTTGCTGACAGTATCGGGAGCCCTTTTAACGTTCCTGTAATCGAAAGCCCGCCCTGCTAATGTCTGAAAATCTAAAGTATTGACTGCTCGCAGAAACTAAACTGAACGCAGTTTGTGTGGCATTTACAACGGATCTCCGGACTCCATTGACAACTATTTCATATTAGTGGTGGTATACAGACTTCATAATTTCATAACTACATTAATTAATATTAATTTATTATTACTAAACTACACATCTTTCTAACGAGTGAAATGTGAAATTCGACAGAAATATATATATATATATATATATATATATATATATATATATATAAACATTAAGCACATGATGAGATGGTCTCTTGTTTTTCTTGCGGACTTAAATGTAGCCTCAATATATGCGTATCTATTCTCGAGCTGTGTGGGATAATAAGAAATTTAGTTATTTCGTGAACAAATACATCGAATCATCGTCTTACGTTTTCTCCCAATGGTGAGATGATTCCTTTACGCGGGGCACGAGAAGAGATGAGCAAAAATCAAAAGCTCATTTGCTACAGAGAGACAGAAACAGGGAGACAGAAACAGAGACAGAGAGACGTAAAAGACCAGAAAGTACGTGCTATGGTAGCGCAATTAGTTTTTGTAAATGTCGCAAGCGTTACGTAATTATTTAGGGGCGGGTTGTAGGGGGAGAGGGGATATTTAAAATACTTCAAATTTGCCTTACGTAATTTATGGATAACTTCAATGGCAAACTGCGCCCGTATCGACGAAAGCGCAATGGCGCGGCCATCGATGACAAAAACTGGCGACAGGTTCAGAAAGCCACTGTTGTGTCCACCTCCACCCGAAGGTGAGGCAGTTCCAAAGCAAACATTTGTCCTCTGTAAACGTGAAGGCAAACAGGGCATTACATAGTAATTATCCCTGTTCCTAGTATGACAAACGAGAAACTAATGAAATAATCATCGTACATTTTTTGTGTTCTACAAATTGAGCCTAACTATTACTGCAGACTCTGTACTACTTCACAACGAAAGAAAGACAGTTATGTAAAGCTGGCAGGAAATAACGGTGAATTTTCGGGATAAACACTCCAATTGTCGGACCCAGTAACGATAAAGTGGATAAATCCAGTTGTTAAATTTAGAAAAAAATTCTGTAACACATGTACTCGGGTTTTGGGAGTTCTTGATAGCAAAAATCAATTGATGGAAAAACGTATGTCTGTCCTTCTGTTTTTAAGTCTGCCCGTCTGTGAACAACGCTAGAATCTGAACCTTTTAATCGATTTTTTTCCAAAATTGATATTTTGCAATCCATTTGGCTGACGTCGCGGCGCCTTGAATTTGAAACCGATATTTTAGTTTTGAGAGGTACTTTGCATGAAGCCCCTGGAGCCTTTTCCAAATTAAAAAAAATAACTCAATCGTTTTTGAATAAGTTTTGTTGATGGATAGTGTAAAGGACGTTTTAGATATTGGTACAGGTGTCATTTCAAAATTTGTTTGCGCTACAACTTTAATTATTAAGATAGAGATTTCTCTTAATGAAATATGTTTCTTAAAAATGGATTTTAAAATAAACAATTTTTGAAAAATTTGAGAACTTTTTGAGTAATTGTAAATTTGAGTTTTTATTAGTATGAGCGATTCGCCTCTTTTTATACATTGGTTCCATTGTAAACAAAATTATGTGCGTACACATACCATATACAGGTCCACGATTAAATACTCTACGCAGAACAGTGCACACTGATTAAGTCTGAATGCCAGCTGTACAGCAAAACAGCTGAGCAAAGGCTTACAAATATTGTTGCCAAGCTGCCCATATTAGTTATATCAGGATGAAATTTTCTCAGGGACTGGAGTATAATATGGCGTTTCATTTGATTTCTGAAAGAAACAAACACACAGACTATGTGGCCTTAATTTAATTGAATATGCCTCAATTTAAAAAATAAACCCCCAACATAAAGTTGTCGAAGATGTCCATAGCCGGTCATAAAGCTACATGAAGCAGTATTGATAAAAAGCGTTTTTGTTGAAGAACAGAAAGAATTAATTCCGTAACACGTGGAATGTTGTGGGCGATCATTACGAGAATGAAAAAAGAGAACGCGAAAAGAAATTTAATGAAAGAATTATAAAGAAAATAAATAAAAATATAACGTGTTATCACTTTATTTCATTCATTCTGATTTATTTGATATATATTAGTGCTTCTTTAATTACTTTTATACCGAAGACAGTAGAAAAATAATCACAATTGCGCATTGCTGGAATGTCTAAAAAAATATTCTTCACACTTTTTGCAACAGGAAAATATTAATTTATTGCAGTTATATTTGATATATAATCAAATTTGTATTTAACAGAAAATAACTATGATATGTGCGTTTCAGACGGAAATTTGATCCTCTCACACAAAAAATAAGAACCACTATAATGTGTAGGTACATATTTCAAATTAACAAGATGTGAAAATAGTACTCATAAACTCATAGTACTCATAAATAGAGAAAATAGTACTCATAAAAAATAGTACAGTGAAAAGATTGTTAAAAATCTAATACTCTAAAAATTATTGTATAACTCCATAACAGGATGCTCAAACAGATAGAACAACATTGACTTATACATACTAACACATACGAAACCTTCACCTGTGGTGTCTGCCAATATTTCGTATACTTTTAATTTCCTTAGTAATTCTCAATGAGTTTAAAAAACCATAAGTAATTTTGTAATACAGAGACATGTTCAGTTAATTTACCATTTATATTATTAATAAACAGGTTATAAAACGAAATAGTTACATAGAGATGTATAGGTATTGTAAACTAACAATGTACTTAATAAATTATCTATAACCATTCTAGATTACATTTAAATCAAATTCTTTACCTCAAATTCTACGTGTACATTAAGTTGCATGTGCATGTGTGAGTCAGCAAGCGTGAGTTGGAATAGTGGACGTTGGGTCGCATGATCGATGTGTGTTTGTTTGCACCTGCAGCTGGTGCACCATGCGTACTAGCGAAGCCCAGCAACCTGCCTGTCACCTCGTTTTTTCCAATGCTTGTGCATATTCATGAGTTCTACCTTGTGTTTCTGGGAAGCGAGAAACAGTATCCCCCTCTGAACGAAAAATGTTGCGAATTTGTCGACAAGTGGAAAACATTTTTAGTGAACGATTTGTGATTATTTTATTTTGAGAACCACAATTCAGATGAAACAATTATGAGTTCGAGAGTTTTTGCCTCCTGTTGGATTGGTACGAATAAACAAGACATCACCACATGACTCGCACGACAGTACATCATTTCGAAAATGCCATATTTTATTTTGAACGTTCGAGTATTTGTTTGTTTTTATCTTGTAAATGTCTACCGACTTGATATAATAAGGCTTATAATTATAATAATTATAAACTGAATCATGACTTGGAAATAGAAATACATAATAAAATTTAAATTAAGTATCAGAAAACATCTCAACAAATATCATCAAAAATGGATATAAAAATAAAAGATCATATTCTTAGGACCTGACAAATTCCTCTGTAAAACAAAATTGCTGGTATGCATAAATAAATTAAAATGTATTCCAATTGCATCTTTTAAAGTACAGTAGCCTAATTACGTTCCACAGTGAAGAATATCCAATGGAGGGACATCTCCCATTATAATGAACATAAATCTAGTACTTTCATTTAATTTGTTTTTAGGTACTTCACTGAAACATCATAACGCCTTTAAGACGTAACTGCAACAATTACTTTGTTTATACATAAACTGTTTGCTGCATTTACTAGTCATAATTAAAAAATGCTTAGAAAAGGAATATTATGCATAAGTTTTGGAACGGAGGAAAATGTAGGACCACCACGGGGAGTCTGAATTTTCAAAGTAACTGAAGGACTGAAAATAGGGGCCACGTCAAATAACAATATCGACAGTATATAGCATCAAACTTTACAATTCTCCGTAAACGCAATAGGTCCATTAACTTTATGAGTTCACCGAAGATCCAGGAGAATAAGCTGATTTCCAGCCGTCTGGTAAACTTACGTTATTTACAGAAATATTAAATAATATTGTGACCATTTGTTTTTCATAGGAAAAGAGAAAAAACGTGGCTCATTACCACAGAAAGTAGATTCGGAAGTGGCGCACCTAGTGTTCGAAATAAACTACAGGATACGCTAGTGTACTTTGTAGGCGAGGCGACGGTCAGCTTTCGTGGAAATTGTTTTTTCTATGAGAAGCAGCAGAACGGGCAGGTTGTGTTCCGGAAGAGAGCATATTGACGAATCTGGGCACGGACGACCACCGATTACACTTCAAAACTTTCAAAGACAAAACGAAGAGGTAATTTAGTTTACTTAAATTTAAATTATAAAAGAATAGCAAAGGCGTAGAAGAAAGTCCGTTAAAGAAAACAAACGTTATGAAATAAAAGTGGACAGCACGTGTAATAGTTATGAGTGTAATTGACACGTATTTTATTTTTCCTTTCAGTTTTATTTTTCCGTTACATGTCTTGTTCTTCGTGTAACGGGTATAATCCAGAAGAGTACATGCTGGTTATATCAAAGAAGCATTGCTTCATGTGGTTGGTGGAATGAACAATCCATTGCACGGTACTTGGGTCAGTTTCATTTCCTCCTCGCATATCAAGAGACTGGAAATGAAATTCTTTGACTCGCGGAGCCGCATGACGAAAGGTGCTCCAGAACGCGTAAGTCGAGGCCGAGGCAGCGAGGGCAGTAAGCGAGGCTGTTTGAAGGCCACGGGACGACGCGAGGAAGACGGCAAAGCTCTTGTGTAGCAGATCCTCGTTTACTTGCCTGTAGATACGAGTAAGAACAGTCCAATAAGGGTACAATCATTCAAATTATTCAAAAGATAAATTAATATACTTTCAATTATTCAAAAGACAATTTAAAGCTATGTGTTACATAATGCTATGATAGGAAATATTAGCAGAAAATGTAGTCAGTGAAAATGTACACTAAATGTTAGCTTTTAAAGGATTGAGTTGATCTCTTTCAGGAAAACATTATTTGAACTGTTACGTGTGTATTACATGAAATTCTAAATGAGCCGGAAAGGTAATAAGGAGATTATAGTACATTTTGTTCAAAAGGTAGATTTTTTTATTGGAATGACCGTGAGTGTCCTGTTAATACAGAGAATCAACATCCCTGAGATTTCAGGAAGGCTAATAATTCTTTGATACAGGTTTAAAAGCAGAAGTATGTTTATATTTGGCACCCAACTCGGTGTCAACTAACTTGTAATATATAACCCTTTTATAAGGTTACAATATTAACTAAAATGATCTAAAACAGAGCAAAACTGCCACCACCGAGTTTAATAAAATCAGTGGAGAAACCTCCGGCCCGCATCGTTTACTTTTCCAGTGATTTTATGCGTTTGCGGAGCATGAAACTTTAACAGGTATTGAATTGAAAAATAATTAACTTGATCCGGTTCCCGTTTTGGTTTGAATACCGATTCAAAATATGCGTTGAATGAATTTACTTTCGCTTGATCGTCATGCTGTGGTGCAATGTCTGCGACTCGAATTTACTGAATTTCTTCGTCATTCTCCCTGTCTCCGCAGACATATTTATAAAAGCTTGATCGTTTGTTTTCTCCTGCGTCTGAAATATTTTTGAAAAATAATTCATGCGCAACTTTCTTTTCTTTTTCCAATTTCCTGTAGTTATTTTTAAACGTTATCGTGTCAACAATGCTGCGATGTCTCTTATTTAATACTACTCTTGTTTTTCTCTTTAATCGCCGTATTGTCCCGTTAAAATATTCAGGATCAGGAGAACTTTTCAGTATTTTGCAAGAAACGAACGTATGTAAAGCAGTTTTACGGTTGTTTTCAACGCTCCCCACAGTTCCTCCATACTATCTTCTGTTCTCAGAAATTGTTCATATTTTTTCTCTGAAGAGTCTACGTAATCCTTCGACGTCTCCTTTTCTATATTGTCTCACTACCGTTCCTTTCTCCACCGATCACCTAATTACGTTTGTTTCTACCATCACTGTTTTGTGGTCGCTGATTTCCTGAATTACGTCGCAAGAAAAGAACATTTCTGCAGGATTGAAAGAAAAATATCACTTAGCTTTTGAACATGGTTGTATTACATAGTCAAGTAGACACCTCAACTTCCAGGCGCCTCGTAAGGTAAGGTGTAGATCGTCTCGTGCTATGGTTGATCTCTCAACTAACGGCTGGAATCTACAAAGAAACCAACTTTATCGCACGCCCTCAGAAAGCCTTGATTCAGTCCCCATGCTTTTCGAAGGGGAACATCATAACGGCACATAATTCCCGACACGAGTATTTTTGCATTGTTATACTTCGTTTTCGCTGCACGACCTGGCATTACGTACTGGTTTATAGTGTCATACGCGGACTGTTTTCGCACATTTCTGCTCACAAAAACAACCACCATTTCAATTTTATTGTTTGGTTCACAGTGCTCTACAAGCTTTGCCATTTTTTCAATGTCAATTTCTGGAAAAAAGTAGACATCAGCACCTTTTTTCTGCACATTCCCCTTCTGTGGCATCGAATCACCGACCACTTCCACTTTACCACTGTAGGGTGCGTCGGTTTCGCACATTTCTGGAACGGATATTGAATTAACTTCTCCCTGTGAAATGTCTTGTCCGTGTGGCGTGCCCGTGTTCTGAATCTTCAGTGTCAACTCATCTACATACCGTTGAGCAAGGATAAGCCTTTCTCTAATTAGCAAAACCCTTTCTCGCTCCTTTCGCATTTGCCGCACTTGGGAACTGCGTCATTTGTAGGAACTGGATACAGCTTCACTCGACCGAATTATTGGAATAGAGGCAAGGAATGTCGAATACACCCGCTCAACGCTCAACACTAGCCCTTTGCGTGTAGCCGTCCACTATTCGAAACGACGCCGCGTGGCCTCAATGTAGGCTCAGTCTGGCAAAGCTACCCCCGCCAGACCGTTCGCTCGCACTCAATGACACTTTCACTTCCGGAGTTCCTTTGCATTCGTCCCCCCTGACGACTACCCGAGCGAGACTGGATCAGATATTAATGCAAAGTATCAAAATTCATTACATTTACAAAGTAAATAATTTTATTTTTATATTTCTGTTAAAAGTAATGGTTCTTTTTTTATTTTCGATCAACGCCAGAAGAATGAACAGGCAGTATCCTAACAAACGAGCCACGGACTGCACGCGATTTACTTTCCTCTTTCTTGTCCTATCCTCACGCCTTAAATACACACTCACACATACACACACTACCACATATGCAGGGAGATCGGTTGTGAGCATAGATCTTGTCCAGGCTGGGGGGGGGGTGCCCCGCTGGTGGGAGGTACATGTTGGGGAAAACTCCGCTAGCCGACAGTAGAACGGCGCCGGATCTCGCCATACAGCGGGGGAAATATCACCGCCACCTCCCGAACAAAAAAAACACTACACTTGCGGGACTAACGACCTTTGTAGTTGACGTGCTATCACTGTACTGTATCACTAAACAACCAAACAAATATTTTTTATTATTCTTCCATCTCGAAACAGTTCGTTGAATGTTAAGAAATGCGCACACCTCCAGTAGGGGAAGATCAGGGGGTCGGCCATCGTAGCTTTAAAAATGATTTCTTAATTAAAGTTCGTTAAAATTATTATTTAAGTACAGAATATGAAACTTCAATATTTCACTCATACACTCTATCAAAGCTCTTTCATTTTAAAGTAAAATAATATGTTTATATGGAGATTGTAACAATTTTTAACAATTTACATATCTGAAAAGTGGAGGGTGTTTTCGGACTACTTAAGAAATTATGGTAAAATAATTTTAATGAAATATTAGGCTTCGCTGTTATCTCTCCTTTCGCCAGTAATTATATACAGTCGCCTAGTGTGCTCTTGGGCACAGAAAATCTTGCACTAGCCTCTCTTATCAAAATTTCTTTTAAAATAACCATCACAATGGTTATCTTTATATTCTCTTCTCCCATTTCACACGAATTTTACCCATAGTTCCCTGAAACATGGACAAAATCCACATTAGAATTAAAATATTATTTCCTAACAGCATACATACGAGAAATACTAAAAAACGAAGAAAAGACGAAGTAACTGTCCGGTACCATTCGATTGTACTTTGTCTGATTCCACCTGAACGACCTTCAACCTTAAGAACAATTCAACATAGACATAAATTGTACAAACGACCTTGTACTGTTGTAACGTAACAAATACATCTCAGTAAACATACTAGCCACAGTAGAAGATGTATAAACTTACCTTAAGAGATGTTTCAAAGCTCCGAAGTTATATTCGTACATGGACAACCTCCAAAAAAAGTAACACACATCGCACTAACCAAGCTGCTTGATGAACTCACACAATATGTCGTTTGCAAAGCTAATTCGCTTCCAGGAACACACTGACAGTGTGGCATGTGCTATCACCAGTGCCCGGTGCCCTAAACTACTTTTGTCCGACACCACTTGGTGTCCGATATTACCTGTCCTTCTCCTAATGATGTTCACCGTAATACATCATACAGTTGTAAAGAACTTCCTGCAATAATGTTTAAGAAATATTTGTATTTCCAATTCTACATTGCTGGTATTTTCTATACCATTGTCTACAAATGAATTCAATATAAATTAATTATTTTTCTATTTCCATCAATCGTTCTGTAAATCTCCATATTGCACTTCTCAACGAAACATGGAATATCTTCACCCAATTCCCATACTTTTCACCCACTCTTTGAACATATAAAATCTACTAATAGGCCGAATGTTTTCAGATTCTTGGTTTTGTTTATTACTATATTTTTATACTTCTTATTCAACACAATATATTTGTATTTGTCTATCGTATTTTCGTGGACTTTTAAATAGCCTCAAATTGATATGTTAGATTATGGTTTTTATTTACAAATTAATTGTAGAGTTTCATAGGAATTATTAACTTTTGGATTAGAAAATAGTCATACAGGACAAAAAAAATTATAACAAACTTTCATAACGATTCACGCTGAAATGGTAATTCTTGCCAAGTACCCGGGATGGGAATATTCGCACCATTTAATTCTCAACGCAAAGTAACTAGGATCATCAGACTTCAGACGGTTCTTTCTCTGAGAAGCAAATGAGCTCATGAAACCCACCATCATAACTTATGTCGCATTTCCAACTGTATAAAGAGTACTCAACGTATTTTACTAGTGGCTTAAGCGCAGGGCGATGCCAGACATTCCTACCATGCTGCAAGAAGATGAAACATTCACATGGGCAATATAGCGCCCAGCACAAAACATTGCGCTGACGTCTAATAGCGTGCGTGTGTGTAGCCACTGATTTACGATTCAACTTCACCGCTCTCGTGTAGCTCTGACATTTTTATTCAAAACAACCAAATATTTGCATTTCACACAAAACCAACAGGAATTAAATATAATTTTATCATTGCCTGGTTCTGACAATGTATGCAAATATATTTTCTCATAGTTTTCACTTTTATCTTTTTATTATATAAATTATATTTTGGCAACATTCTTCCTTTCATTTTAGTTGCGAAATGTTGCCAGAATATAACTACGTTCAAGAGAGAAATAATAAATCTGAATAAAAAATGGTACTAGAAGTGTCCACTATTTACAGTATTGGTATCTATTTGTGTAACTTTGAGGTCTGTGCCAAAATCAATTATTTTGTGTATTGAAACGAAGCAATGTATGATGCAATGTGTTTCTTTTGTATTGGTTCAATAGTTGAAAAATATTTGCCGTGCAGAATTACATTAATGGATGTCTTATCAGGGAAGGAAGAACTGTTATGGATACAAACTGAATGTTTGATGTTTAGTATGACAAGGCATAACAAACATGAAATCGAAAGCTTGGGTTGGTATCAAATAAACGGTAAAAGTTTCTTTTTTTCTTTTGCAAAAGTCTTCAGAGAAGTAAGTGGACAGCCATTTTGTTCACAATATTGGTGCATTGAAAATAAGAGTGATTTAATTAAATATATCACAAAACGGAATTAAGCAAAGTTTTGTGCGTTCAAATATATTCCTGGCCAACGGCATAGCAAATGGAAATAACGGTAATGCTGAGAGTGTGAACGTTATTTATCTTTAGGCAAGCCACTTGCCTTGATCACTAGTTATTTCATTTCTGTGAATAGAACATATTCTAAAATAGATTGCGGTTCAATACCAAAAAAACGCATATTGTTATTTGTGATCAAAAATATACCGGTACTTCTTGTGGTTATAAGTTGTCACCGTACATCCAGTTGTGTCTGGGAGTGGCATGTAATGAATTATAAGCGTTGATTCATTCCAGGTTCAAAACATCAGCATAATCATTGCCCACTTAATGATACTAAAAATCAGATTTTCATTTCGACCTCACAGGTTTTTGAAGAAAGCATATTATATACATTTTTAATATCGTCGCTTTCTGCATCTCATCGGAAAACAGTGATCTCTTCAGAGATACAAATATTTGCTAAAACTCAGGGGAGTTTATTTCTTTCCTTTTATATCCGGAAAGGCTCGTTTCAGTTTTTGAATTCCCACTGCAGAGGCCAGAATAGTGCGACTCGCAAGTAATAAGCGTTGTCCTCATTCACACCACATTCAATGCCACCTCACCACAAACTTACAGTTTTCGTCGTCTGCATTTGAACGAAGTATATCTTCATTTCGACGCTACTTACTAGTGTGCTTACTGATGCGGTTCACTACAAGGTTCTAAACCATTTGCAATTTGTTCACTAACTGCTCTGAACTAACGAAGTGTTGGAAGAATATGACTAAATAAACCTTGGTGCACCGTATTGTGCAAGTACTATTGATCTTGTACGTCTTAAATAATTGCCTCGTTGTACGTGAAATATTGAAGGTAGGAATTTATTTCAAAACACTAGCCGCTCTTGCCGCGAGGTGCGTAAACTCTGGAATGGAATTGCCTGCATTTGAGGAAATCACCTATCTTCGTACAGATATCAAAGCAAGTCTTTATTTGCCTCTAATAAATTTTTAAATATCGTTTTCGTTTTTTCTTAGTCGTGATTACAATCCCTCACCTTTTCCCGCTCGAGCTGTTGCTGTCGCACCAAAACGTTTACAAAAAGTAACCTTAAGAAAATACAAGTAGTTAAAAATAAATTTCTAATCTGCATAATTAAAGCATTATTGTTCGTGTCATTTTTAGCGCAATGTTGAATAAGACCTGGGTAATTTTGAAAACAAATTGGTATCTCATAAATGGCTCCAAATGATTTCTTTGAGCTTTGTGTACAAATTTACTGAATAACATGGTAAGACGAGATTCTCACGTAACCTTTGGAGTTTTCAAAAACTACACCAATGTACATTTTTGAAGTATTCATCCCTTAATTATGAACGTTTTTAATACATTTGGGAGTATACGAACTTGAAATGATTTTTTGTGAAATTTCTCGAAAACATATACGATTACTGTGAAAAGTCCAAAGCATCCTATTAAGTCCGTTTTCAAAAATGCTTAAACGGCATTAAATCAAAAACGGCTCCAAATTTTCTAATGAAGATTTGCATATTAAACAGGTAATGCACTTCTATTTCCTTTAAGTCATATTTCCAAGCTATTATTACGGAACAGAAAAATGAGGGAATGTGAAAAAATGTACATGTTTTTGAAAAAATATTTTTTTCAATGTTATAACAGTAACATGTTTACAAATTGTGCTACTAAGGGATTGAACCTCGTGAGTCGGGGACTTAATGCCGGTGAGCCCAACTACTTGAACACTAAATCTGTGTATTCAAACCCGCGTTTGTCATAAATATTTTAAGTTGGGTTTATAGCGTTTGGGGCATTGCCAATCTATTATATATTACGTTTATACTCTAATCCTTCCATAATCCCTTGACCCGGTAGGCAATTTGTAATTGAGGAATTGGATCCCACACACAATAACGGTTCAAGCATCGGTATTGGAACAAGGAACACATGGGCAAACATGGGAAACTACAAAGCCGAGATAATTCTATGCGATGTTGAGGGAATGATTTGCAGAGATGTATTTCACTAGGGAACTGCCCAGAGAAGTGGTAGGTTCCACGAGAGGTCCTGGAGGATGTTTTACTCACGATATCTAGCCCATGGGAAGGGGGTGACGAAACAAATGAATATCTAGAGCACATTCAAATGAGTTGGAAATTAACTAGTACGAGAACTAGACATTCTGTAGCATAACTTGATTTTTGAGTATCGCAAAATCCATAATATTAAAATCTACGTAAAAACATACCGGTGCCCGGCCGGTAGTATATAGACGGCTGTTTACTAGATTGTGTTTTGATATTGATTGAAATATGAATTATACGAGTATGAAAATATGTGAGAATAATGATGAAGTTTATAGTTAACATTATGTTACAAAAATTGGCAAGTCATTTCATGTAGATTAGAATGTATCTATGATATAAATGTGGAAATATTGATTGATGGGTGAAAGAAGATCTCGTTGGTAATTCCTTAATTTTTTGATTACTTCAAAGAAATAGTATTTTTTAAATTCTTAATAAAAACGAAATACAGTCAAATTAAAGAATTATTTGTATTATTATCTTATCTCACGATAATATCCAGTAGAATTTAAGAAACCAAGTGAAAAATAATAGCGCGCGTCTACATATGTTGAGAAAGTTATCGTTCGTTTAAAGTTTTATAATTTTTCTTTATCTTTCGCGTTTTTAAGTGTGCTAGTGAAGAGACCACATTTTTGGATGATCCCTTGTTTTCCTCTTATCTCTCTTCACTCTTAGACCATTTAACATAGACTAAGTTTGTTCAAGAGTAACCAATTCTTTAATTAAATATAATGATAAGAATTCAATTCAGAATTTAGAATGTTTGAATTTTGTTTGGAGTTTCAATTTTATATTCTCCCGTTAAATTTTTTTGAACCGTATTTGAGTTTCAATAGCCAAGAAACTTTATCTGTTCTAAAGTCTGAGACCTTCTCCGAACGCAGGGTCTCGCAGAAACTTTGAGAACGTGCTTAACTTTGTTAATGATTTGACTAGCGCTCCTCATTAAACATTAGAAATGTGGCAGGGCTAATTCTCGACCCGAAGCAACCTGCGCCCAGGGGAGCCAGTTGAGACCACTATTTAGAGTTTCGTTAACTCCTGCAAAGCGGTACCCGAGGGCTCGCTCAGGTGTATTAGAGTTTCCAAATGAACTATCTGCGCCGGAAGGAAAATTACTTGAATCATGATCTTACGTCAGCAAAGAATAACTCAAACACATACTAAAAAACTATTATTGATCTAGAGACTACATCCATATATCACACACACTAAAATCGAATCTGACATTCAATAAACACATAAAATACATTTTTGAGAATAGCCGTTATATATTTGTAACTTTCGTTAACTTTTGTAAGACATCAAGGTCCCCTTCTGTAATCTGATTTGGATATATTGAGAAAAAATACATCAGTCTATATTTAGGTCTACAATTTGGATTATAAGATACCATTTTTCTTCCTCATTGAGCTTTGAAATCAATCGATTCATGGCCTTCACAGGTATGCTTCTTTCTACGATAGTAAAGCCTCATTGGAGGTTTCAGCTGACATCCACATAATCGTAGAAATGCAGGAGCGAGGGTATAGACCGGCAAAGGCGGCTCATTAACTGATGTCACTGCAGAGACTCTGACTGGGAGATCATAGGTTTCGAGTCCCGACGGAGACAGGGTTTCCGACATCAGCTAAAGAGCTTGGTCGAATTCTACCGTTCGGTCTGGAAGAGAATTCTCGCTACCGACTGCTCTGATGGGTTGTTTTCCGTGGTTTCTCTAAGCAACACCAGGCGAATGCCAGAACAGTACCTTAACAATTGGACCCTCGCGATCTTTCCTTTCTCTTCCTTGACATATCCTCACCAATTACACACACACACACGCGCACATGCGCACGGCACTATCACATTTGTTGGGAGACCAATCGAAAGTTTAGCGCTAGACCCAGCTGGGCGGTGTTCCGCTGGTAGGAGATACCTTCGCGGGGAAAATCCACGCCAGGCCACGTAGGTGGGCACCTGATGTTGCCAGCCAGCGTAGGTCTCCCTCCCGTGGATTGTACAAGTGTCTGGCTCGTACCTCGAGGATGGCGATACGTACAGGTGGCGGTACGCTACTCGATACGTGGGAGGGAAAGCATTTGGGTATATTCAAATTGGTAAGGGTCCATAAAGTTGAGATTTTTTCGATTCCTGTGATCTTTTGGAGAAGTGAGTAGGCAGTTATTGCCTCAAATTTAGAGGTTGTAATTTACGATTCGTCTACTAAAATAAAGATATAATCCATTAAAATTAAATACATAAATAATGTTTTAACTTACCAATTGACATTTTGAATAAAAAGGTTCCTGATACTGTAATCACATTTACATGTGATTTCAGTAATAACTAACTTCTTACGGTCATATTAGGAACAATAGTTGTGGAATGAGCTATCCTCGCGTGATGTAATAATTCTACCAAAGAATTTTCCGTTCAATAATACTGTTGCCCCTCGACAATAATGAATTTGCAAGGCAATATTTTAATAAAACGTGAATGAAAGAAGGTAATATATTATATTATTATAAACATAATTCAAGTATTGGTAGTTGCTGTAAAACATCGGTAAACGTAATTTCGCATGATGCTAGTATCCGTCTTGATATTTAGAGTGCGCTTTGTGCTTGTATTCTCTGCTACAGCGTGCGCGTGTTCACCGCCTTCTGGATATGAAGAACTGAGAGCGCAGTCAGAGAAAGTCGCCCAAGCTCGCAGAAGCGCCAGGTTCCCAGGTGGACAAGTAGCTCGTGCGGCCACATTTTGACGGTTGGCGTAGAGGTTACGAAATGGTCTGAACAATATTTATAAAGTAACACATCGCCCCGTATTAACTAAAGAAGTACATGAACGAAGCACTACGCGAGTTTGGGGTCCCATTGTCAAAGATAGCACTTCAACATTCACCTGGAAATACGTGGAGGAAACCACGGAAACGATCGATCAGTGCAGTCGCCTCAGGAATTGTCAATGATTGTTGTAACATCGCTTCACTCAGGTATCCAGAAGGTATAGAAAGTACTTTTAAAACATGCCACTGCCAGGACTCGAATTACGGAGCTTTCGATATATCATTGTATATATGACGTACGCAAATCCACTTACGTCTCTATTAAAGAAAAGAATTGACACTAATGTTATACGCGATTACATTAAAATGATAGGCAATACTTAAATAAAGATTTAAAAGGTTTCAGGGTAGATTTAAAATGAAAATGAAATGGAGCTGAAATTGAAAGTCATATGATATTTATTTCATTAAACTCCATTTTTTGCCATAAAACTATATATATAATATATACTGTGTGATCAAAAGTATCCGGACACCTGGCTGGAAATGACTTACCAGTTTGGGGCGCCCTCCATTGGTAATACTGGAGTTCAAGTATTATATTATTATAATTATATGGGCGTTGACCCTTGTCCCCCCCGTAGCCTTGACAGCTTCCACTCTCGCAGGCACACTTTCAATCAGGCGCTGGAAGGCTGTGGTGTGCTGCGCGGAGGAGAGTTATCGTTGTCGGTCAGTGAGGCCTGGCACAAAGTCGGCGTTCCAATACACCCCAAAGGTGTTCGATAGGATTCAAGTCAAGACTCTGTGCAGTCCAGTGCATTGCAGGGATGTTATTGTCGTGAAAGTGGCGTGCTCGATTGTGTTGAAAGATGCAAGAGCCATCCCCGAATAGCTCTTCAACAGTGAGATGCAAGAAGATGTTTAAAACATTTACGTAGGCCTGTGCTGTGATAGTGCCTCGCAAAACAACAAGGGGTGCAAGCCCCTTCCATGGAAAACTCGACCACACCATAACACCATTTAGGACGTGTCCAGATACTTTTGATCACATAGTTTATACTATACTTTATTAACATTATAAACCATATATTACACATTATATTTCATGAGTGAAGCAATCAGTGTACAAATTAATCAAAACTTTTTGACGAAGGAGGATTGTCGCGCTTTAGCAAGTGTTCTACACAAATACGTCTAGATAAGAAAATAATGTACTCCGATGCAGAAAACGTCTTTAAGCTCGGCTTATGATAACTTTAGATGACTACCGTGCATCTGACGATATCTAGTTATTAAACTGTAAATACTTCAATCTTAGTCCATGACTGTTGAAAGGGAATATAGCCACGTCCGTCTGTGGAATAGCCCACCTTCTGAACCCACTTTGTGACATGGTCTGCTGCAAAATATAAACATATAAATGGGTTACTAATAAGTTATTTGTACTTGCTTTTACTCAGAGTGATTTAAGCTCCAAGGGTAGTTCTTCAGTCAATCCTCCTACAAAATTTCATCAAAAACAGTGGAGTCGTTTTTGAGCAAATAATTGTTTAAACAAAAGTTAAAATTTTCATGTATTTCACGCAAAATAACGCGAAAAAATCTCAAATTTTTCAAAAATTCTACATGACCTTATTTGAAAATATGTCTCTAAGGAACACATTTTATAATGAAAAAATATTTATCTTTAAATTTTAAATTGTAGGAAGACGCCAAAAACATTTTTAATCTTTCCATTTTTTGAAAAATCAGAGATTTTAACGAATATGAGACCTTCGGTATTATTTAAAACCTTCTTCAGACTATCCATTAACAAAATTGAATCAAAGTCGAAGTCGCAAATTTTTTGAAAATGTCTCAAAGATTTCACATAAAATACCCCCAAAATTAAAATATCAATTTCAAATTCAAGGGGCCGCGACTTCAGTCAGATCTACTGGGAAATATCAATTTTGGAGAAATGTGGCTGAATGGTTTATCCGATAGCGTTGTTCACAGACTGACGGACGGACATACGAACGGACCGATGGACAGATGTTTTGCCGTCAATCGATTTTTCGTTATCCCACAAATCAGGGATTCTCACGCGTTGGAGGACTTTTTTCTAAATTTAGCAAGGGATTTATCCACTTTTTCGTTACTAGCCCCCTGCAATAAGAGTTTTTCTGCATAAAATTCACCTTTTTTCGTGCAGCATTACATAACCTTCTCTTATTAAGAAATTGCTTCTAAAGCGCGAGTAAGTAATAATACAATAAAATATTTTCTTAGTAACCATAGTAATAATAATTGGGAAATGTTAGTTCCCAACAATTGAAAAATTGCTTCCTCCGACAATTCCAAATACCAACGATATATCAATTTCGTAGACCTGGAAACAGCAGTAAAAGCTGCGCTGTCATACACAAATTTTCCCTTATGCTGCTCGATTTCCAAGTTCACAAGAAGTGTACCCTGTCCAACAGCGTTCCGAAATAATCATTTCTCTGAAGTGCACGGTGATGCAGAAAAATCTCCTGGTGAAAGGTGGTAGGATTAAATTCAAATATAATTTAAATGATAAACTTGTTAATAATAATGTGTAATTTTATTTCGGTTGTTCGTAAATATGAATGCAATGTTAAAACATGTTTGGTTATATTTTTTCAATTTTATTTGGGGAAAAGTGAGATCATATGTGCAAATTGCTTACGGTTCAGAACAATAGAGTCGCCGTTTGATCGTAGTAGTAGCGGCACATCGACATTTATTATAGTAGGATGCTGTTAGGTCCATTTTGGCACTACAATAGTAATTGTTCGACTCCAAATTTTCTTCTGAGTAAGGAAAGTCTTTTAGTGCTTTACGAATTTATTGTTAAAAATCAGTTTTTGTTAAAAATTTTCTGAATTATGTTACATACAATCTTTAAAAATTCATGTAAAGAGTTGACTTGAAATATACATAATATATTTTTTCTGTAGTAGCATTTTTGAAATTTTCTAAAGTAAAATTTTTGTGATATTTTTTGCGTTTAGAAAATCCAAATGTTTGACCAAAAATTTAAAAAACAAATTAATCCAATATTAAGTATTTTTTTTTGTTTCATTCCATTCCTTTTTATATGGCACAACTTTCTTGGGCATATAAGTATACGAAACAAATATGAAATAAACTAATTTTTATAAAATCGGGGTAAAAAGGGGAGAGAGGATGTGAATATTGGCAAATCCTATTTTTTATTTCTCCCAAACAACACACACAGTTGGTTTAAAACATTTGGAGGAATTTTTGTAGCCTTATTCTGCTACACCTTTCTTGTTATTATTTCCCCGAGAGAATTAAAACTTGCCTTCAATCATCTCGAGATGCATTCACAGAATTAATGCCATCACGGAGCTCTAAAATTGGTCTAAAATTCTCCCATACATCAAAACGAATTAAGAAAGGGCAGTTCCAAGGTCCAATCAGTGCACATCGATCACACAAGAGAAATCTACAGAAATTCAAAGCGTGTCAGTTGAGATTTCTCAGTCTAAATCACGGGAGGGCCTGGATTCCCGAGGCCTCGCCCTATCGCCGTCCGGAGGAAGCGTCGTGGGGAAGAGCTCCTTTCGAATCGCGACCCCCCCCCCCCCCGCCCTCGCCCTCCCCGAAGTCAGGTCGTAATTCGATTACGGAGAAGGCGCCCCTCAGAAAACTCAAATGACTCGGAATATAATGAGATTCTGGGCATTAAGGGCGCCTCCTGGCTCATCCTTAATTCTCTTCTTGTCTCTGCGCTGTGGTCCCGGACGCGGAATTTTGTTATTCGGTTATGGAGAGACAAGGGCGGGATAATTGCTACAAGATTGTCTATTCCTTCTTCTGGCAGATGTTACTCCATTGCGAAGCACTTTTTAAAGCGAAGAAACTACACTTTCGGCAAGAACCTGAGTAATCGTAATTTTCGTTTGCTACAATCACTTGATTCATATAACATGCCTTCTTAATAAACGTTACCCTTACACGAGTATATATTTTCAACAAGGCAGAAAGTCGCTACACATGTTGTACTCGTATTTGACAATTTCTCACGACAATATGCAATTTCGTAAAAAGTATGTCCTCCTTATTTTAATGGATAGGGTATGAACGTATTATAACAGGTATACCAAAGGTAAAAATCAAAACATAATTCGTTTTTGGAAGTGCTCAAAATGTTTTGAATTTTACAAATACTGAACGTAATAAAATAAAAACTAATGGTTCTACAACAGTATGTACTTTGTGGTTTTATCTGTAAAAATACGTAATAATATAACATTCCAAATTGTAACCTTCGAATTCTTTTGTCGTATTGTTAAAAATTTCAACAAAAGAGCAAAAAATCGAGTTTTCAATTTTGGAGCATTTCAACAACGATTTCTAATTTGTCAAGTAATATAATTAAGACATCAATTTTAGCTTCGTATACAAAAGTCAAAAGTCGCAGTCAGAAAATGGGGTGTTTAGAATCTCTATGATACGAATAACTTTGAAGTAAAAGTCTTTAATTCGAAGTATTATATGATGGCGGATCGAACTGAAAAATATATTCTTCCCCCAAAATACTTGCTAGAACCGCACCTTTATCTCAGGCGCCGTCACCGCCGAACTGGTCGACACGATCCAATTGTTTTAGGTGGCTCAGGGCATTGCCTGAGGTCTCTCACCCGGAGGTTCTATAGTTCAAGTCCCGACAGGTCGAATACAGCTTCTGAGGACGAGAATTGTACCGACCAGCTGCACTGATCGGTAGTATTACGTATTTTTCTCGATCAACACCAGGCGAATGCCGGAGCAGTACCTTAACAAATTGCTTCCAATCGCGTGTGATCTTCCTCGTTCTTTACCTATTCTCACCCCTTCTTTCAATTACAATTACCCTTATGCGCCCAATAGCTCCACACGTGACAGATCAGTCGGGATTGAACAGCATGCCCAATTGGGGCGTTTTCTGCTGGCTGGGGGGGGGGGTCTGCGCAAGCCCACGTGTAGGACGGCGTCGAATCTCAACATCCAGCGGGGGAAGACCAACACGTTCCCATCCGTGAAACACATTAACTACTCTTACGGGACAAACGACCATTGCAGTTGACACGTCTGAAGTCGCGAAATCAATCAAATTAATAATCGTGATCAGCGGCCCAACATCGGAACACGCACTTCAGTTCTGGGAAGTTTCCGGAGGATCCTCACTCGTTCTGCTGGGTCTTTTGGAGCTTCTTTAGGGTTCTAAACGGTACACATTTGCTCGCCTTTTCTAGTATATTTATAAAAAGTTACACGATACAGTGCAAAACACTTATCTAAAAACCTTTCCGTTGCAAACTTGAGTCTGATTTGTTAGTCGCGTGAATTGAATTTCCAGACCCCTTCCGAACACAGCCTGATAGATAACTTTAATTCACAAACATACCTCTCACACACGATCAGCAACAGACGACAATAATACACGATCAGCAGCAGACGACACTCTATACTCTGACTTCTTTGATGTAAGGTATAGTTTATTGAGTTGTTATTCCAAGTTCTCCGGTTGAAATCCGATCGTGAATTTTTAAGAGCAAAAGTCTTTGGTACACTTTTCTTCGGATGGGAAGTGAAGCCAGGTGTCCCATGTTGCAAATTTACTGCATGTAGAAGATTATAAAGCTTAAAAGAACCATTTGATCTAAATTCTAATAGCTTGTTTTCTCTCCCAAGAAATAACTCTTTACGATGTCAGATGAATTGAGCGTAGCAAAATTTGAGTGGTCAGGCGGCAAGGGTAGGTCTAATGGCTTAAGCCTTGCCACGTAAAAAAGTAAGGTATAATAGAATTTAATGTACTTTAATTGAATATTAATGATCTATAGCAGCAGAAAATACTGCCGAAGATATCCACTCAAATTGGTTCTTCAGAATATAGCACGTAGGCTACCCAAGAACAAGAAATAAATTAATCTTAAATAATCATGCAATAAATAAAATTCTGTTTTAGGAAAAACTGTTGTCAATAACACTGCCATAACACGAATAGTATATATGCAGAAAAAAAATATTTACGTACTAAGAATATAAAAAAAATAAATTTCAAAACGCAATACCTAAATAGCAAATATGTAATGATAAAAGAGTTCTTCCTTCGAGACTTGCTGTCACATAAGAACGAAAGCTGTGTGGTACTGATGCAGTGATATACTGAGTATGATAATTTATTAAGTACGAAGTATGTAGTATGGAATAACACATCCTAATATTTGTATTTTTACTTCGAAAACGAAACCGTTGCATTTCTTTTCGAATTTTCTCCGAGTTTTTCTATAATTGTTGGAATTTTGAATGAAACCTCTCTCGTGGCCAAATGTGCATAGTTTCCTTTTAATTTCTGCGCGCTTTGTAAATGAGAAATATATACGTATAAGAAGATTCTTAATATACGTATTTCATTCTCAGCACCCCCACCCCTGAATCATGAATTTGTAATTAAATGTAGTTGCTAACAATAAAAAAATGTCATTACTAACACTTGCGTAATCCTGTATGTAAGCTTTTTAGATGTTTTTACGAAAAACTAAGAGGAAATTGAATAGAGAAAACCGTTTCTTTAGGTCCTAAGTATGTTCGTTCCTTTCGATCATGTCACGTACAGCATTCTCACGAAATAATTCGAATGAGATTTGAAGAATGGATTCGTTGAAGGCGAGCACATAATAAGGTACATACATAAAGCGCTAGACATTAATAGGTATTACATAATCCCTGTGAAATAGCACGTAGGTTCAGAGCAAGTCGGACTTCCACATTCAATTGTACTTCACAAAAACGGCAATATGCTGGAAACAAAAAAAAAAAAGATATCATTGGATGGCACAATACGGGGGCAAGATTGCATGTTGTCGTCTGTTCAGGACCGTGCAAACAAATAATTCGAGGAGATTGAGACTCTCGTATACGACCACAGAGAAACAAGATCACAAGACCGTTTCTCTATGCTACCACTACACCGGAGGGCACTCAGAGGTACACCGAAAGGTGACCAAAGGAGAATGATACCTGACACGCGGGATCGAAATGACAGTGGAGGAGGCCGATCGTGATAACAAGTGATACTGGATACCCCTGGCGTACGCGTCAACGCGATCCGTACCCGAAGCGCTGTCGGAATCCAAGAGGCCGCGATGGAGGTCGAGAGAGGGCATGTCGGAGGAGTTCTAGAGTAGCGGGCGGTCGCGTGACTGGCTCTCGAGTAGGCGACCCGCGTGGCGGGCCATCGAGGAGGTCCTCGCGGCCGACCCCAGCGCTGCCGGACGCTCAACCCCTCTCGCTAATTGTGTCGTCCCCGAGGGCACGGCGGGCAGCGCCAGCGGGGAACTTTGTGACTAATTATTGATGGGGATTAGCCGCAAGAGAACGGAGTTGCGATCGATAGTGACTGACCGTCATTCCACGGGTACTCTCCCTAAGTTTTCGTAGGCTTCTTGAAGCCTCTAGAGGATTTCGGGTGGAAATCGTGTTTAACATTTTGGGTAAAGTCGAGATGAATCGATCTTGTGAAAGAGAAGAGCTGGCAATCTCTTAGTATAAGCGGATTGAGGAACAGACACGAAATGGCAATGATCAGTGACACAATGAGTAATATTTCTATTTTTCTATCGTATTTTCTATTTTGTTGGTGTAGTTGCCAGCTGTCTTGATGTCTTTTGAAGATTTTTATTGGTAACGAGTAAAATATATTTGTACTCTTTTATTTACAGTTATTTATAACATATTCCAGTGATATTTTAAATACATTTCGTCAGTATTGAAAGTTCATAACTATACTTGTGATATGAGTCATCGGGTTCTGGAGCACGGACACGCCTCTTGAGTGTGCCATTGGCAATGATTATTGACTCGTGCGGTAAGTCGAGTAAAGCGGGTTTCATGAAAACCTTAATGAATTGTCAACATATGGTTATAACAGTTTCACATTTATAGAGCCTCAAGTTGATCGGAAAATATCAGTTTTTGGGAAAACCTTCCGAATCGTTTAGGCACTAGCATTGACTACGGACGGTCTGATAGACTTGTTTCCATAATCAATTTTTTGGTATCAAGAGCTCATAAAAGACGTATACGGTCTATTCGACATATTACAAGTAATTTACTACATGCCGAAGCAATACTGATCAACGTGTTTGATATCAGGAACCTACAAACGACTTTCTGCCCCAAAATAGCCACTTCTCGCTGCAGCTTGTATCTTTCCCTATCTACGTAAGTAGAATGCGATGAAGCAAAAATCCTCGCACTTACTTCATAGGTACTGAGATCAAAAAACATTTATTTCGATTTGAAAATAAGTCATTGCTTTTGATCATGACTTCGTGAAAATATACAGACACACAAAATACCAGGCGATGGAGTTAAAACAGGACTTTTCTTGGGAAACATACGTTTCAAACACACAAAATATCAAATAATCGATTTGACAGGACGTCGGTTCACTTGGCCACTTATGTACTATCTCTTCAGTAAGTTAAAAACTTATGATTAATGGAAATCTAATTCGAGAACTGCGTTCAACTTGTCGCGTACAACGTGTAAACTATTTGGACAGTTTGAGAACCGGTGAAATAACTTACAAATGCCAACTGCTGTGTTCTGTTATATTTTGAGTAGGGAGTTAAAAACAAAAGGCTCCCTTAATGACATACACAATTTAAAAGCAAAGTTTTGCTTATTAAAGGATATTTTATCGTCCATCCAAATGCCTCTGGTGCAAAAGTGGAAAAGTGATGAAAAACAGTGAATGACAATGAAGTAGATCTAATGAAGTAGAAAACAATGAAGTAGGTCTATTGAAAGATTGGGAAATGATGACAATAATTGAAGTATTTATTTTATCAGTAGTAGTTTGTCTTCAAGAAGAAAAAGAATATAAAAACATTTGATATGAAGAGTCCTCTTTTTTATAAAAAAATGTCATATTTTCCATAAGGGAAGTTTGGTAACCGTAAGCACAAATTCCATACGTGCCTAACGGGATTTGAATCCCAGTCTCGGTGGCAAAATGCGAGTCGATACACCACGTGTCAACTTGAGTGTAGAGGTTTCGACACAATGAGTGTAGAGGTTAGTGAGTGTAGAGGTTTCGTCGCTGCCCTGAGGAAGCCTGCGATATGTCAGGCGAAACGTCGGCACCCCAGCCAACGACGCGGCGTCTCCCGGATAGCCGAGAATTCATGGATTCAAGCCGCGGAAGCCTACGTATACATATACATCGGTTTCAACACAGCTGCAGCTAGACAAGCGACATGAAGGACCGAGCCTGATGTAACTAGTCAGTGAGCGTCGCCCCCTTCAAAGAACGAGAGGGAAGGCAGAAGCTTCGCTGTTAAAAGCTTATTGTCCATCAAGGAGGCGCATTAACGGCCTTGACTGTCTCGGGCAGGGTTAACGACTTCCATAACGCAGGCTTTATGGGCATCTTGAGAGGGCTGTCCTTCGCAGATAAGAAAGAAGCGGCCGAACACAATGTAGCCTTCGTACAAGAAACGATTCGCGTCGGAAAAAGCGATAGAAAATGGCCTTGTGGACGGATAAGCGGTGTTTAAAAAGAAGTAGGTCATGCAGCGCTACAAGATGTGAATGTAACACTACTTTGATATGTAAGATATTTAATACAGGGAATTCATTTGCCAGGTCTTCATGGCATTCATTAATAATTAAGTCTTCAGCAAATATTTCATTTGTTTTAATTCCTAGTATCTTTTCATCATAATACTTTCAGTTTTTAATACATGGATTGTGTTCGGTTACTTGTTTCATTTAACTTTTGCACAGGGTGAATTTATTTAGAAAAATACTTATTGGGCATCATATCCATTTTCATCCCTGCAAGTTGAGGTCTCAATGGCAGAATAATTTTGTAATGAAGTGCATCAGTGAATAGTGTGATGAAGGTAGAAAGTAGAACTCCTTTAAGTTAACTCCTTAAGACTCACAATGTGAAACAAAATGAACATTTACTAATTACATCTCAAGACCCAATGTGGATATTGTAAACCTTAATTGGATAACTCCGGAATTAGTCATATTCGCTCTTATTCGTAACGTCAAAAGAGTCTTGTGTAAGCACGCTAAACGTCTCATCTGAGAAAAGCTTGTGATGAAACATTGTCCGTACTCTATTATACAAACAACTCCAGTGTGTAGGCATATCAAGTGTCACGTTCCAAGTAGGCTACTAAATATCATACATGCACCCACCTACTCTGCACTTGGTAACGTTTGTGAAGAACACAACTCTAAAACTAAAGCAGATGGCTCTTAAATTATTTTATGGTTGTTTTTCAAATTTATTATTATCTTCCTGTTCAGCATATATATTTTTATTGTGTGTTTCAAAGACGAGAATTGATTCATAACGACTTTTGGTTTATTTCCTAAATGTAAGTGCCCTGAATGAGTGCGTTATATATTTTTTTTTATTTTTAGGGAGCAAAATGAATTGTAACTACAGAGAACATTCGAAAATGTGATTATACTATTGAGGTTATACTATTTGAAGTGAATTTACTGCTATATTTTGGTGGTCTAAATTACTTGAAAAGCGTTAATTTATACGTAGGTTCGATTCCGCGGTACGTCAAAGGTTGAAATATGTGGTTAAAGAATATGGAAGGTGGATGCAGAGAGTGATGAATATAGTTCTTCGGGCAGTTCGGTAATGTGTTGAATGAGGATTAATCGGATGCAGCGAGCCGTTGCTACAATAAATTTTAAGCCTATGTTTCGCATACATCATTCTCATCACATTTATATTTATAGTATCGCTTTGTCTTAGTGAAAACATTTATCCATCCGTCTTATCTTGAATAATTTTAATTATCCACTTTTTAGCCCATTCAATGAATATGTCGAGGTCGTATATTGTTATTTCTAGCTGTGATTATATCCTCTTGTTTTGTAAAAACGCAGTGACGTCAGCGTAGAGTACTATTTGTTATGAATATTCAGAAAAATATAAAATGAATAATGCCGGGAAAAATCGAGAACCTTGAGGCACTTCTGTTGGAATCTTGTGTAAGGGTGATCTGGCATTGATAGTTTTGACTTGAAACTCTCTTTTATTTAAATGTTTGTAAACCACTTGGTATACGAAGACTGGAGTGCCTATTTAATTTAGATTGTAGAGAATGCGTTGAAGTCATATTTTGTCAAAGGCTTTAGTTATTAAGATGGATATACGTGGCTGCATAATCAACGCTTAATTTCCAATGCATGCTCTTTTGTTAAAACAGTTCAACAACAAAGAATTTGGTGAACAATTGTGTTAACGGCCATGACGGCAGTGGTGGGAGTGGAGATGGAAGGGGTGGCAGTGGTGATAGTGATAGATGTGGTGGTCATAGAGCTGGTGATGATTGAGTAGGTGGTGACAATGGCAGTGGTGTTGGTGGTGTCAATAATATTTTGACATCAGCGGCGACGAAGGCGTTCGAGGAACGTGTGGTGGGGGAGAGAGGGGTGATTGCAGCTGTGGCCGGGGTGAAGATGGCACAACGTGGTGGCGTTGAGGTGAAGGCAGTGTCAGAGCTAGTGATGTCATAAAAACATAGAAAAAACACTACCCCCATTAAAAATAATTAATTTCCTCGAAAACAAAATCTTGAATAGTCCACTATAAAAAATTATGCCAATCCTCCTCTTGCACATTTATGATTAAAAGCAGGAATTAAAAGCTGGTGGTGTGAGCGGAAGTGGCTTCGCACTGGGGTGGGGGTGGGGGGCGACGGCAGCGGCGTGTTCGGTCGTCGAGGCGCTGCCCCGGCGCTTGTTCGCGGTCGCCGCTGTCACCCACACGCCCCACACGCCCCACACGCCCCACACGCCCACGGGCCACGGCGTGCTCGTTCGCGTTGCCCCGACTAGTTTATTTATCGATTGATTATTTAGTGTTTGCGGGCGCGTCAATATAACGTTCATTTGTCCCGTACGTGTAGAACAGGTTATATCTTAGGAAGTGGCAATGTTTATCTGCCGCGGGATGATGAGATGCGGCGCCGACCTACAAGGTGAGTTGGAGGGATTTCCCTTTCAGTTTTCTCTTACAATAGGGCCTCAGCCGGAAGAGGCGTTTAGCTCCCAGCTCGTGGGTCTCTTGCATGAGTGGTAGTGTAGTGTATGTAAGCGAAAGTGTGAGGATGCAATGGGAGAGGATGGTGCAAGGATAAGGAAATGCCAGCATTCGCCTCGTATTGGTCGGAGAAACTGCGGAAAACTTATCAGAGCACCTGGCGGCTAGGGTTCTCCCGGATTAACACGACCTAGCTATGCATCTTGTTGGTTCGGTGCAATAACTAGTAGCTGTTGGGGCTGTTCTACCCAGGTTTATGGGTTCAAAACCGACTCAAGCCGTCGATTTCTAAGGGTGAAAAATGTATTCGTATTCCATCCTCCGGAGTGGAAGAAAATTCGATTGCGTCATGTAGATTTACTGCGTATAAAAGATCTCAAACCTGAAAGAAGCCTCTGAGCTAAATTCAAACAACGTGTTTCGTCGCTCCAGTCTTACAGATATCCTTCCGATATGATCACAACGCAATTCATACACTGGTCGCTCGCTCTCGGACTGCAAGGGAAATGGTTCCACTTATTTTATCATTAAAAAAAAGCACTTTAATGTTGCACCCGAAATCACACAAATATTCTCGTAATTGCTTAGCTCATTTTTGTAGCGTTTGCGACAAGCACATTAATCTACATGCATTGCAGGTGGTCTTTATAATGCAGATGACTGTGGTGCTCCAACTAATTCCAAATGAATGGAATTGACAGAACCAAACAGATTTTTTTTCCCCAAAGCGGTTGCTTTTGAATGCCGTCGGAAAAGGTATTTTATGTTTACCATGACCTTTTCCAGGGATGTGAATGAACGACTTAGGCACATTGAACGAAAACATTTGACGACGGCCGACCGAACGTTCGGCTAAAATCGGCTCCACAATGACCAACACCGAAATCCTACCATAGAAGCTTTAGCTGCGAACACGCAGCAAAAAATTCTGTCACACCTATCTCATACATTTCTATTTGATGGAATTTTCTTCGCATTGCCGCTGATGCCCTGCATCTCTGCCACTTCATCCATCACAATCGAAATAAATATTCTTTTTCATATTTCTTACTTTCCGAATAGTCCGTTAAATTATTCGCTAAGCAATATCCAAAGCTAGAGGCAGCTTCACTACATTTCATATCCTCGCCTAGGCAAAGAGAGAGAGCCTTCCGTGCCATAAGCCGCTTGCTCCACTCGTCGTGAGGATAAAAAGTGCGAGGAGCGCGGGAGGGTAATTTCTTATCCGCGCACAGTGCCTCTTCCTTGATACATTCGCTGCCGCCGCATAAATAAAAAATTTCCGCCGGTTAAGCTTCTGAAAAACGGGCGCGTCTTCTGTAAATGGGCGAGCGGGGCGCCGCGCCGGCAAAACGGGAAAGGCGGAGGGAGGAGGAGGAGGTTCGGGGAATGCAACTGAGGCGAGGGGTTAATCCACCTAATATGCGCATTGCCATCTGCGCTGCTCCCGGGTTTCGAACGCCGGCCCCCGGGCAACGGGGCGCCCTTATGACAAATGGCGCCGCCGCCGTCGGTGAAATACCGTGCAGTTGGAAACGGTCGACTCGAACTTCATGCTTCTTGCAGCGTTGCTCACTTCCACGCTGAGATGAGTTTATATGGCCTCGATTTCGTGATTGTAAGTGGAATTTTCAAGCTGAATGTATGGTTTTCCGTGGGAATACTAACTTTTAAATCATCCTGTATTCCGACCGAATAAAAAGGTGTAACGTCAAATTTCTTTTTTATTATGTCTTCGGCGATTCAGCATAGCTAATAATTCACTTTAACATTATTTTTATTTTTATGATTACAGATGGATTGTTTTTTAACTTTCGGCGAAATAATTAAAAGGAAAATGTGGCCGAAGACGGACTATACAGAAGAAGTGTTCGATCTCCTTCCAAGGAGATAACCAAACTAATCGAATGACAATTTTTGCCAAAACAGACACTAAAGCATCTTTATACTACTTTGGAATAATTTTCACCAGAGTTTCTTTTTTTTTATTTATTCAACAACTGATGTGTATATTTTATTTGTTAATTTGGTTAAAAACTTCTTACTGGGATTTTCAGAATCAGTTTGCGAACATGATAGTATAATTGGAATCACATATAAATATTGCACGATGCAAAACATTAATGAATATTATATAACATGGAGATACGTATACACGTTTGTTAATGGTAATTTGTAAATATTTGATATCCGAAACGAGCGACAAGTGGTGCACAACGTGTAAATATTTAAAAAGTCACAGAAGTATTTCAAAAATAATCTCTGTCGTTCAACATGCATATCCATCAACAAACTCTCTCGCTCGCTCTTTACAGAATAAAAATCAATAAATATGTGCACAAATACATTATATTGCATCAGCAACAAATCATAGCAATTGTGATTGGAGTAATGCAAAAGAAAACGTAGTGGGAATACGTCGGCACGTAGTGTCTGTTGATTCAAGATCGTGCATTACAGGTGATCCAGGTTCCTGTTTATGTCGAGTGCAAATCCTCCAAATAAATTCCAGTCAAAGCTGCCACGTACCTTTTCAGAAGTCCTCTTACGACTTTTCTTTCCCGATGCCGCGTGCTGCTCTCTTGGATGTAGTGTGTACGAAAACTGAATGACCTCAACAACTCCTCTCTAAGGATAAAAACCTTATGTGAATTCCACGTGAAGAGCGCCAAGGTCTTACCTGAGATCCCCAAGCCCAACAACTGGTGACTTAACGTGTTCCTCTCCGTGCGTAGACGCCAAAATATTGTCAAATAGACAGTTAGTTTGAAATCAAACAGCAAACAAATGATGTCATAAAGAAATTGAAGAGAATAATTGAAATGTATTTTATGTGTCATTTCAAATTTTCTCTTCATAAAAGATTTGAAAACGTAAATAAAAATAATTCATAATTAAAATAAATACAATTACTCGTAAATAGGTTACGTTTTGTCACAAGGAGTATAAATATCAACGTATTCTTTTCATGATTGTTTACAGTAATTCGAATTAAAATTATGATTCTTATCTACTAGAATTTAAAAAAATGAGTGAAAGTGTATAGTGTGGAATTCAAATTGAGATTTAAAGTAAATATGTTAACGTATAAAATACCGTTTAATTTCAGGTCGGAGAAGACACTCACTCTAAATTAAAATATTGAAAGTTTCATAAATAAAACTTTTGTTATAACATATCTATAATGTATTGAAAACAATTATATAATTCTAAAAATCATTTACACATAATTATTAGACTTTTTTGATTTGAGATGCATATCTTAATACTACGAAGTAGATTAGAAAGACTATGACTTCTTGTATTTGTAAATTTTCTGTGTGCTTGCCAAGTCAGATATTCTTCAGGACACTGAAATATCTTGGGACTTTGTATTTCCTTTGTTGATAAATCCGCAGCAAGCTCACTCTTCCGAGAAACAGGGCAGCAGAGTTATGAAATAAAGCCCGAGGAGTTTGAGGGAGAGCAAAGACATTTTCGGGGTTGGCTGAGAAGGAATACTTACTCACACTTACTCTCACTCACTCTCAATCTCTCCCTCCCTCCATTCCTCCCGTCTCTCTCTCTCTCTCTCTCTCTCTCTCTCTCTCTCTCTCTCTATCTATCTATCTATCTCTCACACACATGGACTTACACATTTTCTTAGGACAGCTCGGAATGCTGTCGGTGATAGTCGGTACACTACTTACTCTAATAAGAAGAAGTTAACAGCGAATACGATTCGTCAATAATTGCGCGGAACCTGAAAATACCAACAAACATTGACCACCAAATGCATCTGCGTTACTTTAAGCACTGCATATTTGGACTGCTGTCTCCTGGCTGACGAGGTCCAACTGCAACACTTCTCACTTTCCCAAAAAGGGCCGGGCGGCGCTCTGCCATGGAACACTGTCGCCGTATAACGATCCTATATTTCATTCAATGATGATTATTAACCCTCTGCTTCACTCCGTACGTAGTACTGTAGCAGCAATTAACTAAAGAGGAAAATATTTATGTAGGAAATAAAGTTTTATGTTCGCTTCCGTTTTGCAAAGATGTATTGCCGATCTGCTAATCATTCTAAAACATGGAGTTATGTTGTATGACTGTTTTGTCAAATACAAAAGACTAATATAGTTTCGTATCATGAATCAACTGGCATGATCTCCCAAAGAGTCGCCCAGTGATATCTGCGTGTTTTTAAGAGAAATACAGTAACTATACTGCGACCGCCCACCCTATCCTTCGCGGCCCCGCATTCGCCCCTCGAGCCCCGCGCTAAGTCACAGGTTACCTCCCAATGAACACTTCCCCGCAGGTCGTGCGCCCTCCTGCCCTCGAGTTTGATTCTCGCACAGGTCGGAAAAGTCGGTAGCTCTGCGCTGGCAGGGTGGCCCGGAATTGAATGGGAAGGTTACCGAGGGGGCAATCCGCGCTCTGGATCCGGATACCAGACTGTCGACGTACTTGTGTGCCGGCGGGAGGGGGGAACGGATAAAGGTAAAAATCGTAAGTGCCTACCCCGAGGTGAATTCCCTCTAGTGGAACAAGTAATTTTGTGAAGTGGTAGACTACTCAGGGTTTCTGTCATCGAGTTATATGCGCAATCACTTTGCCCATCTACTGCATCTGATACAAGTGACGGTACATTCGAAGTCACTTGCAGGGTGGTAAGCTCCAATTATCTGTACCACCCTAGTTGGGAACCGATAATTGTTTTTTCACTCTGTGAATGCAAAAAAAAGATGATTTCTGATTTCTAGCCAACTGTGAAATTCACAATTGGGATCCCTATTGATTCACAGAGTCTGGAAACGATTGCTCGATTTTAGAAGTGAAGGTTTTCAATTTCCTGAATAGTGCATGTATTATAATTTGAAATATCAGTACATAGTAAAACACTAACAAAAACATTCATTTGCAAACGTGAACTCATCTGGATAACCTGCACAAACCCCTGTGCGTTAGTGACTATTAAGATTATTTAATGATTAGTGAGGATATCAAACTGGGCGTAAATAAATACAAGAACATTTCTCGTTCTGTGTTTTGTACCATATATAGTGCATCTTGAGTTTATTCAGCTAAATCCTGCCCATCTCTCTTACACCCTCAATTGATAAATATCTTTGAATATTTACACTTAATTATTAACATAACATAACTCTTACTAAAGTTACTTACTATAATACTTTCACTTTAATACGTTACACTTTTACTTTAATACTCGGCTTAAAAGTATTAATCGTACTTTACCTACCAGCACTTTTATTTCATAAATTTATTTTGACTCTCAGTGCCAACATTAACCAAGATTTATTACTAAGAATCATGAATAATTTTAGTCCTCCCACTGTGTAAAATTCTACACATTTTTAACACGAGTGTAGATCACATATATTTGAGCTAACTGACAGCAATCAAATCTTGTAAACAGTTTTGTAACTCAATGAAACGATGTAGTTGCACACAATCTCAAAATCTCCACAGTGATACTCGGAGAAATATCCAACACAAGACATCGCTTTGTGTTCCAATGTTCGTGACAAGAATGTAATAGAATCTGCCGCCTAAACGTAATAGGCACATTGCTTATTTGTAACCAGTTCAGTCCCTACTTACTCCTTTCGCAAAGAATGATACAGAGAGTGAACTGCGTCGACCTTACTTACGTGGGCGACTGGTCACGTTAGATTCATCGTGTCTCGCCAACCCCCCCCCCCTTTTCTAGGTTCCAGCACGTCTCGAAATTCAGGTAGTCCAACTCACAACTGTACACCGGAGAGGATAAAATTGAAGTTGTAAAGCGTTCGGTAGGAGAACACCTAACGGGATCCAACGCAATGAACTAAAGAATCTTTAGCCTGTACTAAAAGAAGTACAAGGGAGTAAAAGAAGCTCGTTCTGAGCTCCTTGAAGTTGCCACGCTTCCTGGCACCACCAAATGTCTTACGAAATGCAATACGTCTAGCGCAAGAGTACCTCCGCCAGCTCGAGCTGTTGGGGAATGAGCTCCTGCTTTCTCCTTTTCTTTCTCGCTACCCCTTATCGCAGTAGGGAGGAAGTTCAGCAATGCTGCGCGAGAAAAGCTAGGTTTGTTTGTCCGTCTGTAAACAAAGCTAGGACAAAAACCGTGTTGCCGATTTTCTCCAAAATTGATGTTCAGTCGATTTGCTCCTATAGATATGGCTGATGTCGCATCCACTTGAATTTACAAGCTATATTTTCATTTTTGGAGGTACTTATATTTTACTTATATTTTATTTGCTGATAAACGTGAAATAATTTTTTGCAAATAATGAACCTTACTTACCACATTCTTAAAATATTATTACCAGCATTTTCTAGTGAACAAATATTTTCACTCTTCATAAACACCTCATTTCTCGTTTTTATGCAAAACATCTGTTGCCTTCCGAGGGAGGCGCAGTACACGTCGCGTCGGCTCTCCAGAGCGGAGGTGGCTTACGCAGGGCCGGGCGGCAGCGCATTCACACGCCTTGGCGCCGGGCGCGCGGCCGCCGCAGATGGGGTGGCGAGCGGCGACGGCCGGGGGCAGCGGGGCGGGGGCGGGGCGGGGGCGGGGCGCCCGAGGCAGGCCTCTGGGGCTGGCGGCCGCTTATCGCGCCAGCGCCGCCGGGCGATGAGCGGGGCGGGGGCGGGGGCGGGGCGACCCATCGCGGGGGGCGGAGGCCAGCAGGACAGCAGTGGGAGCGAGATGGACGTGCGGTGGAGATGGGGCGGGACAGATCGAGCGAGTGAGGTAGCGGAGTGGTGGCGGCGGAGACTGGTGGACTCGGGGAAAGATTGACTGGTTGGGTAGGGAAGGGTCGGTGTATGGGAAGTGGGGTGGGGGAGTGTCTAGTCAAAAAGGTTTATTGTCCTAGAGAAGCAGGTTTCTGAAGGGCGTGGAAGAGTGGAGTCATGGAGACACTGGGTCATGGATGGAATAGGTCGTGAGGGGTGGGGTCGTATAGGGCTGAGGTCGTATAGGGGTGGGGTCGTATAGGGTGAGGTAGAGTAGGGTGGTGTTGTGTAGGGTGGTCTCGTGTAGGGTGGGGTCGCGTAGAGGTGGGGCCATGTAGGGGAGGGGTGTGTGAGGATGGAGTATGCAGGGGAGGGGTCATGTACGGGTGAGGTCGTGTAGGAGAGGGGTCGTGAAGGTGAGAGGTCGTTGGGGAATGGGTTCGTGGTGTGTTAGGGTGTCCTGGAGGGGCGGACTCACGAACGGGAGGTGTCCTGGACGGACAGAGTGTAGAGGGTGGGTATTGGTGGGGCAGAGAGGTGAGGGGTCGTGGAGGGGCGAGCGGTGGTGAGACCGAGGTAGAGATTTGTGCACAGGGAGAGGGCGAGTACGAGAGGCGGAGGCTGCGAGGGTTGATGGCGAGGCTCGTCCTTCCGTGTGTGTGTGGGGGGGGGGGGGGGGGGGGGGGCTGTTGGCAGAGGCGGCGCCGTGCGTCTCGTAAAGGCGTTGCGTCGACGCGCGCGCCAGGAGATAGCGCTGACAGCGGAGGCACCGGCCGCGATGGCGGTGGCGCCGGGCGGTAAAAACTCGTGATGTGATAGGACCTCGGAAGGGAGAACCAAGACGCTCGCCCACCGCCCTTCAGAAGTAGTAAAGCGGCATTGAATCGGCGTTTGTAGTTTTTCTCTTCTATATTAGTTTATAAAATTCGGTTATGCATCGTACATTCTATTTTGTGTGTTATAATTATTATTAGGTCCTATGAATAGTTGAAACGAACTGGTAAACTAGTAAAGAGTTGAGTGAGCACAAAAATACAAATGAAGATGTTTTAGGTTTCGTACGCTATGTTCTACGTCTTTCATACGTAGTGTAATGAAAAATAAGATTATAATGTTAATGTATATTCTTTGTCATGAGGCTGCCAACTTCCCAGCAACTTTAAAAACGTCCTTCTTTCTAGATATGATTTAAATTTTTATCAAATTTCTGCCCACAACTCTCATCTGAACAACCAACCATATCTATTCATTCATCGTAACATTCTCATGCACAGTCAATTTGTTTCAGAAATCCTTTGTAATAATTTTTTTCTTTTCAAAATCTCTTTAACACAGATATGCTTATATTATTCATCATAATACATATTTAATTCGTTCATCATAAATAAGTACGTTTACTTCATTTCTTACCATGAATATCTTTCTTCATCTATAATTTCATCTTCACTGTGCCTACTTGCCGAAATTATTCCTTTCTAAAATTATTTCTAAAACGTATTGAAGGGTTCACTCTGTAATACCACTTTTACCCAATGTCAACCACTCATTTCGTATTCCAATCTATCTTCTTTCGTATCTATATCCCTTCACCACGTGCTCCTAATCCTCTTCCTCCCTTTCGCATTTCATTTGCCTCCATACACTTTTCTAGACTATTTTTTCCCCTTACTGATTCAAAACTACTCCAGAAATATAAACATTTAAAGTGCAAACTTCAGAGAAACGATGGGTGCATCGCCTAGTTCAGCCATTATATATACAATATAGTATACTAGTATTATTCCCATACTTCCAGCACTGCAACATTTCCTTTTGTAATGTGTATCGTTACCTTATGATACTTTCTTTGCTCTCTTTCATTCCAGTCAATATTTCGAGTTCTTGGTGTATTTTATTGTATGTTTCTGCTGACACAGTGTTGACAGATTTAGCATTTTTCCAGAAGTGTATGTGCGACATGCAAAAAGACAATTTGTGGCCATAATATTTTTCCCTATTCTCAACGATACTTTTTTAATGTGTGAAACTAAACACTTGTCATGTCAAAATTTTTCAAACTAAACACTTTCAGAAAATACACAATTTCCTGGAATTGATCAGTTGTAAATACATATTTAATAGAATGCATTTAAAAACTGTGATCGCCGTATATAGTACAAGTTTGCGAATAAAAATAACAAAAGACACGTATTCCTTAAATTGCCTTATATCCATATTCACAATAAATGCAAAATTATTTTAGTATGATCTTGTGTTTCCTTTTTTAGGGATTTTGATAAATTCGATATTTTATGCTTTTCGTCCGAAACCACTTAAGGTAAAGATAATTGCATCATATATTACAATATCAGATACATAAACGCAGACATCAATTTAAAATTTTTTTATCGGCAAGGATAGCATTTTAAGAGGAGCATTCCAATATCATTACGGTACCTGGAGAAAATCGATGGGGTGCGGGAGTGGGCAATGGTGAACCCCTGAGTAATGTGCAATATAATTGACAGAACATTTTATATATGTAATAAACAACGATACACATTTTAAAAAAATTCAGCATATTGTCTTAAGAGGATTCAGTTTTTTTTAGATAATATACTGTAATACCTTACAAAGCAATTTTGAAGATATTCTGTACTTGCGATTCCACAGTGTCATAGACGTCGACTTTTTGTTTTTGATGAACACATTTAATTAAGAATAAAATTATCTTCAAAATTTTAGTAAGATGAAGCCGCCGATAAAATAACGAATTTTTACGATTTTCTAAGAATCAGAGTTTTTAAAAAACATGAGACATGCACCATTCTCTCAAACGTCATTCACACTATCAAACAACAGTTAATACAAAAATATGCAATCCATTTTTTTGAAACTTTTGAAAATGTTCCTGGGGATTCATGTAAAATACTTCCTAAAATTAAATATTCGTGTTTTTTGAATTCAAGGTGACGCAACATTAGCCAGATCAAAGGCAAAATATCAAATTTGAAGAAAATCGTTTGAACGGTTTAACCGCTAGCGCAGTTCACAGATGGACCGCCATTCGATTTTTCGGTATCAATAACACATGGATTCTGGCTACACCACATGCTACATTTTTTCTACTTTTAGTCATTGGATTTATCCACTTTTTCGTTAGCACGGCCCGACAATGAGAGTTTTCAGTCGAAAAGTCGCCACTTTTCTCAACCGCATTACACAAGTTTCTCTTCTTAAGAAGTATCTTTTTAAGGGAGAGAAAATAAAAATGAAGAAACTTTTAGTATTCACTTGATACCAGTGGCGACGTATGAGAATTCATGAAGAATCCTTTTATTAAATGGTTAAAGAAATAGCCGTAGGATAAAAGAATTTACATCACTACTTTTATTTCTATTATTTATTTACATACGATTCCGTGACATGTCATCCCAAGAACAGAACTGTTTCGAAATCCGTGCATTCCAGTGTTTAACACGTAACTATGTAAATTGAGTGCATATATTAAAAGCGTTGTGTGCTTTTGGCTGTACGATTGTATCAGCACGTTATGCGCACTGCAACATAAACAGTATAAAAGGAAATATACGAATATGAAAGCTCAGGATGTTACAATTAGACTATTAGCGATAACAGGTAACACCCTGAAGTTTTTCTGTATTTTAATACACTAAGGATTTTTGATTGGGTATTGTGTATGCAACCTTCGCTTCGTGTCAACAATAGCTGTCCAATTAGCCGACGTGCACCGACCGTGAAAGGAATTGCACGACGCCTAGGGAACAGGATCTATCTTCAGGTCGGAGGGACTCTCTTGTTGCCTCCGCTTGCAGCGCTCGGGGCCACGCCCTCCCCCGCCGCCCACTTCGCCTCCTCCGCCCCGCACTTGCAAGCCCCCATGCCAACCGATGCACAGCCCAGACCCCTCTTACCAGTCATTTCTCCATCGACGCCCGACACTCCGCCTTCGTCTCCACTCTCACTCCCACTCTGCACCACCCTCCCTTCCGCCCTCGACCCATCGCAACCCTCAGCCCCTCTGTTGCTCCGCCTACAGCCTCGCATTCGGCCCCTCCCACAACTCCGCCCTCAACCCCACCCTCAGGCACGCCCTCAATCCTTCCACCGCCCCATTCTGTCTTCATCCCAACTTCACTCGCAGTCGTCCTCCCTGTGCCCTCCGTTCTCGATTGCACCTTCACCTCCCAACGCCTCCGCTCTCCCTCCCACTCGCCCTCGTCTTGGACCTCAACTTCCCCTGGTTTCCGCCTCGACATCGCCCCCACCTCCTTCTGTCGTCTTCCTCGCCCGCACGCCTTCTTGCGTCACCTACCCCTGCCATCGGCAGCCACGCACAGTGCTCGTCCGCACCCCCACCTCACACTCACACCCTCCTCCTGTCTCCAGGGCTCCGCCCCGGGCCAGGCGCGCCCCGTCGGCGGGGCCAACGATCCGGCGATAAGAGCCGCTCTCCCGGCCCGGGGCCACCGCGCCGCGTGGGCCGGCGGGGCGTGGGCGCTCGCGGAAGGAAGGGCGGGGAGGGGCGGCGGGGACAGCGCCTTTCCGACGGCGGAAGCGGAAGTGACGACGCCGGCCCGGAAGCTGCGGAGCGCGCCACGAGAGGAAGGGAGGGCGCGCCGGGAGACGCACACTGGCCCGAACAGGCCGAAAGGCGCGCCCCGGAAAGAAAAGAAGGAAAAGGGAAACCTGAATCTGAATACCCTTGCCCTATCGCGGCTTTTCACGCATAAATAACGAGATGATGAATGATTCACCAGGTGAGGTGATAACGTTTCGTGATAAAATATGGTGTTTTTTAAACACGTGTAAGAAAATAAGACTCTCTTACATTTCTAAAAGAAAAAAATATTTTCATTTTCCTCACAATAAACAGCCTATGCCTAAGGGTGCGTAACATTTTGTAAATATAAGATGAGAAAATATTTTTATTAATTTAGAGTTTGTGTAATACAATTTCAGATAAATTAAGTTTACTAACCAACCATCCAATGAAGCTGAGCACGAAAAAACGCAAAAGCTATTGAAGTGGAATCTTGTTCTGAACGCATGAAAGAACATGCTACAAACTTTTTTATTTCGAACATTTCTCGTTATCAAAATAAATCCTGTAATAAAAATAAAATTTTGAAATCACTGTAGGTGTAATGGGTATAAAGTTTGTTACTTATTCTTTTTTCGGTAATTCCTAAAATGTAAACATGTTTTTGGATGGCTAACTGGAAAATGTTTTTAAAAATAACACAATCTTGTTATTCTTTGAAAATAAGCTGTATTTAGTTGATTATAATAATGATTTGAAAAATTAAAATGTACTTTTTAAAATTATTTCACTATAACTATAAATAAATTTCAACCTAGGACCTGCCACAAGTAAACACAATTCCGGTCACGGGCTTCCAAGTACGTATGTTTACCCTAACAATACCAACGTTATTGATTCTGTGTTTTATGAGCAAGGAAATTGCGGATCCAATAACTTCAATTCTGATTTAATTGATGTTTTCGACGATATTGCTAATTTAATGAATTGATTTACCTAATAATAATACGCATGTGTGTACATGTGTATTTACTTCAACACACGAGTATTTTGACAAAAAAGAGGACCGACTATCCTGCATTAATATTTGATTGAATTACAAAACCTATTTCAACGCTGTAGGTATTTTATTACAATTTAATGTCAAACAAATACCAATACTTACACACAATGTAGATTTATATTAAACTATTTACACTATATTTAAAATACTATATAAACCAAACGTAAATTGACAGAAAATTTTTATTTTCAAGTCAATTTACCCGAGATTTTTACACACAGCCAAAGGCGCTATGGTGACTGAAATATTAAAAGCATCTTGCGATGAATTGCATGGTAGTTTCAACAAAAAGTACAGCATAAACTATATAATTTATTTGAAACTTCCTAAGAAGGAAATTGAAAATAATTAAGAAACAACCATCGCGAGCTTCTGAAGCTCCCCTTAAAATTAACAGGGCCGATTTTTTTGTTGACTGAAAAACTGATGCTCACTGGGAAGCCACAGAGAACTTCATGACGTGCGTGCTTGAGAACTTGCTTGGTTCACGTTGATTATTTTGTGTTTCCGTGCGCGTCTGCTGCTATAGTCATTACTCCCGTTTGTGTGGTGCTTGTTTTTATCATGGGAGGTGGAGGTGGACTTTCCCCGGTGGATGGAGAGATTTAGCATCATCATACACATGGGCGTTCTGACACATGTTTTCGCCATCCAGATGGTTACCGCCCCAGCTGAGACAAGCTCTGAGCTCACGACTGGCGCCCCGGCATATGTGAGTGTGAGTGTGTGTGTAAAGGGTGAGAACAGGACAAAGAAGGGGGGGAAAGCTTGCACTGCCCGTGACCCGTTTATTGGGTGATTGCTCCAACATTCACCTGGAAATAATTGGAGAAACAACACGAAACTATAATTCTCCTCCAGAAGGCGGCTGCGTTTGACCTAGCAATGTAACCCTGTCGGAAACCCTGCCCTCGTCGGGGCTCGAGCCCTGGGACCAACCGGTGCGAGGTGCTGCAGCGCCATCCGGTGAAGCCCTGCCCGGCGGCGCTCTGCGCGGCGCGTGGTGTGGGAAACGGCGAAGGAGGGGCCATTGAGGGACCCGCAGAGAGAAGTCGAGTGCGGGGGGGGGGGAAGGGACGACGCTCTCGGCCGTCACGAGGCGAAGGCGCGCGCGGATCTGGACAGGAGGGCAGACGCGGACGAGCGGTGGGCGCAACGGGACCAGATGGCGGAACCTCAAATGACTTCCAATTGGGTTTCCAAGAAGCACGCTGAGGTTTATCACTTCGTTGATTTCAAAATCAATGTCTAAATGTCGTAAAATAGCATGGGGTAGCCAATACGACGAAAAAATAGCATGGGGTTTCAATATGATGAAAATGTATTTATGAGTATCTTGCCTGGTGGCGTGAAGCCTAGAAATTTAGTCAAAGAAAGTTGAAACTAGGATCTGTGTAACAGATGGTGTGGTTCAAAACAGAATGTAGAAATGGACTTTTGGAGTTCTTGAAATTTACACAAGGAATGGATTGCGTAGACTACAAATATTTGTATATTTTATTTCTTGTTTGCGACCTCTCTCCATCAAAATAACCTGTTGCTCATCCTGTGTTTTACGTAACAGCTTTTGTCTGAAAACGGAGAGGTATCAGAGTAGTTGTAAATGAAGCATTAGAATGATAGCCAGGAGTTTCGACATTGTACATTGATATGCCCAAAGTACCTTCAAAACACAAATAATTTCCTAGTTGATATTGCTAACACTTATAATTAAATCCATATGCTGAATGACTTCTTGTAAAAACACTATTCGTTTCGTTGTGTTCCACAACTTTTTATAAAGAAAGTTCCCTTGCAGTGGCAGCAAATGATCTGCTTATATATTTACTTTCCAAAAAATTTTTGTATTTGGAATAGATACTACATTGTTTCAAATATTGTAGCTTTCTTAAATTATTATCCAAAGTAAGTTCTTCAAATATTGATTTTAACTTAAATTGTTTTCTAAAGTAAGTACAGCTCTTGTTTAGATGTGAATAAAGGAGGGGAGGGAGTGAAGGAGGAGGGAGTGAAGGGGGGAGGGAGTGAAGGGGGGAGGGAGTGAAGGGGGGAGGGAGTGAAGGGGGGGGAGTGAAGGGGGGAGGGAGTGAAGGGGGGAGGGAGTGAAGGGGGGAGGGAGTGAAGGAGGAGGGAGTGAAGGAGGAGGGAGTGAAGGAGGAGGGAGTGAAGGAGGAGGGAGTGAAGGAGGAGGGAGTGAAGGAGGAGGGAGTGAAGGAGGAGGGAGTGAAGGAGGAGGGAGTGAAGGAGGAGGGAGTGAAGGAGGAGGGAGTGAAGGAGGAGGGAGTGAAGGAGGAGGGAGTGAAGGAGGAGGGAGTGAAGGAGGAGGGAGTGAAGGGGGGAGGGAGTGAAGGGGGAGGGAGTGAAGGGGGGAGGGAGTGAAGGGGGGAGGGAGTGAAGGGGGGAGGGAGTGAATGGGGGGGGAGTGAAGGGGGGGAGGGAGTGAAGGAGGAGGGAGTGAAGGAGGAGGGAGTGAAGGAGGAGGGAGGGAAGGGGAGGGTGAGAGGTGAGACGCGAGCGCTATCTGACGCGCTGACGTGGATACGCGAGCGAGAAGAGCAGAAAGAGCCGTGTCGTTCCGTGGCAGTGGAGGGGAGGGGCAGGGGAGGGGCAGGGGAGGGGCAGAGGCGTTATCGGCGCCGCGCCCCAGGGGCCCTCACGTCAGCGCTGTCCTCGCGCCAGGCGCCGCGCGTCGCCTCTTCCAAAGGAAGCGCCGCCTTCCGCGCTGCGGGTCCCCCACCCCACCCCTCTGGAGGCTCAGACGCGGGTCGTGAACGGATCTGCAGATCGCCTCGTCTGTAAGATATGATACGCGGAAGATAACGAAGAATGCCATTTTCGTGGAAGGATGCAGGTGACGGCGGAAGCTGAAATCTATATCAACGCACTTTCCCTCGCAAAGTACTGAGACGGTTTGCTGTTCTTATCAACTGTACGCATGATGGATTAAAAGTACATAAATATTACTATGTTTTTGTGAATTTTTAGATTACAAGTGGATCAGAGGTCAACAAAATGATTAAGAAATAGGTATTTTCGAATAATATGGTAAAGGAAACAATCGTCCTCAAAAGGTTTAATAATTTTTATTAATTATTACCCAGAGTTAACTTTCGGGAAACACGTTTCCCATCCTCAGTGTGTCTCTAACAAGGTCCTTGCTAGAAAAAGTCTTTATTTTTTTCTCTAGTGCTTTGAACCATACGGGGCAGCATAAAGCAGCATCGATGTGACTCCGCTGCAGAGAGTGACTCTTTGGGTTGTTCCTGGGCCTCCGATGTTAGACACTAGTCTTGATGATATTGTCATATTTTGCTCCGTGTTTCTGGTGGTTTCTGTTACGTGTTCCCGGAACGAATTGCTGTAATCTAACATTACGTCCAGGTATCGTATCGCCTTGCTTGGGTTAATCACCGTGTACAGGAATTGAATGCCTTGTCTTCTCCTTGGTCCTTTCAGGATAGTGGCCTCTGTTTTTAGTGGAGCTAGGGTTAGTATATTGATTTGCATCCACCTATCGATTCTTCGCAACGATTCGTTTGAGTTGTTCTGCAACTTCAGCCACCAGCCTTAAGTCGTCCCCGAAACCTATCAATGTGGTTCCGCAAGTCAGCTTAAGGTTAGGAATTCCGTCATAAACACATTCCACTAGAGTGGCCCTAATACCGACCTCTGTGAGACGCCTGCATGCGTTTCCAAGTTTTCGTTATTACCAAGTTAAATTGCTCTTTTGTGGAAGTAGTGCGTTACCAAGGTTTCTAGATATTGTGAAATATTTCAGTCCCTCCACAATGATGTACCATGCAGCCGTGTTGAAGGCATTTTTCACGTCTAATGTAAACAACAACACATCTGTCGTCGGTTTGGTTCTTGATGCCCATCACACGTTCTATAGCTTGTGTGGTTGATTTGCCTGTCCTGAATCAGTACTGATGGCATGAAAAACCTCTGAATTCTTCTATTTACTTTCCAGTCTTTTCTTCATAAGGCCTTCGCACAGTACTTAGTGAGTTTAGGTTACAGACTGGTCTGTAAGCTGTCGAGTCTTGCAGTAGCTTTCATGCTTTTGGAAGTAGCACTAGCTTTGCCATCTTCCATGTTGTCGAAAATACGTGATTGCGTAGAAGGTTTTCATTGTCTTCAGGATAAATTGGTGATCTAGGCCTACAGTACTTTTTACTGCTTCAGGCAAAACCCCGTCCACTCCTAGAGCTTTTCCTGATTTAATCTTGTTCGCCAGTTCTGTTGGTTCTGAAGGGTTCGACGCTCTCCAACGACGAGTGACTAAGGAATTTTCTGCCCTTGAAAAGAGCTTTAGTGCTGTTTCTCTTTTCACCTCTATAGACTTTTCGCCTCTCTGGTCTAAGTCATCACACAGTTCTTGCATACTTTTGGACAACTTAATGAGCCGTACCAATTCACTTCTGGCTCTTTTATATTCATCTCTGAATATTTGGAGATCCTCTTCTCGTATTGTCATTTTTTGCGACATCGTTAATTTCCTTTATTTGTCGAAACATTTTTCGTTGGTTGATCGATATCGACGTTCCAGCATATGGTACGGTTTTTTTTTGTTCCTGATCAACAACTGGCATTGAGGACGTGAACCGTCTTTTCTACCTCTGACCCTTCGATCTTCATCCATCCCTTGTGGGATGGTGTTCAGTTACTGGCCGCCCCCAGCCCACCCTTACCACGTGACTCGTCCGACAAAGAGCGGCACGGCGCGCACTCGCGCTTCAGCGCATTCTGGCGGTGAACAAGCGCGTTGCGGACGGATGTGACGCAAATTCACGGGGAAGCTTCTTCGCAGCGACACGCGGCGCTGCGCGGCGCTCCGACGCGAACGGTCTGCGCCAGCGATGTGCGTCTGCGCGCAAAGGACCGTAGTCCACGCCTACGCGAAACAACAAGTAAACAACGTAGACGACACGGAGACAATGGTAATCGATGTACACATCTGTAATCTATCTTTTTTGTGGGACAGAGGCGAATCTACGAGGGGCAAGCCTCGCCCCCAAAGCCAACATTTATTTATAGTAATTAAATATTAATGAATTGTGCATAATTATTGTACTTAATTAATGAAAATCCATACTACATAGTGATTGGATCACATCCAAACGAGTACTACCATAATGAATAAACATTTTTTCAAACTTCAATTTAACATCGTTTTGCTTCAAAACTATTTAAGCCGCGGGTGACAGGACTGGAATTGCCTTCCCCTGTAAAATATTAAACGGTCCGCGTCTCTTGCGGGGGAGAATAGGACATAATCAGGGATCTGCACAATATGTCTGCGCACCGGGTTGGTGACAATATAAAATACGTCTGCAGGAAGCTGTGGGTTCGTCACCAGGATTGTAAATTAGGACTCGCCTACATATCGAAACGTCGCGGGGTTTTCTTTGATTTCCGTCTACAGTTGAAATCTTACGCCAGAGTACGAAAACAAGCTGATTTTGGAAACGGTGTTGCAATTAATTTATAATGCAGTGGCAAGTAAAATTATACTTAGGAATTCTTATGTAGTTATTTATGATACGTGTGCTAAAAGTGACATTTTATCTTACGAGTAGGCAGTGTTGAGTCACGAGACCAATAGGTCGTGTGATTTAATTCTACGAACAAAGTAAAATCACCTTTAACACGTGTGCGAATACTGTTTTCAGACAGCCTTACAAATTTTCATTGCATTTTAATTAAAATATACCAATAACTTCATAATTCATTAGGGTCTGTTGGTACCGATGTGGTAGGTGAAAGCATTTTGTTTTCTTTGTTACATTCACAGATTTATCAGATCATTTCAACCATCTTCCCACTTTTAGCACTAGTGACAAAAATTGGGCTTTCAACATACTATGAATGCCTTGAACAAGAAAATTTACTAGTGACTGTTTCAAATAGTAATTCAACTCGTATAAATCAGTTGGCTCTATTATTATTTATTTTAAGTTGATAAAAAATAACTGGAGTATTGATGGAGGAAATATGACTTCTTGCTCTGCTCTTGCAGCCTTTAATAGTTATTTAATAAACAGTGTAGTTTATAATCTAATATCTTGGCAACAGATTATACTCCTTGAAAAGTATGTCATCCACCAAGAACTAGAATCTCTTTCACGTGCCTTTATTAGGATAAGGTCATTGGCGCCATCTCCAAGGGGTCCAGCCCTCTTCGCTCCCTCTTCCCTCCAATAAAATTAGGGGTAACCCACTCTCTCCGAATTAGGCAATAATACTGATAGTTAAGTAAAACAACGCTGTAAAGGAAATATTTATAAAATACGCAGTCAGTGACGATAAATCAGATTAAAGTAATATGTATGCATTAAAGTGTTAGTCACAAAAACACACCAGATTCAGTGTAGATTTTCATGAAGAATGATAGATCCTAATAGTTTAAAAACAGTTTAAATGCTATTTCCGGTCGTGCATTGTAAACTGACTGTCACCTCACCGCAGACCTTGAATTCTCTGCTACAGCGCTGGCCATTCCCTCCTTTGTTGGTCTCATCGGTGGAAGTGCCGATAAATTGTCTGTGATGAAACCATACCACACAGGAAACGAATGCCACACACTATTTTACTTTAATAGTGTGTAGTGTTCTATATATAGTTTTCATTCAATATATTAAATCTTTTGATAACTTTATTTTGTTTGAACAGTTTTGGCCAAAAGTATTACCACGGCTTGCAGCCTCGTAACATCTCCCTGGAACTGGCTCGGCGACATAATAACCCCTTTCCCCCCCCCCCCCCCCAGTATTTTCTTCGTGTTGGTGCCTCTGGATGAGGACATTTTCTGGAGTGAATATCAGAGTTCAAGGACTTTTAAACTTATTACTTAATTTAGAATCAAAATTACACATTTTATGAATAAATATATCATTTAAATAAATTTCAAAAATATTCCAAACTATTAAACGAGGTGGGACGAGCAGGACGTGATGATGCTGGACAGAGGGGCTTAGTATAACGCTAGGCGGTGATAAGCAACACTGGGGGAGAATGGAGCTGGAAAGTGAAGCTGGACAGCTGGTAAATGAGAGGGAAGGGCGGGGTGTGCAGGGGGGGGGGGGGGTAACGCGATGACCTCGGGAGCGTTGGGGTCAAACGAAACTGGAAGACTTTCAACCGAACAATTTAAAAATTATACGTAACATGGTGAAACATCGTTACCGTGGTTTCAACATCATTTCCAATCATTCGTTTTGTCTTCTTCGCACACTACGTTTCCACAACCGTTTCAACTTCAACCAGGCAATTTGGAATAGGTGTGTGGAAGGAAATGCCTCCGGAATCCCGAACCTTCAGCTGAAAAGCTCGCCCGATTTGGAGTCGATGGATCACGCCAGACAGCGGAGCGTCACAAGCATTGATGGATGTGCTCTCACCACGCTCCGACCCGGAGTCCCCAGCGAAACAAATGCGCCTCGCCACGAAGCCTCCATCATCCTGTATTAATATCATTCATTTCTAATAAACGGTGGCAAACAATATCAATAATTCACAATAGTGACTAATATTACACAACAATAATAATTTGCGTAGCACTAGTCTTCTTCTTCTTCTTCTTCTTCTTCTTCTTCTTCTTCACTTCAAGGAAATGTCTATGAACTTTTCCGGCTTCTAAGAATTCCACCTTTTTAGGGGTCTTCCTGGATCTCTTCTGCCTTGAGGCCTATTCTTAAACACCTGCTTTGGAATGCGAGTCTCTTCCATTCTTTCTACATGTAACCATTCCTGTCTGTAACATTGTACCTTGTCATTGATTGTTTGGACCGTTAATTCTTTTCGATTTTTTTCATTTCTGAGTTTATCTACTCTGGTACATTTTTACAGATCTCAAGAATTTCATTTCAGCAGACTGTAACGCATAGCAATAATGGGAATCAAAAATAATTTACTAATACCTTAGAGCGGTAACATTTTCGAACTACATCCATTGTGTTTGTAAAGATAAAGAAAAAAATACAACACAATTTATAAGCATATTTTTGAATTTTATCAATTTTTCGCCTCCATATAAAAATATGTTCAATTAATCAATAATAGTAATAGTCAATTGTGAAGCCCTCATTCAAATTTTAAAATAAAGCAATTTCCGTAGCCGTGCTCTCCAGAGACAGGTATAGACGTTTTCAGCGACACAGCCACACTAACCACAACGTTATCAACATGCCGCAAAACCGCTATCTGAATCAAGGTCAAACCACATGCACTTCAGTTCAACACAATTATTCCGGTAAACATTTACACAACATTGCGTAATAAATTGTATTATTTTAATTCAAAAACAACAACAATTTATTTCAACATTGAATATATTTAATATAGTTTTTCTTCAAATATGATTATACTAGATGAACTCGTGCGAACATTCGGACTTTGTAAATTATAGTTTTAGAAGTTAAAATAGCTTCATATTGAAACCCAGCATCGAACGGCTAGACTTTCTTCTCTCTATATCTATATACCTGTACTGTGAACAGGTATTTCTAATCGTTTATTAATTAATACAAAATGGTAATAAACAATATGAAAAACGTTTAGAATCAGTAAGGAATCGCACTAGACTGACCCGCAGGTAAATATCTATAAAATCAAGAAGCAAGTTAGTTAAACAAGTTAGGTAAAAAGAATAATCGTACTTTGTATTACCAATTGAAGTTTAACAGGAACTCTGTTTTTATTTTACACACGTAGTTAATCAAAAATCAGTGTATATTAGATTGATTATAAATCAACAAATATCTATGGAGAACTGTTGATTTAACAGTAGACTAACTGCTACAGTGCCAGACTATTACTGCTAACGACTGGAGAGCAAACTATCTGCCGCTAATTGGCGAGGGGTCTCCTAGTGGAGTGCAGGGCGCTGCACTGGCTGGAGCTCCTGTGCTCCGGCTGTTGGGCCGTCGCGTCGGTTCGTGTGATTTGTGCGGAGTTTCCGGGAGAAATTTATGTTGCAGGAGCTGTCCGGCCCGTTAAGGGCGAGATACGGGCGCCGGGCGCGGCTCCGAGCGTGCTTGGCAATTACCTGCAGGCGCCCTACGCCCCCTGCACTGGGGTATTCACCTTTGCCTGCCCTACGCCGTTCTCTCGACTCTTCGCAGTGCGCTCGACTTGAGAACTCGCCGTGCTGGGATTGGTGCGGCTCGGATGCTGATAGTTGATGCAGAAATATAACAGCGTCATTCTTAGCTAAAACCAGCTAATGGGATGTATAAGAATTAATGATTTGTTAATCCCAGATTTGTTAAGAAAAGAATCTGGGATATTTTCGATTGCCTTATAACTATTGTCTAAATATACTTCTCCCAAATTGAAAAAAATAGATCATATTTGCTAGATTTTGCTTTAAGATCTGAATCGGCAATAAAACATGGAGGTTCCCATTTAAAACTTCGAAGTTACTGATCTTTCTTCATTTTTGTGGTTTTAAACGAAAACTGCTTTACCAGGTGTTGACTGTTTATAACGGAGCTGAGATCACGCATTATCTTTATCGGAAGTTCAGTGAGCGTTAAATTGGGTGAAACGAAACTTTTTTTCTAATGGATCATTAACAGCTTCTAACGTCTCGTTATCTTCACACGCGTTGATGAAATGGGGGGGAAGTAGCAGTACATTAACCAACGAGCCTCTAATAACGTGCTACTTTCTTGCAAGCCTTTCAGCAGCCTGAGGGTGCCTCACAGTCCAACAAGACTTTCTCCAAGCAGTCTCCCAAAAGACTCGAGCAATCCTTCGTATACTCGAACATCCGACCAAGGCGCAACCTACGGCGCCATCGCATTCGAGCAAGAACCCAGCGCCCGTCTCGACGTCTCTTCGCGCAAAGGGCGGAAACAAGGACAACCGCCCGAGGCAACTTCCTCCGAAGGGACGCCGCGGCCGGCCCTTTCGCCCTCGGCCCTCGGAGCGGCTCTCGCGCGGATTAAACTTGCTCATTAAAAGGTCAGAGCGCCGCGCAGCGCGCCGATTGCGAAGACACGGCTTCCCTCGCGGGCGCGGCGCCGCGTCTCCGCTGGGATGCAAAGGCAGTTGGCGGCGCCGTCCTTTGCGAGGAAGTTAACTCGGCGTTTGCCTGCCAGAGAGCCCCCCGCCGTCACTTGACGTCGGTGCTTGTGGAGGTAAATGCAAAAATTTCAGACGCTATTTGATCTTAAAGTTTGCTTTGAGAAAAACTATCCGCAATGATCGAGGATAAAGCGAAGAGTTATTGAGTTTTTTAAATAAGGAACACCTGATTAAATTCACTGAATATTGAGTAATAATAAATTAATTATCATACATAAACTCACAGTTAACTTGCCACACAAATTTTGGCTGGACAAGAGAAAGTAAGAGTCATCAACAAATTAGTTATAATATTATGAATGCAAATTATCTGCGTAAAATCTAACGTGAAGCATTTATAATTTATCTTTTTTAACTTGAAAATGAATAATGAATTTTTACGAAAATGAATGCTGTAAAAGAGATTTGTAGAAATCATTACCAGGGAGTTCTGATATTGTATCTTCTAGACGAATCAAAATGATCAATTTTGCCTTACTTTTGAACTTGCATAAGTGACCGAGGAATTTCACAATATCGTATTAAGTCAAGGATTCAAGCTTCACAAATTTAATAAGAATTTTTAAATGGTGAATAACAGGCAAAATTACAACTGTTTTGAAAATAATTTAGCTTTTCTGTTATCAGTTATTCACTCTACAATTCTAGATTTGGCTAACGTAGAGCAACAAAATGCAATGTTTATGCCATTATATGTATATTTGTATTTGTATTATTGTTATAATAATTGTAATACATTTCTATTATCTGTTTGAACAACTATTTAAAAATAATGCATAGAAAGAACCATTACTGGATCCTTTTAAACAGGACAGAAATCTATTTACAATTGTGTTTGCCGAATGTTCGAGAACAAATTGTAAATAAAACAGTCGTTATAAAAAACTTTTAGATCTTGTTGCGGCGATATTTATTTAGTGCTACCTGAATAAGAGGTGCAAAGTCACATGCAACAATCGTTTTTACCTGACCTTCACTTGCTAAGTGACAGAAAGAAAATACATCATTGTTGACATAGTCGATCAAATAGTGAAACAAGTATTTTGTAAAAAGTTATTTCAGAACTAGAAAAATAGAACGTTCGATTTAATTATAATTATTTAGAACGTTGATTTATAATTCAGATGGTTGAAAGTCAGTATATTATATTTCATTATTAAAATTACAGAGGGCAATTTTAAGGAACATTCAAGATATTTGGACTAGTTTCTTTAATTACATTTTATGAAATTGCTATATTAACTAATGGGTGGTTGTCGCAGAGAAATTTCAAAGAACTGTAGTGATGTAAACCCAAGTATTTGCTTTATTGATGGGGACAACATGTAAATATATTCTTGCGACCGATCTGTCTCAATATTAAATCGATTTTTAGGTATTTTGTACATAGTGTTACATCATTTAATTGATAGTTCAAACTACAGCTAGACTCACATACATAAAAATTTGTCGGTGGAGTTCGTGAATGAAAAATTTACTCTACTACCGTTTGAAGCATGTAATAATAACATTTCTAGTTCTTTTCATTAAACTTTTTCTTCTTTACATACAAGAAGTTCGGTCTGATTACGTCGGAGTCATAAATATATGGTTTTGACAGAAAGTTTCAACATTCAAAAAGTTTTTAACAGAACAAAGTGGATTCGGATTACTGGATATTAATAATTTATAAGAGAGAACTTAAATGTAATTAGTGTATGCTATCTTCATTGTATATATATATATATATATATATATATATATATATATATATATATATATATATATATATGCGTCTGATTAAATATATTCATAAAACAAAAAAATACACTCCGCACGCACAGCCTATTAAGTCTCATATCAATGTGGGAGGGGATCACCGATGCCAATGGATAAGACGTTTTCTTCATCATTTATTATTAGAACCTTTCTTAATGTTTAGTGATAGTTTCGACTCTCAGTGCTCGTCAGATGTTTAGGAAACTATTCGAAACCATCGCCCTGCGCAATCGCTCCTTAGCAGCTATGGCGTTCTTTGCGAATAAACAGGTTGTATTCTTAGTTTAGTAGCAGTCGATGAAGATGACAGGTGTGCAATCCTAATAGCGAATGTTAAACTTCTTTCTCAAAAACGATAGTAACAATGTGTTCCCGCACTGAAAATACAAAAATATAAACTCCAATTTTGAAAAAATCAAAAAATCAACACAAACTTACTGACAACGAGTTTTCTACATTTATAAACACATTCAGCACTAGTTATTAATCCTACAGTAGTCGCGCCATATATTGAAACATCAGTAGTTGTAGAAGACTGTGAGTTCACACGTAGCCAAAAGTGAATAAATGCAAACTAGATAAGTAAAATAAACCTTGATATGAAAAGAAGTTCCGTAGAATAGGCTCTGAAATGTTAAACATATTTAATGGAAAATTAATAACAAAGGAAAATCAATTCTTTCATATATTTGTAGAAAGATACTGTAGTCACGTGATTTATAAGGTTAAAGACATTAAAAGGAGAAAGAACTTTTGGGAAGACTTGAGTACTACAGAGTTGAAGAAACAAAAATATTAAATTATTTTGCTGTTTATTCTGTGAATCAGAGTAGCGTTGGAATTCGATTGATAAATAGTGCTGAAGATCGGACACGAATTTCAAGCGCTTGCAGTTAAGCGAAAACACCTTCGGTCCAACCTAGTGCAAGAAAAGAGTTTAGCATAGAATGAATTGAAAATTCAGGAGGAAGGTAGCTTCCACTTTGTCCTCCCTCCAAAAACTATTCGTCGAGACCCATCTTCAAGAGAGAATAGAGACAACCCTCATGCACCCGACAAAACGCGAAGCTGTTTAGCTGCCCCGTTCGCACAGCGCAGGAGCCCCATTCACGTAAGAAGCTGCCCACAAGGCGCGGCGCCGTGGGCTTGGTAGAACTTTCGCCGGCACTTCCAGTCAACTTGTGCGCCGAGTTAGGGCGGCTTCTTGCCTGGCCCTCCTGCCGACAGGGGCACTTCCCGGCGCCTCACAAGGGCTCTCACACGGCGGAACGAGCCGGCCCGAGAGAGCGCGCGCCCTGTAAGAACGAGAAGCCGTGCAGTATGCATGCAATAAGACGACGTTGACAGAGTGAGTGTGAAATCAAGTATGATGAACCCACCAACCAGAGCGAGAGAGAGTGGGAGAGAGAAGGAGAGGGAGGGAGAGGGAGGGAGATAGGAAGAGAGAGGGAGAAAAGATGGCTCAAAAAGACATTTTCTGCATTTCAATTCTTTTTTGGAAGAATTATAGATTCGTTTGCAAGAGTGTGAGAATTTAAAAAAAAAATTAAAATAAAAGGCATGCATTAAAAATTATTTGATGCTTACGATTTTAAACTACGATTTTCACACTGCTCAAACGGGTAATTAAGTAACACAGAAGTGTAAGTAATTATCTTTCTTTCAATACATTTATAAATATTTACTTTGGTATACACATTTTATGTGTGTGAACATACGTATCTTTTAAGAGCTTTTATCATCATATTTTGTTCCTTCTACAACAACACGATATTTCCAAATAATATTTTTTCGTTAGATTCCCCTAAAATTACTCCTTCAAGGAAAATTATAATTCAATCATTAGTATACCATCTAACGTACCAAATGTGAGGGTGTCTTTGTGCCCCAAACCGGTCTTGAACCAAGAATTTCAAGGGGAGGAGTGTGATGCAAGTTCTTGCGATCTCATAATGAGTTTAGAAAGCTGCGCTACGTCGAAGTGCAAAAAGCTCTTCTAGTCGTCGCATAACAAGCGAGCCAAGTTTTCTTGGCATGCGTGGAGGAAGGAGCGCACGCTTCGCTTCTGTCGAGGTCCACCTTGTCCCTTGTTTTTTCTGCATAAACGAAAGTACATCAGAAAACGCTGGAATAAAAGTTCTTGGGGCTATGAAATGAAGTTCAACTAAAACAAATCAGAAGAAGAGATGATTTTCTTACATTTCCAGACAAAATTGTTCATATTGCAAAAACATTAAATCTAGTTTTTGTTTAATGTGAATTTATCATCATAACGTATATTATTCTAAAACAAAATGGTCGAAAATGCATTTGAAATAAAATATCATCTTCCTCTCTTCGACATAAAATCTACGATTAGTGAAGTTCGAACAACCATTGAACACACGCCGATTTCACCACATGTGAGAATATATTATTCCCCTCAGCACAAGTTACAGCGTACGTCAGAAATAACGCACGTTTTCTGACTTTGAGCCCGCGACGCTTGCTAGGTGACGCGCGTTGGCAGCAGCGCCCGTCGCCAAGAGCGCTCTTTTGCCGCTCCAGTTAATCTACAACCCACGTGTCTTGGTGTGCGTTCAATTTCTCAAGCCTCAAACTCAGAATATCTTCCCCACTTCAACCTTTCTTACAATACAATTTGAAACTACTAATTCAATTCTCTTCCATACACTTATAAAATTCAACGTAGTAAACGTTTTAATAACTTGGATTTCATAATTTAGGCATAATTTATTTGTTTGAGGAAACGTAACCTCTGATAAATTTTGTACGTTGGCTGCATTAGTACTATTGAGGCACTCTTCCTAGTGTACGCACAAAAGAACAGTGTATCTTCTTTCCCCATATCAACATTGATCTGGCAACAACGCAGAAACAAGAAGACTGAATGGTAAATGTCATCCAAAAAGATTTACGAGTCAGCATGAACTACTGCAGCGTACTCATCTTTGTTGGCAAAGTCATGCGGCACTTGTTTTTGTTGGCAGACCGCCATAATGTTACACCAGCGGCACAGAAGCGACTCTTCTGTACTTCACTACGAACCGAAAGCAAAGATGCACATGAATGTGATGGAATTAGAATCGATGTGAGTTTGCGCTGATCTTAAGACTTGCTGTGTGGTGGCTCTTGACGTGAGAGATCAAGCACAAAGAATGTATACAGAGTTTCCTTGGATAGTATGAAATGATTAATGATTAGGTCGAAATGGAGCACGTTACGCTTCGTTTTTTGACTTCTTTAACTCAGAGCAAGTTATATCATAATATGGTAAATTGGCAATAACCGCTGTATAAAAAATTCATAACACCAAAGTGAACGTATCACATTTCGAAAAAAAATGGAAACAGCCTGAGTTTGCATAATCTATTGTTCCGATTATCGAAATGAAAGGTTCAAAGCATTGATTTTGTCGTTATGATTTGTATTAACATTAGTGTTCCGTCCGCGTCACAAAAGTCCTCACCAATGTGACGTCACTTCCGTCTTCACCGGATGGTGACTTTACTTCCCCTTGCGCTCCGCACCCCCTCCCCCATCGCGGTTCATCTGCACGTTTGCTGGAAGGCACCGAAGAAGTATCCTCTGTTCCAAAGCACTCCCTCGCACGGCGTCTAAACACACGCTCGACGACTAAATCTCTGCCTTCGAGCATACAAAGCCCTTCCTCCGTCTCGGCTCATTTGTCTTGGTATTTCTCTGCGTTGGAGTAACTTCTGTGCCTTCGGAAGTTCTGCTGCCTTCGAAAAACAGACGCACTTTTAATCATTACAGATAATTTTCGTATGTTGTAGTTCGAGACAAAATTCTTTGGTTGTTGCACAAAACATTAAATCTAGTTTTTCTATAATGTGAATTTACCAACATAATGTATCATATTATTCTAAAATAAAAAGGTCGAAAACACGCTTGAAATGAAATATTACCTTCGAATTAATATCGTCATATCTTCCTCGAAGAGATACTGCTACCTGCGGCAGCTGTTCGACCGGCAGTGTTCGTTATGTCGGTATTCAGTTACGTGCTACTTCAGACTCCATCAAACTACGCATTGCCTTAGTCAATCTTAAGTCTGTGCTTAAGCAGTGTATTTACAGTGTGTCTCTACATCGGTGCATGTTGAACGGCATGCCTCTTCCCGGCCGACTGTTGGGGGGCCTGGTCGTATGCGCGCTGCCCTTCCATCCTGCTGCCGTTGGCAGCACGTGTCCCTTTGCACTTGCGCTCGGAGAATCGCTGCGTCGCCAGAGAGCTTGTACTCCGAAATCGACCCGGCTAGGCTGTGCAACGCGAAAGTCGGTGCTTCACATCACCTGCGATTAATATGGTACAAGCTTCGTTCTCGCCTTTCGTGCCGTGTGACCTGTGAATTTACATGCCAGGAACTGGAACAATTGGAATTCACCAATATAAGAAACGCATTATTAAAAACCTTTCATTAATGTTAAGTTTCATGTTCCGGTTTTATTTAATTTGCCCCGAGATATTTCAATGAATAATCATTCGGAGTAATAAACAATTTTTAATTGTAAGTTTCGCATTCGTAGTTTAGTCAGTAAATAGTATGTGCCATGTTAATCGTAATATTTTCACTGTATCTTCAGTCGAAATCCGTTTCCTTCTCTCATAAGCGCCATCCCTCCCTCTCCCCCTTGGGCCAACGCACGGTCCATCATGGCGTAAAAATTCCTTTGAACAGAGAAGGGACCTGTTCAGTCCGATACCACAAACTCTCGCTACCGAGATCATTTCTCTCCCCCCTCTCCCCCCTCTCCCCTCCCCATCGAGAAGCAGTGAGCGTACAAAACCGAATTGGAACCCTTCCTAACACTTAATCTACTCACCCTTCCCTGTTAGCCAGAGCGTCTCCCTTCTTGGCTGGAAACACACCAGCGCACTTTAACGGGCGTTAAAAAGCTTACGTCGCAGAGTTCAAATAATATCCCTCAACGTCATCTCAGCGTCAGAGACAAATAATATCCCTCAACTTCATCTCAGCGATGCCAAAGACTGCATGAGGAATATTTCTCTCTCCCAACCTATGTAAGTGGAGGGTAGGGGTTTCAGCACAATCTTGCATCACTTTATACTGTATCATTGATACTTATTATTTCTTTGGATTTTTGCCTTTAATTGTTATATTAACTTTGAATTTTATCAGTTCTTTATTAATTCTTTTATTTGATTGCCATGTCATTCTGTGATTTGATTTGCAAACCATTATGTTATTTGAATTGTGTATTATTCTCTAATTACTTCTCTACACCAGCTCCGATCGCCACCACAAGAGAGTGAGGCTAGGCCAAATTGTGTCATCCATCGGAAGAGAGTTAACGCGGACGGCTTGGCTTCCCGCCATAGCAGACGCGAAGGGCGCAGGGAAGAGAGGGCGTAGGAAAAGGGAAAAGGCAGGGAAAGAACTCGTGGCAAAACGCTTCGTACTCAGCTTCCATTGGCATCAGACGAGGCAGCGCTCCTCTTTAAGAAGAGCTACGCCCCCCTTCCCTGTTTTGGAGAATCTACCCTATGATAGGTGTCAGCTATTCACCATCAAGTGAGAGGTGGCGGGGGAGGGGTGGACTGTTGAGAGAAACGGGACGAGATCAATGAGTGATGGGGGAAGGGAGGGCAAGAGAGAGTGAGGAGAGAGGAAGAGCGTGTAATAGGGAGGGGTTGGTTGATGAGAGGAGTGGGCGGGTTAGAAGAACGCGTGGGTGAGAGGAATGGAGTGGGGTTCGAGGGTGAAGCTGGAAAGAGGATGACGCAAATGAGAGATAGAGTAGAGGGGGCGAGTGGGAAGGGTGGGCGGGTAGGAGGGGTGGGCGACTGAGAGAGGTGGGCGAGTTGGAGGATTAGGCAAGTGGGAGGGGTGGGCGAGTGGGAGGATTAGGCAAGTGGGAGGGGTGGGGCGAATGGGAGGGGCGGGCGAGTGGGAGGGGCGGGCGAAGTGGGAGGGGCGGGCGAGTGGGAGGGGCGGGCGAGTGGGAGGGGGGCGAGTGGAGGCGGGCGAGTGAGAGGGGCGGGCGAGTGAGAGGGGCGGGCGAGTGAGAGGGGCGGGCGAGTGAGAGGGGCGGGCGAGTGAGAGGGGCGGGCGAGTGAGAGGGGCGGGCGAGTGAGAGGGCGGGCGAGTGAGAGGGGCCGAGTGAGAGGGCGGGCGAGTGAGAGAGGCGGGCGAGTGAGAGGGGCGGGCGAGTGGGAGGGGTGGGCGAGTGGGAGGGGTGGGCGAGTGGGTGGGTGGGCGTGAGAGCCCGCGGCGGGCGGACGAGCGTTGGAGTGGGGAGCGCGGACACGACGAGGGTGATTAGCGGAGGGCTGTCGCCCTGTCCTCCGCGAGCGACGCCTGAGGTCGAGCAAGGCTTGTTAACGGATCCATCATTAGTTCATACGAGACCCCCCTCCATGGGCGAGGAGCTGCTGCGAGGGCCTCCTCCCAAATGGGTTGGGTTGGGGCGAACAAATAGTAACCAGGAAGTCATGTGGCCAGTAAAAATATTTATATTATAATTATTTTTCGTATTAGTTACAAATCCTTTTAGTTTCTTCTTTATTATACAATTAATAAATTGAATTGAGTTGAATGGAATTGAATTAAATCAAATTGAATCGATGCCTTATTTTACATGGAGATACTATTAATGTGAAACAATGTGCCCAGTAAAAAAATTAGGACCGACTACACTCAATCTGAAATTTCTCGGTCTCACCGACAGCAATATCGCCGGTTAAAGACTTGCCGTGCTTTGATTTTAAGTTCAGTAAATATTCGACTATACCGAAAGCATACTCACTATAGCAATTGCACATTGATTCGTCAGTGGAATTGTGAATATCTTGCACTGTAAAAGAGACATATTTTAGACTTGTGAAAATTCAAAAATATTAGGTTATGATAATAAATATTAAATCCTAAGGAACCGATAGCAAACGGGTAGCAAAATTTGTAAGACGTCAAGTAGCGTTTAGGAAAACAAATTAAAGTTCGACTTACGCCACAGGTAAGATTATTATTTGAGAAATGGGCCTTCTAGGAACATTGAATTGAGAGCCATGTATTTTCGAATTTTCAACGCTCTCATGATAATAGTCAACTTCAAATGGCTCTATCTCCTAAACTATTTAAGCTACAACACTGAAATTTGCACACGTGATATTATGTACTCTGTTCTTCATTTTGAGTCTTAAATCGAGTTTCGCCTGTAAACAGCCACGTATTTAATCTGCAATTATTTTTAGAAATATTTAGAAGAAATTGACGGTTATAGGAACACTTTTGCGAATTTCTGAAAAACTAAGCTTCTAATCGAAGAATGGTATCACCAGTATATTCGCCATGAAATTACATGCTAGGAACGTGCATTT